>CM055957.1:69623293-70223293 GCA_029490685.1 Schizonepeta tenuifolia | reverse complement strand
CGGCTGTCTCCGGTTCATTCTCCAAAGCTTAATCCAAGAAGAACCGGACTGGATCCGCCGGTCAACAGCCGATCGCCGAGGAAGAGTAAATCAATGGTCGAGAAGAAATCAGCCGCCGTAGTTTCGGCAGAGGAGGAATCATCATCGTCAATTTCCGGGAGCAGTATCACCACGTCCACTGATACAGAGGTAATTAGTGGGACTAAACTTGATTAACATTAATTAATTGGTGTTTAATCAAAGTTAACATATTGGTTAAAATATCCTCAAATTGATCAGAGGTCTAAAAACGAAGACGGGAGGAACTTGTTGGAGAGATGTGATAAGCTGCTTCACAGTATAGCGGAGATGACTGCAACCGATATGCAGCCGAGCCCCGTGTCAGTTCTTGATTCGTCCTTGTACAAGGACGAGTCCTCCACCCCCTCACCGGTCACCACACGACGTAGTATTGATTTCAAAGGTACAGTCATCTTTTAATTAATCAACTCGTGCCTAAATTACTAGGTACATATAGTATATGTCAGTATGTTAGTAGTATGTTTCTTGATAGGTTGTTTGAGTGTGGAGTGGAATAGAGGGTCGGGGTTAGGAGCGGGTATGAGAATGAACATAGGAATGATGATCGAGGGAGGGTCGGGGCGTCTGCCATTCGAGTCTGAGTCTGAGTCTAAGTCACGTGGGTGGACCGTGGCTCCTACGAGGGATCGCGGTCGTCCTTGGCTGGCTTCTGTATGTCCTAGTCATTGATGGGTGCTGTTGTTGGTTTTCTGATAAATTGATGATAACGACTCACACCTTTTGTTGTTGGATTTAGTCTCGTGAACTTTTCCTGCATGTTTGTTTGTCGAAATTAGATATACTATACTTGAATTGTTAATACCAATCTTGGATTCATGTAAGAAAGTGATAAGAGATTTCAATATTAAGGGCTCAAATTATTATTATTATTATTATTATTATTATTATTATTATTATTATTATTATTGGATAGGATTGTGGTGTGTGATGTGGAACCAAACCCCATCTTTAAGTAAATAGTGCAAGTTTGTTTACGACAAATACATATACATTCCTTTCTATGTGGTCCTTCTCATTCTAGGAACCATACTGTTATCTTGTTTGGAAAATGTTGCTACATCACACTTTTGCTTTAAATTAATGGTTTGCCTCTGCATCATCGATTTGGGACTTGTAATTTTGTGGCAAAAAAATTGTAATTTGATGTTTGAAGAATGATGCAACAGATGACCAGTTTGGTGAATTGGAGGATGAAATCTGGAGCCCCGAGATCTCAGCTCAAGACTGCGATTTCTTGTACATTTCGGATATTCTGCGAGCATCTCATTATCTCCCGGAGGAGTCTGATGTGTTCCTATTGCTAGAGAAGCAACAGTATGGCAAGGGAAAGGATATATGCAAAGAGTCGAGGCTGCAGAGGAAGTTAATTTTCGACATAGTGCATGAGATTCTCAATAGGAATAGGCGCTTGCCGCCATGGAAGGTGGTCTCTTTGAGTAACGACGACCCATCTTTGGACAAGATCTGGTCCGAATTCCAAAGAATGAGAGAGAGGGATGTAGGTGGAGATCTGTTTGACAGTATCTGTGGCGTGTTAAAGAAAGACCTAGCCGGGACGGGGTGGGAGAAGTGCCCGTTGGAGATGGGCGAGACCATCTTGGACATTGAACGGCTCATATTCAAGGATCTCATCGGCGATGCCATTCGAGATCTAGCGTCGAGAAACAAGGAAATCGCATTTCCTTCCATGATGCCTAGGAGGAAGTTGGTTTTCTCAACTCCTAAATAGGGGAATTGTTTGAATTTTGTGACAATACTAAGCTTAGCATATAGTACTATATTGCCTTTGTGATTGCGTAGTTGAATACTTCCTTCATTCTGACTATCGGGTAACGTTGCTAACTGTAAAAATGAAAAATAAAGTAAAACATAAAGCAAGGATGAAGTTTACTTTTAATCTCTGTCAAGTGCATGAAGGGAGAAGGGGGGGCTGTCATGTTTGGGTGTAATAACTTTATCCCGCAACGGAAAATTCTGAGAACAAAGAAAAGGGAATGCGACTTATATTGGAATTGGATGTTATCCAAGATAAATTACTACTCTCCTTCTTACGTTCCATTTTATTATTCCTTTTTATCCTCTTCTTAGAAAACGACTAATTGCAAATTACTACCAATATTTTGTGTACCTGCAATTAGATTCAATCTTTGAAATGACAAATAAATATTAATTCGATATAATCTTTGTAAATTCGGCTTTTTTTTTTCTCCGATCGTTGACAAACTAATTTCGCATATTTATTAATGATGTGAATTATGATTCCATTCTATAACTATGTCGTCATATATCTTTCAAAATACTATTATCTTAGAAGTGGTCGACGAATTGAGTTTCTTCAATTTAATTGTTTTTATTATTTTAGATATAAAATGGCGTCGCATAGAAAGATGATGACACCGTATATCCAAAATCGTTCCCTAGTCCACATCAATAATGCTGATGCAACAAATTACTGATTTATTGCTAGAAATAACATAATGTATATCTAAATTACCGATTGACATATGACTTAAAATTTTCCGACTCAACATCTCAAATCTTTTCTAATAAATTATGTCATTTCTAGATAAATGACAATGTTTTAGGATACTATGCTGACGAATTTTATTAAAAAAAAGTGAGAATATCAAATCGGTTCCGCTCCCCTACTCACCGTGGGCACTATTAACGTGCCCACTGTTGATGTGGTAATGCCACGTGGAATGAAAGTCAAACCTTATAAATAAGTTTATTTTAAATTACCCACTAACTAAGTCCACAATTTATGGAAAAATCTCTACAATAATTATCCATTTATACAATCTATTTAATTCGCTAAGCTAAACCACCCACCCATCATGAATTAGCTCACAAATTTCTTCTTCTCTTCCCCGGTTCCTATTAAAAACGTTGCATTTAATTAAAAAGTAATAGTTATCAAGTGAATACTTAGTTACACCTCTTAATTTTTTTAATTTTTAGTTGCATTTAATTAAACATCTTTGCAAAGCTACTAATTATCCAATTCTGCATTTTTGTGTAACCTCTTAATTTTTTTCCAAAAATTAATAGATTTGCAAAGATGTTTGGGAGCATCACAAAAAATATAACTAAACAAGAAATCATTATGCATTAGTAATTGAGAATATATAGTGAAATAGCTTGAATGGGGATTAAAACCTATATAGCCTTCCCTCTTCATAAACACAAATTTTAGCCATTATTTTGAATTTGGGACATAACTACCCTCATTCTCTCCCATCCGGATATATTCCTCCTACCCGACCCGGCTCACTCAACCAACAAATCTCAACTCTGTCTCTTTCTGTCTCTCTCTCTCTCTGCGTCTCTCTCTCTACGCAGAGTCATATCTCTCTTTCTCTCTCTCTCTCTCTCTCTCTCTCTCTCTCTCTCTCTCTCTCTCTCTCTCTCTGCGCAATCGTTAATTATGGGCTTGGATCTAGTCAGCCTCTTGCCGCAGGGCGTCATGAGCTACGTGCTCGACCCCGCCACCGGCAAATTCTCGATGTCGCTCATCGACAGCAGCTACAGATTCTCCACCAGCGGCTACGATCTCAAGTACAAGAGCACCATCACCGGCAACATTGTCAAGGATAAGATCTCCGATTTGGACGGTATAAGGTCAAAATTCTCTTTTTCTGGATCAATATAATCGAGGTGACGAGCAACGACAGCGAATTGCAGTTATCTGTCAGGATCGCGTCGGCGAGTTTTTCAGTGGATAATTTCTACGAGCTACCGCAATATGGTCGTGGATTTAAGTGTGGGGATTCGGTGAGGAGGAGCGGCGGAATTGGCGTGTTGCGGAGGGCTCTACCGCTGGCTCAATACGATTAGCGGTGGCGGTTTTGGAGTTTGATGAACCTAATTTTGTGTCCATTTTTAGTATCTTTTTGTTATGTTTTTGTGTCTTTTTCGAGTCCTTAAGTGTCTGGGAGGACACAAGTAGGAAGAAGTGGGTGCCGGACAGAACATATGCGTTTGTGGGCATAATCTGGTGGAAAACTGCTTTTCTACCGTTGGGCAATGATACGATGCAATATGAGCATAGGGTTGAAGTCTGTAGCTGGGCATGAAGGAATATATCTTGAGCGAAGCTATAGGTGAAAGAGTACTTCCCAATAATCTTATGGCCAAAGGAGCAGAGTACTCAGAGCAGTGCACGTTGAGGGCAAGACTGAAGCTGATGTGACTAAGGCAGACGAGTGAAGCAGAGGGCAACGGATTAAACTTGGGCACCAAGGAAGAAGATAAGGAAGGAAACTTCCATCCTTATCGAGAAGAGACCAATCGAAGTTGGACTCAACAAGGAAGGAAATCCAACACGCCGATATTGAGCTAAAGAAGAAAACAAGACCAAGGAAGGAATGAGTCCAACCCATGAAGGGAATCGACTTAACCTAATCTTGATGCCTATAAATATGGTTGCATGTACTTTGTGAAGCGTCGTGATTGAACCTAGCATAGTTCTTTAAATTCAGTCTTGAGAGTTTGGTGAGGAAGAAAACAAGTCCTACCGGCAAAGCTTTAATTTCTGTTTACTTTACTGCTTTAAGTTTTCAGTTGGCATTCTGGCCAAGACACGTACTATTTTGATTTCGGTAATATAGTTCTTATTAAGTTTTAATTATGCTAGCTTCAATTTATTTCACGTTGTTTATATTTGTTAATATGTCTAGCTAATTCTTTAAACTTGGAATGGATGAGATGAAGTGATTATCGATACTTTGATAATTTGTGAGGCCAAAGCGTGTTAATTAAATTGTGTTCTTTTATTCCCGAAATACTTAGGGCTTAATATTAGATTTGGGCAAGATAACTAATTGCTTGATCACCAAAGAGTTAAGGAGTCTAGATCACCAATAGAGTCGAGGTCAACACAAGAGTGTCTCTTGTGCTCGAATAGATAATAAGTATTGGAGAGCAGTCGATGTCTTGGGCATCTCTTGGCTGATTTGGGTCTAATCGAAGTTAATGCCTCTTGGGCAATACACCTGCTGAAGGGTCTTTGTAAGTGTATTGATAAAGAGAAAAGTTTTGTCTAGAGTGTCTCTGACATACTCGAATTTAAAGGGATAGATATAAGGATAAAATATTCATAGTTGTGACTTCGTGACCATAGAGCATGAATTAATTTATTCTTTAAACTGAGTAGTAAAGGCATGCGATTGAAAATCATTGTGTCCATGATCTAGTAAAGAGTATTGATAACCACTGATTCGAAATCCAGTCCAAGTCTATTTTATTATTGATCAAGTCTACTTTTAGTTTCAGTTATAATTTTCAGTGCTTGTTGACCAAGACAAGTGAAGTGCAGACCAATACCCCTTTGTGACAACAATTTGTGGAAGAGAGACTACACCAATTCCCTTGGGTACGACTCTGCTTACCGCTGGCTACTGCCTACTGTGGGCATAGGAGATTACAAATTTTATTTGCGCGAGGTACAAATGATAGCTTCATCAAATTGGGGCCGTTGCCGAAAAATTGGTTCCAAGATAGTTAATCTCCAAGTTTTAAGTTCGGCATATGCCCAAAACTAGAGCAACGGAAGGACAGTTGATCTACGTTGAGGATCCTAAATGTGAAGCTAGGGCATTACGAGCTCAGAAAAGAAAAGAGACTCTGGCAAATGGAGTAAACGAACCTGAAGGCGATCTCAGCTTGTCAGGCGAGGAAAGTGTTGAGCAGAACGATTCTTACTCTGACCAAGAGAGCGAGGAATCTAAACCAGCAAAAGAGATGGCAGAACGAACCATTAAGGAAATTATGTTCCCTGATGACAAGGGCATCAAGCCCTCAAGCATCATGCTACCTGAAATCACCGGAATTTGGGAGCTTAAGCATTCATTGATCCAGATCTTGCCCAAGTTCAGCAATCATCCAGAGGAGGATCCATAAACCCATCTTTAGAATTTTGAGATGGCATGCAGCACCGTTAGGGCTACTGACCCTCATGAGAGTGATGAACCCATATTTGTGTCCATCTTTTCTTGTATTTTTCTTATTCTTTTTTATCTTTATCGAGTCAAAGTGTGTCTGGGAGGACACAAAGTCGAGAGATGGTGTGCAGGGAAGAACAGGTGAGATCTTGGGCAAATCCGGTGAAAATCTGTTGTGAGATGTTGAGATGGCGATACAATGCAAATGGGCATAGGGCTGGAAGCTTGTAGCTGGACAACAACGCTCTATTCAATTTACAAGTCAGGAAGTACCTCCCCATATCCTTGAAGCCAACAGACAGAGTACCCGGAGGAGCCAGGATCTTGGTCAGCATAGGAAGTGATACAGGATGCAGACGTTGAAGTCAAGAAGTGAGTCGGAGCAGCATCAAATTTCTTCTTTTCCAAGGAAGAGGATAAGGATCAAAGATTTCTTTCCTTATCCTAGCCAAACCTAATCAAAGAAGGTATATACCACGTAAGGGAAGTAAATCGCAGCTGCATGGATAAGGAAGGAGGCGGATATGCATGGAAAGAGTCCTTAACCAACAAGGATTCTATCCTAACCCTAATTCCATCGCCTATATATATGGCCGACTTCACTTTGGAATGGGAGAGTTCATTCGAGATTTATTAGCTTAGTTCTGCATTCTAGTTTGAAGAGAGCGCGAGGAAGAAACAAGTCCTACGGGCAAATTTGCTTTAATATTTCGTTTCCAGTATTTCTGTATTAGTATTTAGTTGTTGACTTGAAGTCAAGACCTTTGTTGCTGACTTACGCTTTTGAGCAGCAACCGTTTCCAGTTTAATTTCAAGTATGATTTTCCTTATATGTTTTGTGTTTTCGTTTAACATTATGTCTATCTAAATTTATTGTTTGGGTTGGATATAGATGATGTGATCTTAATTACTCGTTCTAAACTGGTGAGATCAAATTGTGTGAGTTTGTTATTTGATTTTGTTCCCGAAATACTTAGGAATAATTCTAGACTTAATTAATATTGACATATGCTTGATCACCATCTAGATATTGAGATTAAGTCATTAACAGGATTTGGGATCAAACTCGAGAGTGTCTCTCGTGCCCAATAAGGTAAAGAGTGTTGGAGAGCAGTTGGTATTGACCTACCTCTTGGCTGTCTTAGGTCTGTATATTCTTAATGCCTTTTGGGCAACATCGTTACTGAAGTGTCTTCGTAACTTTGTTGATCAGAAGAAGAGATCTTGCCTTCTGGTCAAGATATGTAAAATTGGATAGACATAGGCTTCGTGTGTTTATATCGTGACTTCGTGATCATTAGGGTATAAACTAATCTTTGTTTTAAACCAAGTAATAAGATCAAGTAATTGAATATCTTTGCACCAATGAACGAGTAATGAGTAATTAGGATCATTGATTCGAAACCCTAACCCAAACTTCTTTGTTGTTTGATATTTCACTTGTTGAGTTACAGGATATTGAGATACATCTCGACCATAATCCCTTTTGTTGAGAGCTACCTGAAGAGCAGATACACGCCAAGTCTCTTGGGATCGATCCCACTTGCCATTAACTACTACCTTGTTGGGCAAGAGGTGTTTTATAAATTTATTTGTGCGAAGAGTGTAACGACGGCCCTTCGTCAAATTAGCGCCGTTGCCGGGGACTTGGTTTTAAGCTAGTGTGCTCTTCTAGCTTGATTTGAGCCAGGTTTATGCCCAAGGCACATCTACGGAGTGACGGAGATCCACAAGATTACGGTGTATGCCCGGAGGTGATAGCTAGGAGAAATCGAGCAGAACAATGCAAGAAGAAGAGAGATCTGGAGGAAGGCGTCAACGAACCTTCAGAGTCTTAGAGCTTGATAGACGATTAGGATATCGAGCAAGAAGACGATTCTTGCTCAACAGCAAGTACAGACAGCGAGGAGTCAATATCCAGTTCAAAAGCAGAAACATTAACCACTATGGCAGTACAGAAAGAAAGAACTATCCGTCAGATTATGTTCCCTGACAACAAGGGAATCAGACCTTCAAGTATCCAGTTGCCCACCATCACTGGCAACTGGGAGCTCAGACATTCGCTGATACAGATATTGCCCAAGTTCAGCGATAATCTCGGAGAAGATCCTCAGACCTATCTTCAAGACTTTGAGATGGCGATCAACATTGTGAGGAATAATACCCAGACTGACCGAAATGGCAACAATAGAAATAATTGGGAACGAAATGTTGTCCGAAATGACAACAACAATGGAGAACAAGTTGCTGCCCAAGATACGTTTCCCGACTACGTAAGGCTACTTACGTTCCCGTTCTCACTACTTGACGGAGCACGTGAGTGGCTTTACACCTTGCCAGAGGGAAGTATCGACACTTGGAAAAAGATGCAGCAGGCTTTTCATAATAAGTACATACCCGTTGGCCGGATACAAAGTGGGAGGAATGCCATTTCCTCGATCAAGATGGGTGGAAGTGAGTCGCTGTATGATTATTATGAGAGATTCAAGAAGTTGATAGCAAGATGTCCTCAACATAGAATTCAGGACATTGACTTAATTGAATTCTTCTTAAAAGGATTAAGGGCATATGAGAGAAAATGGACAATTGCAGCTTGTGGAGGAGATATAGTCGATCAATCACCAGCTAAACTCTTCAAGAAAAAAACTGCTATGGCCAAACAATCACGAGATGAAGATGATATCCCGAGAGGGGGGTGTGAAGGCAACAAGGGCAACTAAGACAACTTGGTCAGTACCATGAAAGACTTCATGGCTAAGATGGATGGTCAAATGAAGGCCTTGAAAAAGAAGGTAGATGGCAAGGAAGTTCACAGAGATGTGAAGAAATGCAAGGTATGTCAGGCAGCATCCCATATCACCTCAGAATGTCCTAGTTGGTTTGTGGAAGAAAGAAAGGAGGTGAAGGCAATAGGTCAGAACCAGCAAGACGGTGGGCAACAAAGATTCCAGTATGGCAATAACAACAACTATGACAACAAGCTATAGGTAGAACCAGCACGAGAACCTGAGGTATGGCAACAACCACTATCAAATACCTCCTGCCCATCAGCATCCACAACAGCCGCCTCAGCAGCAACAGAACATAACTATGTTCCTCCACATCGAGAACCAGCCAAGACGGAGTTTATGAAAGAGACCATTGATCGGTTTACAAATGAGAACCAAAGGCTGAGGAGGGATTTTGAGAACTTTCAACTAGAAAGTCGAGGTCAATCGAATAACCTTCAAGCTCAATTGACTCACATAAACCAAACCTTGTCAAGGCTAGTAGATGACAAGAATGGAAGGCTTCCTGCCCAAGTGGAGGTCAACAAAGAGCAAGTAAACGCTGTGACTTTGCGAAGTGGGAAGGCATTGCCAGAGTTGTTGCCCAAGAACCAACCCAAAGAACCTGTTCAAATTGAGGAAACCAAGATGAGTACGGGAGATATCAATGACATCTACACAGAGCTAAAAGCAAAACGTGAAGAAGGGATAAAGGCCAAAAAGAATCCCGTCTTCGATAATAAGGAGGATGAAGCCTTGTTTGACTACGTGAAAATGGAGAGATCAAGGCTGGGATTCGATAAAGATGACGTGTTGTTGGACTCTTTGGGCCAAGAGAACCATTCCTCACACTGCAAGGGCAAAAACCCCGTACCCAAGATGTTTTGCCCGCGATCGTGATCAGAAGGAGTTGGAGGACATGCAGAATGTGTTCAAGAAAGTGGAAATCAACCTTCCACTATTGATGGCGTTACAATCCATGCCAAAGTCTGCAAAATTTTTGCGAGAGATGTGTTTGAAGAAGACCAAGTACCCTGATAATGCTCGTTTTCATGTGGAGAATATGTCAGCACTCATGAATTCCCACATCCCGATCAAGAAGAAGGATCCTGGCATGTTTGCTCTCTCATGCACAATAGGTACCACATCAATACCTAAGGCGATGCTTGATCTCGAAGCCTCGATAAATGTGATACCGAGGGCCATGTTCGACGAGATGAGGTTTGGACCTCTTTCTCCCACCCATGTTGCCATTCAATTGGCGGACTTATCCACAGTCTACCCCGATGGAGTTTTGGAGGACGTGTTGGTCAAGGTAGGGGATCTTCTGTTCCCAGCCGATTTCTATATTTTTGACATGGGAAAGAAAGCAATCAACAATCCAGTGATCTTGCTCGAGAGGCCATTCTTGAGGACTGCATGTACCAAAATCGATTGTGATACTGGGAGGTTGACGGTGCAAGTAGCCGGGGAAGTAGTAGAGTTTGATGCTTATAGGCAAAATCAAGATGATGCCCTAGAGCACCTTAACACCCTCAATGCATGTGGTGAGCAAGTGGAGATGCTGAATAGCTTAAGTTGTTTCTTTGCAGACCACGAGGATGCAATCCAGGTGGATCTCAATCTCATTCAGGATCTTGACCTGGATCTCGACCAGTACGAGGATAATGAGGCAGAGGGTGCCATAATGGAATTCTTTGAAGATGATGAGTATAAAAGTGACAAAGAATTCTGGGAGGAGTCAGTCCATGGGCACAGTTTTGACTACTCCACCGACGAAGGCTACTTCAAGGATGAGGAGTCGGAGGAGTGCCAAACCTTTGATAATTTCTTTGATGAAGACCAAAAGCCCCTTAACGAGTTTGATGAGGAACTCGAGGAACTAAACCATGATGAGACCAATGAAATAGTGGAGAAATTCTGGCAACAGACAGTTCTTGAGCAGGATGCCAGCATGCAGACAGAAGAAGATCTTGCCCAGAACGATGAACCAGCGGATGTGAAGGAATGCAGCTATGCCAGGATTCCAGGCAATATGCAACCTTAGGGGTTCAAACCACTCAACATCCCTGAGTTGAAAGCGGAGGACAGGTTGGTGCCATCACTGCAAAAGGCCCCTACGTTGGAGCTGAAACCTTTGCCCAAGCATCTGAAATACATATATCTCGGCAAGAGTGAGACTTTTCCCGTGATCATATCTTCTAAGTTATCAAGCATGGAGGAGATCCGAGTTGGTGAGGTGCTGAGTAAATACAAGGAGACAATAGGGTGGACCTTGGCCGACATCAAAGGCACTAACCCTTTGGATTATGTTCATCATATTTTGCTTGAGGAGGATGTTGTTCCTGTAAGAGATCCACAAAGGCGATTGAATCCCGCCATGAAAGAAGTGGTGATGACGGAGATACTTAAGCTTCTTGACTTGGAGATCATCTACCCCATGTCCGACAACCGATGGGTGAGCCCTGTGCACGTGGTGCCCAAGAAGTCGGGAATCTAAGTTGTTGAGAACGAGAAAAATAAGATGGTGGCTATGAGATTTCAAACCGGATGGCGAGTGTGCATAGATTACCGGAAGCTAAACCAAAAGACGAAAAAGGATCATTTTCCCTTGCCCTTTATCGATGAGATGCTTGAGAGGTTAGCTGGTAATGACTATTATTACTTTCTTGACGGTTATTTTGGTTACATGCAGATCTGGGTTGCTGACGAGGATCAAGGCAAGACCACCTTCACGTGCCCGTTTGACACATTTGCATATAGAAGGATGTCGTTCGGGTTATGCAAAGCACCTGGGACGTTTGAAAGGTGTATGATGCACATTTTTTCAGACCTTCTTGAAGAGTGCATCGAAGTCTTCATGGACGATTTTACCGTCTACAGCAAGACCTTTGCATCATGCCTCAACAACCTGGATCGAGTCTTGAAAAGATGTGTTGAGAAAAGCCTTGTGTTGAAATATGAAAAATGCCACTTCATGGTGAGAGAAGAAATAATTTTGGGACATGTCATCTTGGAGAAAGGTATTGAGGTGGACAAAGCCAAGATCGATATTATTGCCAAGTTACCTTACCCAAGATCTGTGAAAAAATTGAGAGGTTTTCTAGGGCATGCTGGATTCTACAGGAGATTTGTCAAGGACTTTGCCAAAATTGCCCAACCAATGACGAGGCTACTCCAAAACGATGTACCATGGGTGTTCGATGAAGATTGCAAGAAGGCGTTCCATGCCTTGAAGGAGAATTTGATCACAACCCCCATTATCCAACCTCCGGATTGGGGAATGCCTTTTGAGTTAATGTATGATACCAGTGGTTATACCGTGGGAGCAGTTCTTGGGCAAAAGCGAGGAAATGAGAGCTATGTCATCTATTATGCCTCCAAGACGTTGAACCCGACCCAATGTAATTATGGCACTACAGAGAAGGAGTTGTTAGCTATAGTCTTTGTCTTTGAGAAGTTTAGATCCTATTTGCTTGGCGGCAAGACCATAGTCTATACAGATCACGCGGCGTTGAAGTACTTGCTGAGCAAGAAGGAGTCCAAGCCAAGATTGATTAGATGGATTCTTTTATTGCATGAATTTGACATAGAGATCAAGGATAATAGTGGTGCCCAGAACCAAGTTGCTGACCACCTCAGTCGAATCCTCCAGCCTGATAATGGGGTGCCAATCAAGGAGACCTTTCCCGATGAGCACTTGAGTCTTGCCCAAGATGAGCCATGGTATGCTGATATCGTGAACTACTTGGTGACTGGAGAGATACCTTCCAACCTTGGGCGTTATCAAAGGAACAAACTTAAACACAAGAGCCATTTCTATATTTGGGATGAACTATATTTATGGAGAAAATGTGCGGATAAGATAATAAGGAGGTGTGTCGAGGATAAAGAGCAAAGAAGCATTGTTGAGCATTCCCACAATAAGGAATGTGGAGGACACTTTGGGCACCAACGTACAACGAAAAAAGTTTTGGAGTGCGGTTTTTATTGGCCAACATTGTTCAAAGACTGTTATGAGTGGGTCAAGATGTGTGAGAAGTGCCAAAGGGAAGGCAACATCATGAAATGCCCATGATAATGATCTTGCCCGTGGAGTTGTTCGACATATGGAGCATGGATTTTATGGGACCCTTACCAAGTTCCAAAGGCAACAAGTATATCATATTGGCAGAGGATTATGTCTCGAAGTGGGTCGAGGCCCGTACTTCCACCAAAGATGATTCCAAGGTGGTTTCAAATTTTTTGAGAACTCAAATTTTCAATAGGTTTGGTGTACCTCGAGTTATTATTAGTGATCAAGGTTCGCATTTCTGCAGCGCAACGGTCACCGCCTTGTTCAAGAAGTATGGAGTTACTCATCGTGTGTCAACAGCCTACCACCCACAAGCCAATGGACAAGCGGAATTGTTCAATCGAATCATCAAGACGATCTTGAAGAAGACCATGGGCTTGACAAGGAAGGATTGGAGTATGCGCCTCGATGATGCCTTGTGGGCATATAGGACTACCTTTAAGACACCTTTTGGCATGTTCCCATGTCGCATGGTCTATGGCAAGAGGTGTCACTTGCCTGTGGAGCTGGAACATCGAGCTCATTGGGTTGTTGTCCAACTCAACCTCGATTGGAACGAGGCAAGTGAATCAAGGAAGCTCGAGATTCAAGAGGTTGATAAGATAAGGCTCCAAGCCTATGATAATGCCGGTTTATACAAGGAAAGAATGAAGAAGACCCACGATCTTTTGATTAAAGAGAAGGAGTTCCATTTTGGGTAACAAGTGTTGCTGTACCAAACTCGATTTAGGCTTTCCTCGGGGAAGCTCTCGACCAAGTGGGCAGAACCTTATGAAATGCAAGCTCAATTTCCAAATGGAGCTGTTGAGATCAAGGATCCCAAGAATGGGAAAATTTTTAAAGTCAATGGCCAGCGCTTGAAGGCCTACTTTGGGCAAGAACAACTTGTTGAGGGGAATCATCTGGGTTCCCTGTCGAGGAGGACCTCTGACTTCAAAAGGAAGGGGGTGTCGTGCCCAAGACCTTAAACGAGGCGCTGTCCAGGAGGCAACCTGGTTAGTATTTTCTCTTTATTTCTTTTTTTTCATTTTTTTTCCTTATTTTTCTCTATTTTTCGTAAAAATTATTGAAAATTAAATAATTAGTTAATGTTTGCTTAAAGTATTTTATTTTACAGTATTTTATTTTGAAGTATTCTTATTCTAGATTAACCATAGGAAAGAGGTTGTGTTTGGAATATATTTGGTGTTTTGAAGTGTGCTGGAGATGTTGAGCAAGATACAGGTTGTAGATCAAGAACCATAATGGAGAAGTAAGTTGAGGGTGTCAAGCAGAGGTTTTGGGTGTGAATCAAGCTGTTGGTCAATGACTGCTTATGGCGGTTACTGTATCCCTAAAAAACCGCGCCCTATATATCTATCCTAGCACGTATCCCAAATCCATCATTATAGTGTCTACTCGCCCGCGAAACAAACTCAGCAAAATCCACACCAGAACCAACATCGACCTCACTAGCAACAACCCTACCACCACCACCACAAAATCCAAAACCACCAAGCGGAAACTCCCAATGGATCCCGCCAACATCTCTGCCAACCAAAACCCTTCCGTCACCATTGGACCGAGGGTGCCCACAAGCCCGCCGGTCGACGCCACGCTCATGATGAGCAACGAAAACCCAAGCCTAATAGATGAGGCGGCGAAGCAACCGGAGAAAGAGACCCAATCGAAGGCCATGGTGACTGAGCAACAATCGGAGGAAGAGGCGGATGAGGAAGAAAACGGCGAGGAAGAAGAAGATAATAGAGAAGGTGAAGGGGAAGGTGGTGACGACGAGGACGATAAGGAGGACGACCTTGATGATGCCATAGAAGCAGAGGCGGCGAGGTTGGCGGCAGAGGCAAGGACCAAGGCTAAGGAAAGCCCGACGAAGACGAAAAGTGCCCGGCCAGCCATCAAGCGCTCCCACATCGGGGAGGATACGCTGGTGAAGAAGCACAAATCTGCTGGTTAGGATGCCGGCTCTATCCAACCATCGATTTCAAAAGGGACAGCCGCCGGAACTGACTCAACGGCGAGTGAGGATGTTGAGGAAGAAGAGGACGATGACCAGTCAATGCCAGCAAGCAGCAAGAACAGGAAGAAGAAGAAGAGTACCACGGTGATGATGTACATGAGGCCTAGGGATTGGAAGGTGACAGCACCCAGGGTTCTCGACTTCAAAGTCTACGAGAACCTGGGTGTTGCCCAAGAAGTGCGAGCGTTGTTTGATGGGATTGGCTGGAGTAAGTTCTTGGAATGGTCGGTTGAAGTCCATGAGGAGCAGATTAAGGAGGTGTACAGCACTGCGGCGGTGACGAGTGATCTCGAGACTAGGGTGAGCACTAAATCCATCTCGCTTTTGGGCGAGAAGTATGATTTTCAGGTTAGTGCCCTCAACCAGATCTTTGGGATGGTCTGAGGGATTTGGCCAAGAATGAATTTATGGAAGCCAAGAAGGCGGTGCCACCCCCTGGAGACGTTGCTTATCAGGAGCAATGGAAGGAGATTGGGAATGAAGCACCGTACAATAGAGGTAATAACAAGGGCACGGAGTTGAAGACCTATGCGCTGAGGCTTTGCCATCATATCCTTGCCTACAACCTGTACGACAAGAACGACAGCGGCAATACCTTGAGCAACAAGGAAAGGTACCTTCTGTGGTGTATGCACACCAAGACCAAGGTCAACTTCGCAGCCTTCCTCGGTGAGCAGCTCAAAACGGTGTTGTCCAAGCAAGCTCTAGGGTGTACGTGTGGGCACTTTGTGACAGTGTCTGCGAAGGGAGTCGGTGTGTATGATAAGATGAAGGAGAAGCCTATAATGGGGGTCGGTAAGTTGGGAGAAATGGCCCTAAAGAAGATGAATGACATTAAGTTGAGGAACGTCAAGTTTGTGTTCATCGACTACGGCAGGTCAAAGTCCACCAGGCGCCCACCTTTGGTCAGGAAGGAGGAGGCAAGCACCAGTATGGCGGTGCTGCCCAACATCGAGGTCGAGACCAGACTAGCCAACATGGAGAAGTTGTTGACCAAGATCAGGGATGCTCAGTTGGCATTCTTTGCACATCAAGGATTCAGGTACCCGCCTGAATCTTCTCTTTGATTTTATGTTCCTCCCACTTTTGTGTTAGTTTAGATTTTGTTTTACGTTTTTGTGTTGTGTTGTCAAGTCTTGTTTTGTGTTTTATTTTCTGTTGTATCTTGTTGGTCGAGAAGGTGTTCTTATTGTCTTCACCCACAATTTGCCCAGCAAATTGTATGGTGAAGGCCTTAGAATCCCCTTCTTGGCTTTGTTGGTAAATAATTGTTGACTCAGTTTTTTTTATGTCTGTTGTTGCCCAACATCATACTCACTTTGCCCAAGGCAAAGTGTGTGGGTGTTGGGATGTTGGTCTGTTTTGTGTGTTTTTAAATTTTATTTTAGTTGTTGATCAGCATGTTGGCATGATAGGTCAGAATAAGTATGTTGATGTAAATGATGTCGTCTGTAGATAGGTAGGATGGAATGAGATATTGGGCAAAGACTGTGAGGTTTTGAGCTGTTGAATGCTATATACATGTACAACATTGACGCAACTGTCGTTTAAGCTGCGACAAAATACAATTTGTATTTCACTCATATGCCTACCCTAGGAACAGCTAGTTGGCAAGTACAGGGTCGGTCCCACAGGGAGTTTCTCGCGATAAAATCTGGTTGGGGCACACAAAGGTTGAATTGTGTATCTATCTACTATAGCCTTGGGCAACTGTCACTATCACTTTTGGCAAACTGCGGAAAGTAAATATCTATAACTTGATAAGCAAAAAGATTAGTAATAAAGATAATCCAGATTTAGGTTTCGAATCTATGAGTATAACTTTATCTCGATCATCGGGTCAAGAATATTTGTTGCATAAGTGTGTCAGTAGTTATAGGCTAAAACTATGCAGGGTCCCCAATTGTCACGCCGTCACGTACGCTACATAGTCCGCCCAGGTTATCGATGTAGTTGACTCTTGTGTTGAGTCGACTATTTGGAGAGCATCACTTGATCCATTGGAGGCTTGTCTTTCTTTCTCTCTTTTCTCTTCTTCTTTTGATCCTTTGTCTACTAATGATGCATTTGACCTCGAGTTGTTTGAGTGTTGTAGTGTTCTAGATGGTGTGCAGGAGTTCAAAAAGGGGGAAGGAAGATTGTTGCCCTTGAGAAGAGATGATGACCTCAAGCCACAACAGGAAGGGCCGTCTATGCTCGAATTAAAGCCACTGTCTGCGCACTTGAGATACGCGTTTTTGGAAGAGAACGAGACTTATCCGGTAATTGTATCGGCTTATCTCTCTTCTTCTGAGCTTGATAGTCTGTTGTGTGTTTTTAGAAATCATAAGTCTGCTATTGGTTGGTCAATTTCTAATTTGAAGGGGGATTAATTTATTAGTATGTGTGTTCTTGTACAATCAACTTCCTCTTCTATTTTCAAACTTATTCGACTTTATTTTATATCATTGAATAAGTTTGGGGGGATGGAGAAGGGGGTTAATTGTTTCTTTTAATTGCTTTTTAGGTAAATTTTTATTTTTAGTTTAGTAGTAGTTTTAGTTTTAGTTTTGTTTTTAAAGTGAAGTATAAGAATTAAGGTAGTTAGTTTGTCGAATGAGCATGGTTTTTGGGTTGATAATGTGATTTGGCTTATGATGAAAGTGTTGGATTTGAAATTGTTTAATAGTTCTAGATGTTTGGCCTCAATTACTTGAATCATGTTTATCCCGTGTGAGAGTTTGAGCCTTTACCGTTGCATATGTTCACGGTTTATTCTTTCTTGTATGTGATTTGGTTAAGCATGCTTGTAAGTCTCTAGAACTTGTCTTGGTTTCTAACTTGATGTTGCATAATGTGCTATTGGATAAAGAGATGATCTAAGGCCATCTTTCTTAGCCCGTTTTTGCCTTTTGTTTTGTCCAGTATTGAAATAATCCTAGTTTGCCCAGTTTGAGCTTTTGAGCATTTTCTTTCTTAAACCGTTGGTAATTGGGTAGATGGAGATGGATTGAGTAGGAGAGGTTATGAAGATGTGGTTGTGCTAGTTTGTTATGAATAGTTGTTACCCATATAAGCTCGGAAAAAAATTGAAAAATGAGAAAAGCTTGAAAAAGGAAATAAAGAAAAACAAAGAAAAAGAAATGAAAAAGTGAGAAAAAGAAAAAAAAGAAAAGAAAAAAGGTTGTAAGAAAATTGAGCATAAATGGGTATGTTTTTTAGTTGAAAGATTTGCTAGCATGGGATGGTTGTGTAGTTTGAGTAGAGTTGCTATGGTTTGGAGTATTGAATATGGGAGTTGATTTGATTTGATTATTTGTGAGGATTTAAGCCACTTTGCCATATATTCCTAACCTAACCAAAGAGCCTACATTACAACCTTATAAAGGACCTTTTTGATCTTGTCTAGATGCACACATTTAAGCAATGAAAAGTATAGACGATCTGCAAGCTTATGGTAGGCTACATGCATTTTTTTTTACTTGAGGGTTTCTTGTTATATCTATACACTTGAGAGTTGAGTGAACACTTTAAATCTTATCTTTGTTGGTGAGGATTCTAAGTATTGAGGCTAGATGTTTGGGATTGTTGAGCTCTATTTAATGATAAATTATGTGATTTATAAGTGATTATTTGTTTAAAAGAATTCTGAAGCCGAATGAAGTCACTTTGTCGCTTGAATCCATGTTTATTATTTTGTTTTCTTTTGTCTTTTTGTTTGGGGACAAACAATTGGTTAAGTTTGGGGGGTTGTTAAACATGGATTTTAACCTCTTTTTGGAGTTTAAATGGTGTTATTTACTTGAGGAAAATTGTGTTTATGGCAAGTACAAGCTTATGTTTGATTTATTTGAAAGAATGTGAAATTTGAAAGAATGTGATACTTGCTTGTTTTTGGTGATTTTTGTAGGACTTGGTGGATAAAGTGGATAATTAAGCTTGAAAATGCATGTTTCGGATGTGGTATGCATTTGGGTGAAGAAACGGCATGGAAAACGGAGGAGGAACGAGTGGAATGAAGCCCCGTGGATATTGGTTTGTGCCATGCGGCCGTATTTAGACCGCATGGCAATTGCGCAACATGTAAGAGGGCCATGCGGTCTAGCATGCGGTCGCATGGCCAGCCGCATGAACAAGTTTTCTATCGCCGAGTTGCCATGCGGTCTGGCATGCGGTTGCATGGCCAGCCTCATGGTGACGTCATCATACTCGTTTTTGCGTGTTTTCGTTATCTTATGGTAGAGAGTAAATGAATATTTGATTCGAACTCTTATTTTGATTGATTAATCACGACCTATTCTCCTTTTCTTTATTCTTGTGCTTTTTCATGCTTGATTGCTTGATCACCAATTGTGCATTCTAGTTGTGTTAATTTGATATCGAAAGAAGATAATTAATACTTGAACTGAGAATAGGGAACATCCTCTTCAATAAAGTCGAAAGATCTTGAGATTAGGGTGAAGATAAAGAATCTTAGGAATGATTAGGAGTTATAAGTTAGTAATTGATTGGACACAATAGTTTCTAGCTTATAATCCACGGTTTATTTACCGCGACAGCGGGCTTAAACTAATTTTGTGATTGTCTTAGGGAAAATCGAGTCCTTTAAGTGATTAATTAGTTAAACTAAGTTTGAGTTCATTTATTCATTGAAATCGAAATCATAAGATAATCTCTTCTTTGTTTGATCTCGAATTTGCTCTCGTTGTTATTAGATTTAATTGCATTTTTAATATTCTTGTTAATTAGACCAAAACTCTTTTGATTAAAAGTCTAAATAGTGGATGTTATTTGAAAGCAGTATGTGTGAATCTTGATTTCAATCTCTGTGGATTCGATCTTGTTTACTACAATTTAGCTGTGCACTTTCAGTGTTAATAAAATAGCGAACGCTCCATCCTTCTGTTCAAGTCTTGACAGGGTACCCTAGCCAATCCTCTTGCTTGCCCAAAAGTCCCCAACATAACACTTTACAAGGCGCATGTTGGTCAAGCAGCATTTGGTTCTAGATGGGCCCACTTCAGCATTATGAGATATCGAGGATCTCCATCTGACTTACTCCAGCATTGACACATCTTTGCATGTCTAGGCCAAGACATACAACCCGTTCTTGCTGCTCTCGAGGAATGTAAGGCAAGCACGACCAACACTTGATAACCCTCCTGCGATGTAGGAATCCGTATGTGCCCAGAGCTCGTTGGTCTTCCGAATTACCCGTAGCCACCGAACTTCTTTGGAATCATTTCCCAATGCCTCGGGAACACACTTATATACAACTATCAAGAACACTTAGACCTCAAGAGATTTACAAGTTATACATCATATCATCTATCCCAAACCTGGATTTAAAGGCTTAGCTAGACATAAAGTAAATAACGAAAGAAAAAGAGATAAAGAAAAACATACTTGAATTAATACGATAAGCAAAAGATGTTTGCCCTATTGGGACTTAGCAATAAACATAAATTGTATCTAAGAACATAAACTGCAAAAAATAAAATTATTTTGAACGTAAGAATATGGTAAAAGATTGTATCTTGAGCCTTGCATGCATGGATGTATTTATAGAGTACAAGAACTAGGGCAAACCCACAAACGGGCCTTCTAGAAAATAGGCCGGCTACTTCCATGTAAGGATCGGATAAGGTTGGAAAGAATTCCTTCCTTATCACTAAAACGTGTTGTTGTCAAAGTAGGAAACATCGATCTCAATCTTGTGCTGCAAGGAATTTGTTTCCTTGTAGGACTCTAACAGCTGCATCTTCACGCGCCAGCGCCGTTGCCCAAGCTCTGCACTCTGCCTTCTCCAGTCTCTCTGCCATCACTTGCCCACTAAAACACACATGACAAGAGCACAAAACATGGGCTTGTCAAGCATTTATTTCTTTCTTGTGTGATAATGACCAATTGAAACTTGTTGATCTAGAACTTGTCTGCATCTCTTATTGAAACTTCGTGTAACTTAGTCGAATTGCTTAGATGAATTAGGCATTTTTTGTTCGAATTAGCCCATGGCCAAAATTCCCTACCTTGACATTTATCCTTTGCTGGCCCCTTTGAGCTTGTTGATAATTCTTTCGATTCACTTATAGTAGCCTGAATTTATAAGCCTTCCCGATCAATAACTCAGGTCTGGAAAAAGAAGGGATGAAAAGAAAATGTTGGGTAGCACTATCTGGCCAATATCACCTATTATAGAGGTGTTGGGTTAAGGTGTTACAACCCAATAAAGACCTAAGGATAAGTGCTTTTAATTTTGTTCAAAGAAGTAGAGATGTAGAGGGCAGACAAGCCTATGGAAAAACATTGTTGATATTGGTCAGGAGCGTATACACTTAACCATATACTCTTGAGAGTTGAGTGCTGGTGAGGATACCCTTGTTGCCCAATAACTTTATCTTGACCTATTTGATGGCAATATCTGCTTCATATTCTGTTTTGACTGACATGTTGATGTGCTGATGTATTGAGTCTGTGTCTTGTTTTATATTTTCTATGTTTGAGTCTTGGGCAAAATCGCAACCATACACTTGAGGGCAAGTGTAATTCAAGTGTGTGGGTGTGATGAACCCATATTTATGTCCATCTTTTCTTGTGTTTTTCTTGTTCTTTTTGGTCTTTATCGGGTCAAAGTGTGTCTGGAAGGACACGAAGTCGAGAGATGGTGTGCAGGGAAGAACAGGTGGGATCTTGGGCAAATCAGGTGAAAATCTGTTGTTGAGATGTTGAGATGGCGATACAATGCAAATGGGCATAAGGCTGAAAGCTTGTAGCTGGGCAACAACGTTCTATTCAATCTACAAGTTAGGAAGTACCTCCCCATATCCTTGAAGCCAACAGACAGAGTACCCGGAGGAGCCAGGATCATAGTCAGCATAGGAAGTGATACAGGATGCAGACGTTGAAGTCAAGAAGTAAGTCGGAGCAGCAGCAGATTTCTTCTTTTCCAAGGAAGAGGATAAGGATCGAAGATTTCTTTCCTTATCCTAGCCGAACCTAATCAAAGAAGATATCTACTATGTAAGGGAAGTAAATCGCAGCTGCATGGATAAGGAAGGAGGCGAATATGCATAGAAAGAGTCTTTAACCAAGAAGGATACTATCCTAACCCTAATTCTATCGCCTATATATATGGCCGACTTCACTTTGTAATGGGAGAGTTCATTCGAGATTTATTAGCTTAGTTCTGCATTCTAGTTTGAAGAGAGTGTGAGGAAGAAACAAGTCCTACGGGCAAATTTGCTTTAATATTTCATTTCCAGTATTTCTGCATTAGTATTTAGTTGTTGACTTGAAGTCAAGATCTTAGTTGTTGACTTACGCTTTTGAGTAGCAACTGTTTCCAGTTTAATTTCAAGTATGATTTTCCTTATATGTTTTGTGTTTTCGTTTAACATTATGTCTATCTAAATTTATTGTTTGCGTTGGATGTAGATGATGTGATCTTAATTACTCGTTCTAAACTCGTGAGGTCGAATTGTGTGAGTTCGTTATTTGATTTTGTTCTCGAAACGCTTTGGAATAATTCTAGACTTAATTGATATTGACACTTGCTTGATCAACATCTAGATATTAAGATTAAGTCATTAACAGGATTTGGGATCAAACTCGAGAGTGTCTCTCGTACCCAAGAAGGTAAAGAGTGTTGGAGAGCATCGGTATTGACCTACCTCTTGGTTGTCTTGGGTCTGTTTATTCTTAATGCCTTTTGGGCAATATCGTTACTGAAGTGTCTTCATGACTTTGTTGATCAGAAGAGGAGATCTTGCCTTCTGGTAAAGATCTGTAAAATTGGATAGACATAAGCTTCGGGTGTTTATATCGTGACTTCGTGACCATTAGGGTATAAACTAATCTTTGTCTTAAACCAAGTAATAAGATCAAGTAATTGAATATCTTTGCACCAATGAATGAGTAATGAGTAATTAGGATCATTGATTCGAAACCCTAACCCAAACTTCTTTGTTATTTGATATTTCACTTGTTGAGTTACAGTATATTGAGATACATCTCGACCATAATTCCTTTTGTTGAGAGCTAGCTGAAGAGCAGATTTACGCCAAGTCCCTTGGGATACTTGCCATTAACTGCTACCTTGTTGGGCAAAAGGTGTTTTATAAATTTATTTGTGCGAAGAGTGTAACCACGGCCCTTCGTCAGAGAGATTCGATGATTACGTGAGGCTACTCACGTTCCCCTTTTCACTACTTGATGGGGTACGAGAGTGGCTGTATACCTTGCCCGAAAGAAGTATGGACACATGGAAGAAGATGCAACAGGCATTCCTAAACAAATATTTTTCCGTTGGTTGCATCCAAAGTATGAGAAATGCAATTTTGTCAGTCAAAATGAGCACGCATGAGACAGTATATGAATATTATGAAAGATTCAAGAAGATGCTGTCATGTTGCCTACAACACAGGATTGAGGAGATTGAGCTTGTTGAGTATTTTATGCATGGATTGTGAGCATCAGAGAGGAAATGAATCATCGTCGCTTGTGGAGAAGAAATAGTCGATCAATCACCAACTGAAGTGTTCAAGAAGATAGCTGCTATGGCCAAGCAATCAAGAGATGAAGATGACATTCCTAGAGGAGGTGCCCATGACCATGGTGGGAATAAGGATGCTCTGGTCAATACTATTAAGAATCTCATGGCCAAGATGGATGATAAGATTGAAGCTTTGAGCAAGAAGGTGGATGAGAATGAAGTTACTATAAGGAAGAAAAAGTCAAAGCACTGGGGCAAAATCAACAAGGAGCCCCTGGGCAACAGAGATTCGGTTATGGGCAAAACAAGAACTTTGGATATCTCCAAAATGAGAATCTGAGGTATGGCAATAACCATTACCAAGTGCCACCTCCTCATCAGCAACCACAACAACCTGCCCAACAGCAGCAACAACCATATGTTCCCCCTTACCATGAACGGATTAGGGGAGAATTTATGAAAGACATTCTCGACCGATTTCGGAAGAACTTTGAAAATTTTCAGATAGAAAGTAGAGGGACGTCTAACAATGTACAGGCTCAGCTAACTCACATCACGCAAATCCTGTCAAAGCTTGTAGAGGAAAGGAGTGGGCGACTCCCTATCCAAGTGGAGATCAATAAGGAGCAGGTCAATGTTGTGGCCCTGAGAAGTGGAAGAGCACTACCTGAAATGGTGCCCAAGGTACCAACTGATGAACCTAAGAAGATTGAGGAGACCAAGATGGGATCAGGTGATTTGGATGAGATGCACTATGAGTTGGAGGCTAAGCGTAAGGAGGCCAAAGAGAACCCCATTTTCAATTCAAAAGAAGATGAAGCAATGTTCGAGTCCCTTAAAGCTGAAAGGGAAGCCATGCTATTGGCCAAGAGGACCATCACTAAGCCCAATGGTCTACCCCCACCATTTCCAAGGAGATTTGCCCGTGAAAGAGAACAATAAGAGATGAATGAAATCCTTCAAGTTTTTCGAAAAGTGGAAATAAATCTTCCCTTGTTGGTGGCATTACGCTTAATGCCAAGTTTTTAAGAGAGATGTGCACAAAGAAGATAAAATACCCTGATGATGCCAAGTTTCACATGTCAAATGTCTCAGCAATCATGAATCCGCACTTGCCCATTAAGCAGCGTGATCCAGGGATGTTTGTTATTCCATGCACGATAGGTACGACCATGATACCAAGGGCAATACTTGATCTTGGAGCATCGATCAATGTCATGCCCAAAGCCATGTTTGATGAGATGAGGTTTGGACCCTTGGCCCCAACACGTGTCGTAATTTAATTGGCAGATCTCTCAACGGTCTACCCTGATGGAATTTTGGAAGATTTATTGGTCAAGGTTGAAGATTTAATATTTCCAGTGGATTTCTATGTGTTGGATATGGGAAGGCAGACGACCAAGAACCCTGTGATTTTTCTCGGGAAACCATTCCAAAGAATAACAAGAACAAAGATCGACTGTAAGTCAGGGACGCTAACTATTGAAGTAGGAGGCGAAGTGGTGGAGTTTGATGTCTATAGGAAGAACAAGCAAGAAGAGATAGAGACAGTAAATAGCCTTTGCGTGCTCGAAGAGGAAATGGAAGTGGTCAACACTCTGGAAGATATTGAAGAAATAAATGAAGAAGACGAATTTCTAAAGGACTATGACCACGACGAGCTTGATGACGACTTTCCACAAGCATGGTTCGATGAAGTGATTGAGGAATATTGGGGGATTGAGACTCTTAAGCAAAATATTGAAGAAGAACTTGGTCAAAACAACGAGGATCATGACCGGGAAGAGATGGAGGAATTGAGCGATGTAAGAAATGAAGGCAATGTGTATCCTGGCTTTGAGGAACTCAGCATTCTAGAACTGAAACCTGAAGATAGACTGGTGCCTTCATTACAACAGGCACCAAAACTAGAGTTGAAGGTATTGCCCAAGCACTTGAAGTACACGTATCTAGAAGAGAATGAGACCTTGCCCGTGATCATAAATTCAACACTTACGAACGCTGAAGAGGAAAAGGTATGTGAACTTTTGAGCAGATACAAGGAAGCAATCGAATGGACGTTGGCTGACATCAAGGGCATAAGCCCAATGGATTACATGCATCACATTTTGCTCGAGGAGGATGCAGTTCCGGTCAGAGACCCACATAGAAGATTGAACCCTTCTATAAAAGAGGTGGTCATGAAGGAAATCCTGAAGCTACTGGACTTGGGCATAATCTACCCAATTTCAGACAGCCGTTGGGTGAGCCCAGTATACATCGTGCCTAAGAAGTTAGGAATTTAGGTCATAGAGAATGATAATAAAGAGATGGTGGCCATGAGACTTCAAACTGGATGGAGGGTGTGTATTGATTACCGGAAGCTAAACCAGAAAATAAGAAAGGACCACTTCCCCTTGCCCTTTATCAATGAGATGCTGGAGAGGTTAGCAGGTAATCAATATTATTTGTTTTCTTGATGGATATTCTGGATACATGCAAATATGGGTAGCCGAAGAGGACCAGGGCAAGATTTCTTTCACGTGCCCGTTTGGAATCTTTGCTTATAGACGAATGTCATTCGGATTATGCAATGCCTCAGGCACATTCCAGCGATGCATGATGCACATTTTTTCTGACCTTCTCGAGAAATGCATTGAAGTATTCAATGGACAATTTCACCGTCTATGGAAAAGACTTCGACACTTGCCTTAAGAATCTAGGGAGAGTTATGAGAAGATGCGTTGAAAAGAGTCTCGTGTTAAACTATAAAAAATGCCACTTCATGGTCAAGGAGGAGATAGTCCTTGGGCATGTTATTTTAGAAAGAGGTATTGAGGTGGATAAAGCCAAGATCGATATCATAGGTTAGCTGCCATACCCCACAATTGTCAAGCAATTAAGAGGGTTTCTTGGGCATGCTGGATTCTATCATAGATTCGTGAAGGACTTTGCTAAGATACCACAACCGATGACCAAGTTACTGCAGAATGATGTGCCTTGGAAGTTCGATGAGGAGTGCAAGAAGCCATTCCACATTTTGAAGAACAACTTGATCACAACACCAATAATATAACTCCCTGACTGCGGTATGCTGTTCGAGATCATGTACGATGCTAGTGGGTACGCCGTGGGAGCCGTACTTGGGCAAAAGAGGGGGAATGAAAGATATGTTATCTATTATGCCTCATAAACGTTGAATGCTGTCCAATGCAACTATGCAACTACGGAGAAAGAGTTGTTGGCCGTGGTTTTTGCTTTTGAGAAATTTTGTTCTTATCTTCTTGGGGGCAAGACCACAGTCTACACTGACCATACCGCACTTAAATACCTGATGACCAAGAAAGAGACCAAGCCAAGACTAATTAGATGGATCCTTCTCTTGTAGGAATTTGATGTAGAGATCAAGGATAGAGTGGTGCCCAGAATCAAGTTGTTGATCACTTGAGCAGAATACTCTAAGAAGAAAACAGAAACCCGATCAAGGAGATTTTTCCCGATGAACATCTGAGCTATGCCCAAGACGAGCCATGGTACGCAGATATGGTGAATTATTTGGTGACAGGGGCAATGCCAGCGGAGTATGGAAAATATCAAAGGAGCAAACTCAAGGCGGAAAGTAAATACTATGTATGGGATGAACCTTATTTATGGAGAGAGTGCTCTGACAAGATTATAAGAAGGTGTGTCAAAGATCGTGAGCAGAAAAGTATACTAGAGCACTACCATAACAAGGAATGTGGAGGTCACCTTGGGCATCGGCGAACAGCAAGAAAGATTCTAGAGTGTGGTTTCTATTGGCCAATGCTGTTCAAGGACAGTTATGAATGGGTGAAAAGTTATGATCGATGCCTAAAAGAAGGAAATATAACAAGGAAGAATGAGATGCCCATGATGCCAATCCTTCTGGTAGAAGTGTTTGATATATGGGGTATGGATTTTATGGGTCCTTTGCCCAGCTCTCGTGGAAATCAGTATATTCTTTTGGCAGTGGATTACGTGTCAAAATGGATGGAAGCTCGAGCATTACAAACCAGCGATTCGAAGGTGGTTGCAAGTTTTCTAAGGACTCAAATTTTTAATAGGTTTGGCATCCCTCGAGCTATCATCAGTGACAAAAGCTCACATTTTTGCAATGCAACAATAACTGCCTTGTTCAAGAAGTATGGACTTCACCACTGTGTATCTATTGCCTATCATCCTCAAGCTAATGGGCAAGCTGAGTTGTCCAACCGTATTATTAAGACCATTTTGAGGAAGTCGGTGGGCACTATGAGGAAGGACTGGAGCATGCGCCTTGATGACGCGCTATGGGTATATGACTACATATAAAACTCTATTTGGGATGTCGCCTTATCGCATGGTTTATGGGAAGAGATGCCACTTGCCTGTTGAGCTTGAGCATCGTGCCTATTGGGCTATAGCTCAGTTGAACTTTGATTGGAATGAAGCGGGTGAGGCAAGGAAGCTGGAGATTCCAGAGTTAGAAGAAATAAGGCTTCGGGCCTATGACAATTCTAGCCTTTACAAGGAACGCATGAAGAAAACCCATGATCTGTTGATCAAGGAGAAGGAGTTTGACTTTGGGCAACAAGTGTTGCTGTATCAAACAAGGTTTAGACATAAATCGGGAAAGTTATCCACCAAGTGGGTAGGTCCGTATGAAGTTCAAGCCCAATATCCGAATGGAGTAGTTGAGATCAAGGATTCCAAGAGCGGAAAAATTTTCAAAGTAAATGGTCAAAAGATCAAAGCATATTATGGGCATGAGAAGCAGGAGGTTGGGGAGTCATCTGGATTCCCTGACGAGGAGGAGTAATGACCAGAATGCATGACGTCGTGCCCAAGACGATTTAAATAGGGCGCTGACCAGAAGGCAACCTGGTATGTTTTCTTTTCCTTTGTTTTTTTTTTTTATTTCAGTTTATATATATATATATATATATATATATATATATATATATATATATATATATATATATATATATATAATCTATTAAGTTTCTTTTTTATTATTTAGAGTTGACCGTAGGGAACAGTATTTTCTTTGCATGTTTGTTAGTTGAGCATGGTACAGGAAACCATGGGCATTGCTGCAAAAGGAGAGTTGTACGAGTGGATTGGGCATGATGCGGGACGTTGGGCAATAGACCGGACGAACCTGTCAAATCAGTGTCAGTTTTTTTCATAACCTAAAAAGTTGCACCCATTACTCCCATAACCCAAGTTTTCCCCACACTCTTCAAACCGCAACCCTGCAACTTCCCTTCCTCTCTCTTCCTTGTTTTTCCTCACCATTTAAACCCTAAAATTCAGTATGGTACCCACCAGAAACAAGATCAAACTAAACAAAATTCCCTCCGGCACTCGCATCGACTTTGAGCAGTCGCCGCCGAAACCTAAAACTAAACACACACCTATGGATTAGGTCCCAACAACCTAATCCAAGTCGTCCATGGCCACTGATAGTCCACCACCCGTGGATGTTGAGTTGATGTTGAGCGAAGGAGAGAACCCTTCTCTCCTTGAGCAGGAAGTAGCCGTGGAAGGAGATAGGGAATCTGGGCAGAACGAGTCGGAGGGGAAAGGACTAAGTGTTGTGGCGGAAGAAGGGCAAAATGAAGGCAATGAAGAAGAAGAAGAGGAGGAGGAACCTGTTGAACAGTTGGTAAGGAGAAAACAAGCAGCGAAAAAGGAGAAAGTAGTTGCTGCTACCCCATCGAAGAAGGCCAAGACGGTGGCCTCCGATGCTGAGTCAACTCGGCAAAGGGAATCCACAGAAACGGCTGCCCCTACCGAGTCCACCACCAAATCCCAGTCCAAGGGCAACGAAGAAGGAGAGGGGGCCATCATTGTGTTTGACGTGGTCCCCATTAGTGTTTTCAAAGGCAAGAAGCAACCCGACGTGGGCATAGCGAGGAGGAAGAAGCCCATACCGCCCACAAACCCTAGCATGGTAAGGGGGATGCCAAACCCTAGGGTGCTGGATGTGGGTTTGTACAAAGATTTGGGGGTTTGGGATGAAGTCAAGGAGTTGTTCGAGAGCATAGGATGGGGTAGGTTTTTAGAGTGGCCAGTGGTAGTCTATGAGGAGTTGGTTAGGGAAATGTACAAAGATCTCAAAGTGATAGTCCATCCGGAGAGTGAGCCTATGGCTATTCAGTTCAAGCTGTTGGGCACTGAGTTACAATGAAATCAACCAGTTGTTGGGCATGATTGGGGTGAAGGATACCCAGAAGCTGGAGTATAAGAATGCGGAGCGTGGGGTTGTGGGTTATGATCAGGACGAGTGGAAAGCAGCATGGATGGAGGTAGGGAATGGAGATTCGTTCAAATCCAGCTTAAGAGTCTTGCCCTCAGGATTTGCCACCGCATCCTTGCTTATAATCTTTATGGCAAGTCGGATAGTGGTAATTATGTGGCCAACAAGGAGTTGTACATCCTTTGGGCAATGAAGAACAAAGTCCGACTCAACTTTGGGTCGTTCTTGGCGGAGCACATCAAGGCAGTTATCATAAAGCCTGGGCAGCGCTTCTCCTGTGGGCATTGGATCACAGTCTATGCCCAGGAGATGGACTTAATGGATAGGATCTCTCACCTCAAACCGATGAAGGAGGAGCACCTCGACTTCGAGGCCCTGAAGCGAATGAAAGACATCATAGAAGACCCCATGGGCAAGATAGTATTCATTGACTATCCGCCTAAAGGAAAGGAGGTTGAGGTCAAAGCTACCAAGGAGTTGAAGCTTGCCAGTATCAAGGGCAAAGTTGTTGCTGCCGTGCCCGAAGTTGAGGAAGATGTGCCAGGATGGAGAGAATACTGAAGGAGTTACTCGACGGTCAACGCGCCTACTTTGCTCACCAAAATTCCAGGTACCCACCCGAATCTTCTTCTTAATTGTGTTTTCTCCCTCGTTTGTAGTTTACTTTTTTTTAGGTATGTTTTTGTTATAGTTTTTGTATGTTAGTTTTTATTCTTCGTGTTTGTTGGTCGGGAAGGATTGAGTATATAGCAAATTGTGTGGAGAAGGCATTCGAAATCTTTCCCAAGTTTGTGTTTGTTGGTCATGATTCTTCCCACTTTGCCCAAAGCAAAGTGTGTGGGTAGGGTCCTTGTAATTGTTAAGAGCCTGTTTGTGTTAGTGTCTTGACTCTACAAGAAAAAAGGTTATAGACAACGGGGATTTCGCGTTGTCTATAATAGAAATCCCCATCGTCTATAGCCTCATAGTCAATTAGGGACGGTTATAGACAGCGGGGATTCCCCATTGTCTATGTGTGTTATAGACGACGGGAATTTCCCATTGTCTATATAGTTTATAGACAACAATGTTTTATCTTATAGACAATGGATTTTACCCGTCGTCTATACGAAATTCAACAATTAAAAAAAAACATACTATATAAAATAAGCTGATTTTATTATATTGAAAATAATAGAAACATATTCATCATTTTACAACAACTGAGTAGATAGTACAAAAATATAATGTTGTCAACACAAATTTTGAACAAGCTATAATTTTTCTCCACTTCAACTTTTCTTCCTCCCACATCTCTTCCATCTTCATCATCAGCTTCCTCTCACAAATTAGGAAGAAGAAATTCACCTCGATTACTTACGAGTAACAAGGTGGAAAATTGATGCTGTCCAAAAATAAAATAAGGAAATTAGTTATTGTAAACTTCATATCTTGTTACACATAAATCTAATGCAAAATTAAATATCTGCACAATAACAACTTAAATCTACGAAATACAACCTGCTAATCGTGCCCGATCAGTAAGCTCCCGTAAGGTTCTCAAAATCTAACAACGGCCAATTCTGCTCTATGTGTTTAACACCAATCAGGTGAAAAAATAGGAAAGATGATGAGGAATAACAAGAATCTAACCTATCAAATTGTTCGATATATATATATACGAACACCTGCACCAGCAGAGCCAGTACCATGTGCTTTATTATATTAGCACGAAAAGAAGAATTAAAAGCGGAAGTCGACATAACAAATAGCTTCACTTCAGCACAAGATAGGAGACACATACCGATAACCTATATATAATTCTAGATCCATCAGTGAATACAAAACGGACACCCTGATTGGTAACTACCCTACCATCTTAAGTTTTCTAAATACATGATAAAATAAAGGTAAATGAATGGACATAGGCAGCTTAAGTTTCAAATGATCTTTGATAGAACAAGTAAAAAGATCTACAATTGAGACATTTATCAAATGAAGACGGTGTGTTTTGAACTCTAATAAAATGAATGAATTTATACCTACAATTCCTTCCCAAAATTTCTTCACGGGTAAACTCTTTTAATTCAAGAAATATATATGATGCAAATATCTGCAAGAGAATTAACATCTTCACATCATCACTCCTTTTCTCCTCTAACAATATATCAAATCCTTAAAGTAAACAAAATTAAAAGTAATCCAATGCATGGATATGCTATCAACTTTCCCAAAAAAACTGAACATTGTAGAGACATGATTTAAAGAAAAACTTTTAGTGTATGATTTACCTTACAATAGGATTATCAGGAAGTCTATGCTCAAAAGCATTGTGCATCTCAATATCAGAGAACCAAATAAGATTAATCATAAAAACTTCAAACTAAATGTATTTTCAAATAGAAAAATCAAATTAAAATTACCTCAGGAGATTCAGCAAAAGGATTCAGAGCCTCAAAGTCCTTCAATGTATTTGGCAGGGTAGTGTTGTGCTAGAAATAAAAATAAATAGTTCCTGATTAGTACAATGCATCAAGCTTTTGGTGAGGGTTGTTTGAACCTGCTAATGAACTTACATTTTGATTATTACTTAGGCTGCTTTACAAGAAGAAACACATTGCTAGGACAGGTTTGGAGTGAACCACGAAAAAACATACTTATTATGAGACAGAAGAAAAAAATAAAGAGGGAATTAGGCAGCAAATTAGCTCTGTTCTCGACAACTCCCATCCCATACATATACGGGAAAGGAGAAAAATAAAGAGAGGAATGCCTTTTCGGCCAAAAACGGACTCGTTATCCTCAGAATAATATTGATTAAGGAAGTGCAATGACATATTACATTAAATGCAGACTCTAATCTTCAGATCTTATTTCTGCTTTTCATGCAGGAAGTTTCGGTCCCTCAATCTGCATATGCAGGAAAAAGGGCAACTTTTTCAACTAATGACTTCAATAAATCATCTCAAGGTTAGTGAACTTCGTCATTTTCTTTATCCGTGCAATAAAACTTCACCATGAAAAATATTTATTTTTTTCTCTTCATTTTAAAGCTTCAAGTGGCCTGACAACAGGGATGCAGTGCACCAGTAAAAATATCAATGAACAATAAGTTCTATCGACTCATTTTCTCCTGCTTTCAGTTTTATATTCTTTTCATAATAAATAGTGAAGCATGATGCTCAGAGAAAGACAACGAAAGAAAAGAGTATCAGAGGGGAAATATTTGTATGATTGGGGTTGATATTTTCAGATATAAAACACAAGCAATTAAAAACCCTCAAGTTGAAAGATGAAAGAAAATGCTGAGGCTGATATTATCGACCAATGCCAAAATCTAAAGCGCTCCTCAATACAGCCCGACATCTCCCATAAACCCATGAAACAGAAAAATCCCCTCACAGAATTTAACCACAGAGATTCAAAAGCGTACATTTTGACATTTCTAGTCGATGTTTGGTTAGAATAGACTAATTAATTGATTTCAAAGTTGAAGAACTAACGTTGTGAACAGGAACAGGAAAGGGTAAATCTGGTGGTGGTGGTGGTCATAACAGCAACAATATTATTCAGAGATGAGGCGGGGTGCTGGTGGCGGAGGTGAGGCGGGCTGGTGGTGGAGATGAGGCCGGCGCCGGCAGAGTCGTCGAAGAGATAAATCTGGAAATAGATGTAGGGGAAAGATAAGGAGAGGGTGCGGTGGAGGACAGGGTTGTCGGCGAAGGAGGACGACACAAAGTGGAATCGATGTTCCACTTCCTGAGGAGGTGGTAGTGGCGGGATGCGGCGGTGGGAAGCGGTCATCCTGAGGAGTGGTGGTGGGAGACGTCAGAGAAGAAAGAAGTGAAGAAAATGAGCGGGAATGAATTTGGGGATTTTGCAGACGATTAGGTTTTTTAATTTAACAAAAATGAAAAAAAAAATTACAAAGGGGTTAAATGACATTGTCTGATTTTTGCTATTAAAAAAATATGCGGTAATAAACGACGAGATTTAACACCCGCGTCGTCTATAACAGCTAAAATTTTGAGGCCTACTAGACAACGGGTCCAATACCGTCGTATTAAAAAAAATATTCTGTAAAAGACAACTGGAAAATTTAGCCATCGTCTATAATCGAACGAAAGCTGTAATAGACGACGGGATTTTGATTACCGTCGTCTATTTAAATGCTTATAGACAACGGGATTTGAGTTCCCGTCGTCTATAATGATATAGACAACGCGAGTAAAATCCTCATCGTCTATAAGGCGTAGTCTATTAGTATTTTTCTTGTAATGTGACCATCACTTTAAACACTTTGCCCAAAACAAAGTGTGTGGGTGGGGGTCAGCGTTGTGTTTAAACGTTTTTATGTTAAGTCTGTTGATCAGCATGTTTAGAATTTAGGTCAAGGTTAAGTATGATTTTATGCTATGATTAAGTATGTCGTATGTGGATAGGTAGGACGGAATGAATCTATGAGCTACCTTGTAAGGATTTGAGCTTTAATCGTTGTACATATCATATGCAGTATTATATTTCTCGTGTCAGATATGACCATAAGATTTCATGATCTAGAACTTGCCTACATTCTTGAGCTTATTAAATTCAATCAATACACTTAAATGATTTAGGCATTATTTTTGTTCATTTAGCCCAGAGCCAAAAAGATCTTACCCTTATGTTTATCCTTTGTTTAGCCCCCTTGAGCTTGAAATAATTCTTTCTATTCACTTAAAATAAACCTAAAAATTATAGTCGTCCTCGTCATGAGAACTCAGGTTTTAAAGAAGGAATGAGGGATGGAAGGAGGGTAGAGGGGTATATTATCATGGGCATAATGGATATAGTATCATGGGCATAACACCTGACAGTAGAAGGATGTTTAACATGCCTAAAATTTTAGAAGTGTTGTATATAGGACTTTTATTCAGTTAAAAAAAGTTCCTAGTGCTAAGGCCCGAAGTTATTAGGGAGGAATGAAGAAGTTGGCGCAGATTTTGCCCAGAGCTGAGTTCGCATTGACCATAGCCAATTCCTAAATATTCCTTACCTTATGCCTTAAACCCAGTTACAATCCAATAAAGACCTATTGATAAGTGGATTGATGATAAGAGTATAGGAGGTAGGCAAGCTTATGGAAAATCGAGTCAATAATGGTCATGAGCGTAAACACTTAGCCAATACACTTGAGAGAAGAATACTGTGAGGAATATCCTATCTTGCTCATTGATTCTATGTCGACCTATTTGATAGCATTATTTAGTCTGTATTCATGAATGCTTGCTTTGACCAATGACCATGATATGCTGAACTTGTGATTGAGTCTGTGTTTTCTGTTTTGTTTTTCGTGTTTTGAGTCTTGGGCAAATTGTTACTGCTAACTTGAGATCAAGCGTGATTAAAGTGTGTCGGTATGATGAACCCAATTTTGTGTCCATTTTTAGTATCTTTTTGCTGTGTCTTTTTCGAGCTTTTAAGTCTCTAGGAGGACACAAGTAGGAAGAAGTGGGTGCAGGGCAGAACAGGTGCGTTTGTGGGCATAATCTGGTAGAAAACTGTTTTTCTGGCATTGGGCAACGATACGATGCAATATGGACATAGGGCTAAAGTCTGTAGTTGGGCATGAAGAAATATATCTTAAGCGAAGCTACAGGTGAAGGAGTAACTCCCCATAATCTTATGGCCAAAGCAGCAGAGTACCCAGAGCAGTGCACGTTGAGGGCAAGATTGAAGTTGATGTGACCAAGGCAAACGAGTGAAGCAGAGGGCAACGGATTAAACTTGGGCGCCAAGGAAAAAGATAAGGAAGGAAACTTCCATCCTTATCGAGAAGAGACCAATCGAAGTTGGACTCAATAAGGAAGGAAATCCAACTCACCGATATTGAGCTAAAGAATGAAACAAGGCCAAGGAAGGAAGGAGTCCAGCCCATGAGAGTGAATAGACTTAACCTAATTTTAATGCCTATAAATATGGTTGCATGTACTCTGTGAAGCGTCGTGATTGAACCTAGCATAGTTTTTTAAATTCAGTCTTGAGAGTTTGATGAGGAAGAAAAACAAGTCCTACACCGAAGCTTTAATTTCTGTTTACTTTACTGCTTTAAGTTTTCAGTTGGCGTTCTGGCCAAGACACGTACTATTTTGATTTCGATAATATAGTTCTTATTCAGTTTTAATTATACTAGCTTAAGTTTATTTCACTTTGTTTATATTTGTTAATATGTCTAGCTAATTCTTTAAACTTGGAATGGATGAGATGAAGTGATTATCGATACGTTGATAATTTGTGAGGCCAAAGCGTGTTAATTAAATCGTGTTCTTTTATTCCCGAAATACTTAGGGCTTAATATTAAATTTGGGCAAGATAACTAATTTCTTGATCACCAAAGAGTAAAGGAGTCTAGATCACCAATTGTGTCGAGGTCAACACAAGAGTGTCTCTTGTGCTCGAATAGATAATAAGTATTGGAGAACAGTCAATGTCTTGGGCATCTCTTGGCTGATTTGGGTCTAATCGAAGTTAATGCCTCTTGGGCAATACACCTGCTGAAGGGTCTTCGTAAGTGTATTGATCAATAGAAAAGTTTTGTCTAGAGTGTCTTTGGCATACTCGAATTTAAAGGGATAGATATAAGGATAAAATATTCATAGCTGTGACTTCGTGATCATAGGGCATGAATTAATTTATTCTTTAAACTGAGTAGTAAAGGCATGCGATTGAAAATCATTGTGCCCATGATCGAGTAAAGAGTATTGATAACCACTGATTCGAATCCAGTCCAAGTCTCTTTTATTATTGATCAAGTCTACTTTTAGTTTCAGTTATAATTTTTAGTGATTGCTGACCAAGACAAGTGAAGTGCAGATCAATACCCCTTTGTGACAACAGTTTGTGGAAGAGAGACTACACCAATTCTCTTGGGTACGACCATGCTTACCGCTGGCTACCGCCTACTGTGGGCATAGGAAATTAGAAATTTTACTTGCGCGAGGTACAAATGATAGCTTTGTCAGAGCTCCGGCATCAGCTACGGAGATCGAGCTCACTTTTTTGTAATGAGTGGTTGATGATGCATTTAGGTTAGTTAGTAATTGTGGTATAATTCCTAGTACACTAGGTTTTATTATTTGGTGTTGTTTACTTCCACTTTTTAGTTGCAACAATGAATAAAACTGAGGCTATAGAATTTACTCTCTCCCTCTCTATTCTTATTTGGTATTAGATGTTGCAGTATGCTATTAAGTTTTTTGCTGGTAGGACAGATGGTCTGGTTCCTAATGAATAGTACTTCTATAGTTGATGCAAACTTTAAGGTGGGGAACTTTGATAATGTCCAGAAGAATACATGAAGCCGAAGAAGTTTTTAAAGTTATGCTGAAAGATGAAGAAATGGATTCAAGTGATGAAAATAGTTGTTCGTGGACTTTTCTCAAGTGAGAAGCATTTATGTGAGCAGATTTTTCTAACACTGATACGCTTAATGCTTCGTCTATGCACACAGTGTCTATTGCAGCTACATTTTTCATTTTGAGTTGTAGTTGAGTGTGAATTTTGATCCCTTATAATTGTGGTGGATTTTTTTATTTTTTGATATCCAGATCTGTTTTTAGTTGGTACTTTGGCACTAATGTTGTCATTAGTGCCAAAAGTACCAACAAAAGCACAAAGAAAAATACTAAATAATTTGGTACTTTGGCACTAATGATCACATTAGTGTCAAAAGTGTCAACAGAAAGCACAAAAAAATAAGTAATTTGGTACTTTGGCACTAATATTATTCCAACAAAAAGCACAAAGAAAAATACTAAGTAATTTAGTACTCCGTTTTTTGTTTGCCTCTTCGTTTTTTTTGTTTGCCGCTTCTTCTTTGGTCAAGATTCGAGCGAGTGGAGTCGAAAACCTCGGAGTGAGCCGAAGAAATCCAAATTATTGCCCGATGATTATCCTTATATTAGTAATTGGAGCGAAGGTGGAGCCGTAAAATCGAGTCGAAGGCAAAGCCGCAAAATCGGAGCTAATATATCTTGTTGTGTTCAAAAGTAGACATTGTCGTGACGAAATGTAATGATTGTGAAAATTTGGTACTTTGGCACTATTGACCATATTAGTGCCAAAAAATACCAACAGAAAGCATAAAAAAATATTAGTAATTTGGTACTTTGGCACTAATATTAGTGCCAAAAGTGCCAACAAATATTAGTGCCAACAAATAGTACGAACAAAAATAAATAATTTGGTACTTTGGTAGTAATGACCATATTAGTGCCAAAAGTGCCAACAAAAAGCACAGACAAAAATAAATAATTTGGTACTTTGGCAGTAATGACCGTATTAGTGTCAAAAGTACCAACATAAAGCACAAAAAAAGTAATTTAGTACTTTGGCATATTAGTGCCAAAAATGTCGACATAAAGCACAAAGAAAAATATACTAAGTCATTTAATATTTTGGCACTAATGACCATATTAGTGCCAAAAGAAAACACAAAGAAAAATACTAAGTAATTTGGTACTTTAGCACTAATGACCATATTAGTGCCAAAAGTACCAACAGAAAGCACAAAGAAAAATTAAGTAATTTGTTACTTTGGTACTAATGATCATATTAGTACCAAAAGTATCCAACTCCTTGTACCCTAATCCGACCCGACCCGCGCCCTGACCCGACTCGCGCGCCCTTCATTAAGGGTATTTTTGTCCCAATTCATAAAAATAACTAAAATTTGTGTTTCATTGCTCAATATGGCTATATCAAAAATTGACTCTTAATAATTCATTCACTTGATAACACCATTGAGCACCTCCTCATTCACTTGATAACTAAGTACTCCCTCCGTCCACGAAATGCTTGCCACATTGTGGACGACACAGGTTTTAAGAAAATGGTAGGTAGTAGTGAATTATAGTAATTATTGTTGTGAGTGGAGTAAAAATTCCACAATAAATATGAGTGGAGTAGCAAAAGTGACAACTATTTCGTGGACGGAGGGAGTATTAATTAGTACTTTTTAATTAAATGCAACGTTTTTTTAGGAAACTAGGGAAGAGAAGAAGAAATTTGGGGGCTAATTCATGATGGGTGGGTAGTTAAATAGATTGTATAAATGGATAATTATTGTAGAGATTTTTTCCATAAACTGTGGAGTTAATAGCTAATTTAAAATAAATTTATTTATAAGGTTTGACTTCTATCCCACATAGCATTGCCGTATCAATCGTTAATAGTACTCACGGAGAGCGGAACCGGGATATAAAACATCTTTGCGAATTATGAATTGAATAAGTATAAGCATCGTGTTATTTTATAACAGAAGGTGAAAAACATTTTGCGTTTTGGAGTAGAAGACTAGAAGATCGAGAAGTACGATAAAATGAGTTAATAATTTTGTAGGGCTCCACTTCACCACATGCAATTTAAAATCTCGGATCAATCGAAGTTTGAGATTTCTGCCCAATCTGATTTCACGAGATTTATATTTAAGAAAGTTGTCACGCTTTTCTCAACTTGAAATTTTCGTTCAATCATTTCATAAAAATATTTAAAAATCTGTCCAATTTAACACTGTATCTCTTGCAATTTTAACCCGATTTCTCTATCGCTGAACAACTAAGAAACGACAAGAGAGATGAGAAATATGAGAATAGAAATTTGCAATGGGAAGATGTAGAATGAATTTCCGAAAAGTTTATGAGAAACGTGTATGAAAAAACAAAACATTTACTAGTTGTAAGAAATTATGCCTACCACTCACAAAAAAAAAAAAAAAAAAAAAAATGCCTACCAACTAAATTTAATGTGGTTCTGAAAATTAGAAAGAAGTGGTCAAGTTGCATTCGTTGATTAACGTTGACTGGAATCATCAAAATTATTTGTAGAGTTGCAGAGGGAAATCTTAATCGCGATCGCCATTATTGAAATTATCAGATTCTCTCTTCTGAGTTCTGACTACAGTGTATGAGTATCTCGTATCCTACTACATTTATGTATTTGATTCCAAATGTACACATTATTTTGTTTTTGTATTTATCCTGAAAAATTTGTGATTTGGACACACATTAATTGTAATCAATCCCTGCAGTAATATATTTTGTCAAATTACAAAAATTATATTTTTACTCGATTTTACAAAATTTTATGATCGAATTTTGACAAAATTTAAATTCAAACATATGCTTTGAACTTTGATACTAATAAATATTAAAGAGAATATTCCTAATTATAGCACTTCCTATAGGACAAATTGCACTAGTGTTTTTAATTCCTTAAAAAAATTTGAGTAAAAAGTTAAAATACCACATTCTAAAAATAAAAGATAAATAATACCCTTAAATAAATAAAAGATAAATAATACCCCTAAATCTTGTAAAATGACTAGCATGTCTTTTTCTTTTTTTCTATTTCTTTTTTAATGTTAATTCTAATTTTTTTGTTCTTCTTCTCTCATCTCTCACTTCTAACAACAATTTTCACAATTTTTTTCCGGCGGGAGCAGTCAACTTCGGCGATGGCGGTCAACGCCGGCGGTCAACTCCGATGAGAATTTTCCGATGACTTTTCCGCGAACTTTCGATGGCTTTTTCCGGCAGCATACATGATGACCAGCATATATAAATACCATATATGAGTAGCATGCTACTCATGTATGTTGGTCATACATGAATAGGATATATGAATACCATGCATGAGTAGCATACACGAAATATTTTCATATATGCTACTCATGTATGTTGACATGAATAGCATATATGAATACCATACATGAGTAGCATACACGAAATGTTTTCATGTATGTTACTCATGTATGTTGATCATACATGAGTAGCATACATGATTAACAAATGTCTAAAAATACAAGAGTACCATACATGAAATAGGGGATATACATGTGTACACAAGTGTCATACATGAGTATGAAATATGCATGTATACATGACCAAACTCTAGAAAATCTTATCTAACTTAAATACTTATTTAAATAAAACATAACATACATGATCGATCCATACACGAATTAAAATGAAATTACAATTACAAAATGTAAAAAATTTACAAAAGTCTTTCAATCTATCTCTAGTCGTCCTCCTCCTTATCATCCACTGACTTTGTCATTCTCCACCCTTTGGTCTCCGTCGTATTCACAAAAATTATATCCTATACAAAGCATCATACATGAACAACTGCAGTAGAATACATGAAATTACTAAACATACTATAGAAGCATACATGAAAACATTTCACACGTGAAAATTGCATATTAGTATACATGAAAACACTAAACAACGTAAAAAGCATACATGAAAAATACATACATGAACAACTGTATCAACATCAGCACACATGAAACACGAAACAACCTATGAGAACATACATGGTAGTAGAAAATCACATATGAATCATACATGAATAACTTTCAATGATAGCATACATGAGATAAAAAGTTGAATTGAGTTACCCCATTCATCGGAGCAGGTTGTGGCATACATGAAACACTAAACTACCCATGAGAAATACATGGTAATAGAAAATCATATACATGAAAGGCAATATGACCTATAAAAACATAGGTGAAAAACCTATGGTAAAAAATCATACATGATTGACTATAAAAAAAAAGAAAAAAGAAAAAAACATGACAATATCATGAAACAATATCATACATGAATAGATATGAATTTAAACAAGATAGATAAATAATCAAAGCGAGTTACCTGCTCTGTCGCATCGCGCGGCGGCGGCGGTGGACCTTGAAAATTAGGATCTACCTCATTTTGGTTCTGCTATCAAAGGTGAATGCAGCAAAGACGATAGATTACGAAATCTAAAAGTTAAGACAATGGGCATCATAGATGTGGACTAGGGAAATCGGTAGCGGATCTGGTGGTCCTACGGCAAACCACGACTGAGTTACAATCTTTGGCGTCGGAGTAAGGAAATCGGTGGCGGAATTGAGAAATCAATGGAGATTGTCACTGATCAGAGTAATGCCGACGAAATACGATGACAAATAAGAATTAGAGAAGACTGACATTCCCTTCACCATGAGAGAGAAAAGGGGTAAGATGAATTTACGGTAGTTGCACTCGTATTTTATATTTTAATTTAATAAGATAAAAGGGATGAGAGAGGGGGGTTATCCATGTAAATTAGGGCAATATCTATCAATTAAAAATTAAAGGGTAATATTTATCTTTCTTTTCAAAAAACGGGATATTTAAACCCATTAACTCAAAAAATTTAACACTTTTTGACATTTCTACTCTTTCTTCTACTTTTCGTACTTTTCCCCCTTCTTTTGTTGTTTATGGTTTTTTGTGACTTCATGACCTTAGGGTATAAACTAATCTTTGTCTAAAACCAAGTGATAAGATCAGTTAATTGAATATCTTTGCACCAATGAACGAGTGATGAGTAATTAGGATCATTCATTCGAAACCCAATCCAAACATCTTTTGTTATTTGATAATTTTACTTGGTGAGTTACAGGTTATTGAGTTATAATCAAAATCCCATTTGTTGAGTTCTACCTGAAAAGCAGATTACGCCAAGTCCCTTGGATTCAACCCCACTTACCGCTGACTACTACCTTGTTGGGCAAGAGGTGTTTATAAATATTATTTGTGCGAAGAGTGTAACGACAGCGCTTCGTCAAATTGGCGCCGTTGCCGGGGACTTAGTTTTTTAAGCTAGTTTGCTTTTCTAGCTTGAGTTAAGCACGATTTATGCCCAAGCTACATCTACGGAGTGACGGAGATCGACAAGATCACGGTGTTTGTCCGGAGGTGATAGCTAGGAGGAATCGAGCAAAACAACGCAAGAAAAAGAGAGATCTGGAGGAAGGCGTCAACGAACCTTCAGAGTCGCAGAGCTTGACAGACGGACAGGATACTGAGCAAGAAGACGAATCTTGCTCAACAGCAAGTACAGACAGTAAAGAGTCCACATCCAGTTTAGAAGCAAAAGAAGAGACATCAACAACCATGGCAGGACAGCCAGAGAGAACCTTCCGTCAGATCATGTTCCCTGACAACAAGGGAATCAGACCATCAAGTATCCAGTTGCCCACCATCAATGGCAATTGGGAGCTCAAGCACTCGCTGATACACATACTGCCCAAATTCAGTGATCATCCTGGAGAAGACCCCCAAACCCATCTTCAAAACTTTGAGATAGCGATCAACACAGTGAGGAACAATGCTACTACTGCCAGGAACAATGGGGATAGACAAGTTGTTCGAAATAACAACGATGCTGAAGTTGTGAGAAACCAAGATGCTGCCCAAGATACCTTTCCTGACTACGTAAGGTTACTCACGTTCCCGTTCTCACTTCTAGACGGAGCACGTGAGTGGCTTTACACCTTGCCAGAGGGAAGCATTGACACATGGAATAAGATGCAGCAATCTTTTCTTGACAAATATATACCCGTTGGCCGGATACAAAGTGGGAGGAATGCGATTTCATCGATCAAGATGGGGGGAAATGAGTCATTATATGACTATTATGAGAGGTTCAAGAAGTTGTTGGCGAGATGTCCTCAACATCGAATTGAGGATATTGATTTGATCGAGCATTTCTTGAAGGGATTAAGGGCATCAGAGAGGAAATACATAATTGCAGCGTGTGGAGGAGCCATAGTTGATCAACTACCATCTGAATTGTTCAAGAAAATAGCCGCCATGGCTGAACAATCCAGAGATGAAGATGATATCCCAAGTAGAGGGTATGAAGGCAGCAAAGGAACCAAGACAACTTGGTCAGTACCATGAAAGACTTCATGACCAAGATGTCTGGCCAAATGAAGGATTTGAAGAAAAAGGTAGATGGCAAGGAAGTTCAAAGAGCTGTGAAGAGATGTGAAGTATGCCAGGCAACATCACATGTCACCTCAGAATGTCCCAGTTGGTTCGTGGAAGAAGGAGAAGAGGTAAAGGCAATATGTCAGAACCAGCAAGGCGGTGGGCAACAAAGGTTCCAATATGGCAATAACAACAACTATGGCAACAACTTCGGCTATAGGCAGAATCAGCACGAGAACCAAAGGTATGGCAACAACCATTACCAAATGCCTCATGCCCACCAACAACCGCAGTAGCCTGTTCAACAGCAATATGTGCCTCCACCTCAACAACTGCCTCAACAGCAAAACAACTATATGCCTCCACATCGAGAACCAGCAAAGACGGAGTTCATGAAGGAGACCATTAATGGGTTTACAAACGAGAACCAAAGGATTAGGAGAGACTTCGAGAACTTCCAACTAGAAAGTCGAGGTCAATCAAACAACCTTCAAGCTCAATTGACTCATATAAATCAAACCTTGTCAAAGCTTGTAGATGAAAAGAGCGGAAGGCTTTCTGCCCAAGTAGAAGTCAACAAGGAGCAAGTCAATACTGTGACTTTGCGAAGTGGTAAGGACTTGTCAGAGATGTTGCCCAAGATCTAACCCAAGGAACCAGCTCGAGTAGAGGAGACTAAGATGAGCTCAGGAGATATTAGTGACATCTACGAGGAGTTTAAGGCAAAGCGTGAAGAAGGAATAAAGGCTAACAAGAACCCCGTTTTCGATAATGAGGAGGATGAAGCCTTGTTTGATTACGTAAAGATGGAGAGATCAAAGTTGGGATTTGACAAAGATGACGTGATGTTGGAATCCTTGAAAGCTGAGAGAGAAGCAGAGGCTTTGGCCAAGAGGACCGTTCCTCACACTACTAAGGCCAAGATCCCATATCCACGACATTTTGCCCATGAACGTGATCAAAAGGAGTTAGGGGACATGATGGAGGTGTTCAAGAAAGTAGATTCAACCTGCCCCTGTTGATGGCATTACAATCCATGCCAAAGTGTGCAAAATTTTTACGAGAGATGTGCTTGAAGAAGACAAAGTACCTAGATACTGCCCGTTTCCATGTGGAGAACGTGTCAGTACTAATGAATTCCCACATTCCGATCAAGAAGAGGGATCTTGGCATATTTGTCATCCCATGCACAATTGGTACTACGTCAATACTCAAGGCGATGCTTGACTTAGGAGCTTCGATAAATGTGATGCCAAGAGCCATGTTCGACGAAATGAGTTTTGGACCCCTCTCCCCTACACGTGTCGCCATCTAATTAGCGGATTTATCCACTGTCTACCCCGATGGAGTGTTGGAGGATGTGTTGGTCAAAGTGGGGGATCTTCTGTTCCCAGCCAACTTCTATGTTCTTGATATGGGAAAGAAGGCAATCAAGAACCCAGTGATCTTACTCGGAAGGCCGTTCTTGAGGACGGCCTGTACCAAAATTGATTGTGACACTGGGAGGTTGACAGTTCAAGTAGCTGGAGAAGTCGTCGAGTTTGACGCTTATCGGAAAAATTAAGATGATGCCCTAGAACACCTCAATACCCTCAATACATGTGGTCGACGAATGGAGACATTGAATAGCTTAAGTTGCTTCTTAGAAGATGACGAGGACGCAGGTCAGGAGAAGCTCAATTTAATATAGGGACCTGACCAGGATCTCGACCAAGAAGGGGATATTGAGGATGATGGTGCCTTGTTGGAGTTTTATGAAGGTGATGAGTACGAAAGTGATAAAGACTTCTGGGAGGAGTCAGTCCATGGATATAGTTTGGACTCCACCGATAAAGACTATGGGACGGATGAGGAGTTAGAGGACAACACTCCTACAAACTTCAATAAAGACAAAGACGAGTTCGATGAGGAACTTGAGGAGTTACCCCATGATGAGACTAAAGAGTTAATAGAGGAATTTTGGCAACAAACAGTTCTTGAGAAGGATGTCAGCTTGCCGACAGAAGGGGATCTTGCCCAGAAGCAGGAACCAGCAGATGTGGAGGAATGCAGTTATGCAAGGATGCCAGACAGCATGCAGCCTCAGGGATTTAAACCACTCAAGATCCCTGAATTGAAACTGGAGGACAGGTTGGTGCCATCACTGCAAAAGGCCCTTACTCTGGAGTTGAAACCTTTGCCCAAGCACCTGAAATACATATATCTTGGCAAGAACGAGACCTTGCCCGTGATCATATCATCTGAGTTATCGAGCATGGAGGAGGTCAAAGTTGGAGAGGTGCTGAGCAAGTATAAGGAGGCAATAGGGTGGACGTTGGTCGATATCAAGGGCATTAACCCTTTGGACTGTGTTCATCACATTTTGCTTGAGGAGGATGTTGCCCCCGTAAGAGATCTACAAAGGAGATTGAATCCAGCCATGAAAGAAGTGATAGTGAAGGAGTTAAGAGGATTCCTAGGGCATGCTGAATTCTATAGAAGATTTGTCAAGGACTTTGCCAAGATTGCACAACCAATGAGGAGATTACTTCAAAATGAAGTACCATGGGAGTTCAATGAAGATTGTAAGAAGGCGTTCCATGGCTTGAAGGAAAATTTTATCACAGCCCCCATTATCCAACCTCCGGATTGAGGGATGCCTTTTGAGTTAATGTGTGATGCCAGTGGTTATGCCGTACGAGCAGTTCTTGTGTAAAAGCGCGGAAAGGAGAGATATGTCATCTATTACGCATCCAAGACGTTGAACCCAGCCCAATGTAACTATGCCACCACGGAGAAGGAATTGTTGGCCGTTGTTTTCGCATTTGAGAAGTTCAGATCCTATTTGCTTGGAGGCAAGACCATAGTATACACAGACCACGCGGCGCTGAAGTACTTATTGAGCAAGAAGGAGTCCAAGCCAAGATTGATTAGATGGATTCTTTTGTTGCAAGAATTTGACATAGAAATCAAAGACAAGAGTGGTGCCCAGAATCAAGTTGCCGACCACCTAAGTCGAATCCTCCAGCCAGACGATGGGGTGCCAATCAAGGAGATCTTTCCCGATGAGCATCTGAGTCTTGTCCGAGATGAACCATGGTATGCTGATATCGTGAATTACTTGGTGACTGGAGAGATTCCCTCCGATCTTGGGCGTTATCAGAAAAACAAGCTTAAACATGAGAGTCGTTTCTAGATTTGGAATGAGCCATATTTATGGAGGGAATGTGCGGATAAGATGATAAGGAGGTGTGTCGAGGACAAAGAGAAAAGAAGCATTCTTGAGCATTGTCACAACAAGGAGTGTGGAGGACACTTTGGGCACCAACGTACTGCAAGGAAGATTTTGGAGTGTGGTTTTTATTGGCCAACCTTGTTTAAGGATTGTTATGAGTGGGTCAAGATGTGCGAAAAATGCCAAAGGAAAGGCAACATCACAAGAAGAAACGAGATGCCCACGATCCCGATTTTGCCCGTGGAAGTGTTCGATATATGGGGCATGGATTTTATGGGACCATTGCCGAGTTTCAAAGGCAACAAGTACATCATATTGGCAGTGGACTATGTCTCGAAGTGGGTAGAGGCTCGTGCTTCATACAAGGATGATTCAAAGGTCGTCTCTAATTTCTTGAGAACCCAAATTTTCAATAGGTTTGGTGTACCTCGAGCTATCATTAGTGATCAAGGTTCTCATTTTTGCAACGCGACGGTGACTGCCTTGTTCAAGAAGTATGGAGTTACTCATCGCGTGTCAACAGCCTACCACCCACAAGCCAATGGACAAGCTGAATTGTCTAATAGAATTATCAAAACGATCTTGATTATGCCTTATGACCGTGGGGACAACAAGGAAGGATTGGAGTATGCGCCTCGATGATGCCTTATGGGCGTATAGGACTGCCTTTAAGACACATTTTGGCATGTCCCCTTATCGCATGGTCTATGACAAGAGATGTCACTTGCCCGTGGAGTTGGAACATCGAGCACATTGGGTTGTTGTCCAACTCAACCTAGATTGGAACGAGGCAGATGAATCAAGGAAGCTCGAGATCCAGGAACTCGACGAGATCAGGCTCCAAGCCTATGATAATGCCGGTCTATACAAGGAAAGGATGAAGAAGACCCACGACCTTTTGATTAAAGAAAAGGAGTTACATTTTAGGCAACAAGTGCTGCTTTATCAAACTCGGTTCAGGCTATCTTCAGGGAAGTTCTCAACCAAGTTGGCAGGACCTTATGCGGTTCAAGCTCAATTTCCAAATGGAGCTGTTGAGATCAAGGATCCCAAGAACGGGAAGATTTTTAAAGTCAATAGCCAGCGCCTGAAGGCCTATCTTGGGCAAGAACAGTTTGTTGAGGGGGAACCATCTGGGTTTCCTGTCGAGGAGGACCTCTGATTTCTAAAGAGGGGGGTGTCGTGCCCAAGACCTTAAACGGGGCACTGTCCAGGAGGCAACCTGGTTAGTATTTTCTTTTTAATATTTAATTTTGTGTTTTTATTCGTTTTATTTTCGTTTAAATATGAAAATCCAAAAAAAATCGTAAAATTAAGAAAATCCAAAAAAATTAGTGTAGATTCGTTAGTTTATGTTTTAAGTATTTTATTTTATTTTGAAGCATTTTATGTTCGAGTCTAACCATAAGGGAAAGTCTGTTTCCGGAGTGTATTTGTGTTTTTAAGTGTGCAGGAGATGTTGAGCAAGATGCAGGTTGTAGATCAGAAGCCATGATAAAGGAAGGAACTGTGGAAGTGGAGCAGAGATTTTGGGCAAGGACCAAGTCGTTGGTCAACAACTGTTCAAGGCGGTTACTGTACCCCTAAAACTACACGCCCTTTAAAACCACCCTACCACGTCTACACCCCCACTACTTGATTTGAATTTCACTCTGCAACTCCCCATCTTCTCTCTTCTCTCTCCCCATCAAAATCTCTGAATCCCTACTATGGTGTCCACTCGCCCGAGAAACAAGTTGAACAAAATTCCCACCGGAACTAGTATCGATCTCACCACCAACAACCCTACCACCGCCACGACTAAACCCAAAACTACCACCAAGAGAAAATTACCCATGGAATCTGCCAACCCCTCTGTTGATCAAAACCCTGAAATCACCATCGGAACCACTGTGCCAAAAAGCCCTCCGGTCGATGCGACGTTGCTAATGAGCGATGAAAACCCCAGTTTGATTGAAGAGGCGGGGAAGCAGACGGAGGAGGAAACTCAATCTAAGCCGGCGTTCGAGGAAGAAGAATTAGAAGAGGAAGCAGAGGAAGAAAACGACGGTGAGGACGAAGAGGAAGAGAAAGGTGATGAGGGAGAAGACGACAATGACGATGAGGACAATTTGGATGAAGCCATTGACGCAGTGGCGGCGAGACTGGCAGCGGAGGCGTTGGTGCAGGCAAAGACCAAGGCCAAGGAAAGTCCGGCGAAGAAGAAGGGAGTCCAAGCGGCTAAGAAGCGTCCACACGATGGCGAGGGAACACTGGCGAAGAAGCACAAGACTACTGCTTCATACGCCGGCTCCTTCCAACCGTCGATCTCAAAGGGGACGGCCGTCAAGACTCCGTCAAAGGTTAGCGAGGAAGAAGAAGTAGAGGATGATGTTGAGGAGGAAGTGGATGTTGATCAGTCTACCCTAGCAAGTGGCAGGAACAAGAAGAAGAGGAAGGGCCCCACAGTGGTGATGTGCAAGAAGCCCAGAGAATGGAAGGTGACAGCACCCAGGGTTCTTGACTTCAAACTCTACGAGAACCTGGGTGTTGCTCAAGAAGTCAGGGAGCTGTTTGAGGGGATAGGCTAGAAGAAATTTTTGGAATGGCCTGTGGAGGTCTATGAGGAGCAGGTTAAGGAGGTATACAGCACGGCGGCAATAACAAGTGATCCCGATAATGGGGTGAGCATGATCTCCTTCTCGCTTTTGGGCGAGAAGTATGACTTCCAAGTGAGTGCACTGAATCAGATACTGGGGATGGTGAGTTTGAGGGATCTGGCCAAGAAGGATTTCATGGAGGCCAAGACCATGGTGCCACCCTCAGGAGATGTGGCTTATGAGGAGCAGTGGAAGGAGATCGGGAATGGAACGCCGTACTACGGGGCCAACAACAAGGGAACCGAGCTGAAGACTCACGCCCTTAGGCTTTGCCATCGCATCCTTGCCTACAACTTGTATGGCAAGAACGATAGCAGCAACAGCTTAAGCAACAAGGAGCGGTACTTACTGTGGTGTATGCACACCAAGACCAAGGTCAATTTCGCAGCGTTCCTTGGAGAGCAGCTCAAGACGGTGTTGGCAAAGCAGGCATTGGGATGCACTTGTGGCCACTTTGTGACGGCCTTTGCAAATGGAGTTGGGGTCTACGATGAGCTGAAGGGGAAGCCAATGATGGTGGTCAACAAGCTGGGAGAAGCTGCTTTGAAGAAGATTAATGATATTGAGCTGAGAAATGGCAGATATGTGTTTGTTGACTACAGCATGCCAAAATCCACCAGACGACCACCCTTGGGCAAGAAAGAGGAGGCAAGCACCAGCGCTGCGGTGCTTCCTAACATCGAGATCGAGACCAGATTGGCCAATATGGAGAAGTTGTTGACCGAGATCAGGGATGCCCAGCTGGCATTCTATGTACACTAAGGATTCAGGTATTCACCTGAATCTTCTCTTTGACTTATGTTCCTCCCTTATATGTTAGTTTAGGTTTTTATTTTTTTTGTTTTTTTTTGTGTTTTTGTTGTTAAGTCTTGTTTTGTATTTTTGTGATGTTAGTCGAGAGGGTGTTCTTATTGTCTTCACCCACAATTTGTCCGGCAAATTGTGTGGTGAAGACCTTAAAGTTCCCATCTCAGTCTGTTTGTAATTAATTGTTGAGTTAGTTTATTTTATGTTTGTTTGTTGCTCAACAGTTTACCCACTTTGCCTAAGGCAAAGTGTGTGGGTGTTGGGGAGTCAGTTTGTGTTTTTAAAGTGTCTTAGTTGTTGATCAGCATGTTGGCATGATAGTTGGAATAGGTTTATTGATGATGCCGTATGTAAATAGGTAGTACGGAATGAGATATTGGGCATTAACTGTGAGGATTTGAGCTTTTAGAATGCTATATATATGTGCAGCATTGCTTTCTTTTTTTAGTGACAATGACCATTGACATTTGTTGATCTAGAACTTGCCTGCATTTCTTATTAAAACTTCATGAAACTTAGTTGAACTACTTAGATGAATTAGGCATTTTTGTTCAAAGAAACCCATGGCCAAAAATTTCCTGCCTTGACATTTATCCTTTGATTAGCCCCCTTGAGCTTGTATCGTATTCTTTCTATTTACTTATAGAAGCATGAATTTTAAGCCTTCCCGGTCAAGAACTCAGGTCTAGAAGAACAAGGGATGGAAGGAAATGTTGGGTAGTACTTACTGGACAATATCACCTAAGTTAGAGGTGTTGGGTTAAAAAAAATAAAAAAAAAGAGAAAAAAAAAAGAAAAAAAAAAAGAAAAAAAAGAAAAAAATTATGTTTAAAAGTTTAGAAAAAATAAGTGTGCTAGATGAGGAGGAGTAAGCATCAAGGGCAATCTGTTGCTCGAGAACCTAGTTCTTGACTTAGCTAGTTCCTAAATTTCCCTACCTTTTGCCTTAAGCCACATTACAACCCATTAAAGACCTAAGGATAAGTAGTTTGATTTTGTTCGAAGAAGTAGAGATGTAGAGGGCAGGTAAGCCTATGGAGAAACATTGTTGATCTTGGTCAAGAGCGTATACACTTAACCTTATACACTTGAGAGATGAGTGCTGGTGAGGATATCCTTGTTGCCCAATAACTCTATCTTGACCTGTTTGATGGCAATATCTGATTACATATTCTGTTTTGACTAACATGTGCATGAGCTGATCTTTTGAGTCTGTGTTTTTTGTTTTATCTTTTCTGTCTTTGAGTCTTGGGCAAGTTGCAACCATACACTTGAGGGCAAGTGTAATTCAAGTGTGTGGGTGTGATGAACCCATATTTGTGTCCATCTTTTCTTGTGTTTCTTAGTCTTTATCGAGTCAAAGTGTGTCTGGGAGGACACAAAGTCGAGAGATGGTGTGCAGGGAAGAACAGGTGGGATGCTGGGCAAATCCGATGGAAAATCTATTGTTGAGATGGTGATACGATGCAAATGGGCATAGGGCTGGAAGCTTATAGCTGGGCAACATCGAAATATCTATTCTACAAGTCAGGAAGTACCTCCCCATATCCCTTAAGCCAACAGACAGAATACTCGAAGGAGCCAGGATCTTGGTCAACACAGGAAGCAATTCAGGATGCAGACATGAAGGGCAAGATGCGAGTTGGACCAGCAGCAGGTTTTTCTTTTCCTTCAAGGAAGAGAATAAGGATTGGATCTTTCTTTCCTTATCCGAGCTGAGCTTAATCCAAGAAGATATTTACCACGCAAGGAAGGAAGAATCGTGCATGCATGAGAGATAGAGGCGGATGTGACATGCATGGAAGAGTCCTTTATCAACAAGGAAACTTCTCTAAACCCTAATTTCCATCGCCTATATATATGGTCGGCTCCATTATGTATTGTGTGCCGATTTTTACTCTTAGTTCTGCATTCTTAGTTGAGAGGAAGTGAGGAAGAAATAAGTCCTACGGGCAAATTACTTTTATTTCGTATTTACTGCTTTAGTTTAGTTGTTGGCTTGAAGCCAAGACCTTAGTTGTTGACTACGCTTTTGGGCAGCAACCCGTTTCCAATTTTATGTTAAGTATGTTTTTCTTTATATATTTTGTGTTTACGTTTATTATTATGTCTAGCTAAGTTTATTGTTTGGGTTGGATGTAGATAAGTGATTCTAATTACTCGTTCTAAACTCGAGAGGTCTAATTGTTTAAGTTCGTTAATTGATTTTGTTCCCGAAATACTTAGGATTAATTCTAGACTTAATTGATATTGAAAGTTGATTGATCACCATCTAGATATTGAGATTAAGTCATTAGCAGAAATTGGGAATAACACGAGAGTGTCTTTCGTGCCCAAGAAGGTAAAGGGTGTTGGAGAGCAGTCGGTATTAACCTACCTCTTGGCTGTCTTGGGTCTGTTTATTCTTAATGCCTGTTGGGCAGCATCGTTACTGAAGTGTCTTCGTGACTTTGTTGATCAAGAGAGGAGATCTTGTCTTCTGGTCAAGATCTGTAAAATTGATTGGACATAGGCTAAGTGTGTTTATATCGTGACTTCATGACCTTAGGGTATAAACTAATCTTTGTCTAAAACCAAGTGATAAGATCAGTTAATTGAATATCTTTGCACCATTGAACGAGTGATGAGTAATTAGGATCATTCATTCGAAACTCAATCCAAACATCTTTTGTTATTTGATAATTTTACTTGGTGAGTTACAGGTTATTGAGTTATAATCAAAAATCTCTTTTGTTGAGTTCTACCTGAAAAGCAGATTACGCCAAGTCCCTTGGGTTCGACCCCACTTGCCGCTGACTACTACCTTGTTGGGCAAGAGGTGTTTATAAATATTATTTGTGCAAGAGTGTAACGACAGCGCTTCGTCACAAGCAAGGACAACCGCACTATATATTGACCTTCTTCTCCATCGACTAGGGCATCTGGCATACCTCTCATCTTCAGCAAAACTCTTTGCAACTATTTTAGTTTTTGTAATAGATACTCTACCACCCTTTACATTTTCTATCAAGTCCTCCATGAGGCAAACAATCTTTACCGTTTTAATGTTAAGTATGGTTTCTCTTATTTATTGCTTTGTTGTTTATTTCATTTCCATGTTTAGCTAAGATTTATTTTGCTTGGGTTAGTTGAGAGGAGGTGAGGTGTGTGTTGTGTGTGTGGTGAGGCGTTTTAGCTCCCCAGAGATCTGCTGAGACCGTTCCCGACACACTGGTCGTGATTCTAAAGTGGTGGAGCCTCCTCAACTCCGATGGAGGCCTATGGAGGGGTGGCGAAGGCGAGATCCATGACAATAATGGGCAAAGGTGTAGGGGTTCCCTTCACCTCTGGTTGTGTTGCGGGCGCCGGAGTGTGGTGTGTGACGTAAGTCATTCTGTTGCCATCTCGGGTCTTCTAGATCTCAAATCTGCTGACCCAGATAGCTCAATGGTGACTTTTTCAAGCGCGAGCTATTTCCGAAGCCAGTAAGGTGGGCATTCAAGATGACTTGGAGGGCTCAAAACAAAAAAGAAGAGCTGGGGTGGAGATGTTCATGTGTGTGACATGGTGAGAGTATAGGGGCCTGAGCATTGAGACCCTGTAACTGAGAGACAGACTCACGCAGTGGCTATTCGAGGGCCTAGGATCCAACACACATACACACACACCGAGCCGAGTCAAGGCTAACCTGAGCAAAACCCTCTTTATTTGTTACATTTGTGTTTTATTCCAGTCTTTATGTCTTGTTGATGTTAAGAGAGTTCAAAACCCAAACCAACTACTGTCCAGTGACACCGAGATCATCGCAACATGCCTCCCTTGGATTCGACCCTATAAACTTGCCCTAGTTGTACCTAGTGGTGGGCATCATGACTTATAAATATTATCTTGACGCGTCGAGTTTCGAATGACAAATTCAGCGTCGTCAGCTACTACCTTGTTTTTCTGATTACCTTTATTAATTCAGGAAAAAATGACACTCCATCTATGGAGATTTATATCCATCTCCATCCTCCCCTTCCAACAAACTTCTTCAAGATCTGAAGATTTCTCAACGACGACCGATGCATGTGAGTTGTATAGATCTATTAGTTTCTGGAGATGATGTCAGAAAATAAAGAGGTAGTGGCGGTGACTAGTGTCTGAGGAGAGAAAATAGGTAGGGTTTTTTTTTGTGGAATCACTTAAAAGTTTTTGTTCTTTCACACTGTATTAAACGTTTATTCCCATTTTTTTATTTGTTCACAACGAGTTTGTTGTGATTCACAAAATAAAATATATGATAATGTATATATGGTTCGAAATCATACTGGTAGTTTGTTGTGAATCACAAAATAAACTATGTGATAACGTATATATGTCGAAACCATATTGGTCGTTCGTCTTCTTCCATTGACTCTGACAAAGATTTTTGAACTTCTTGATCTGGATCTGATATGTTGGTATCAGATTTTTCTAGATCTATTTCTGAGGCACGATGAAGTTGATTGTAGAAATGGATGAAGATGACCGGAGAAAAGGAGGAAGATGATAGAAGAAAAGAGGAAGACTACCGGAAAAAATGGAGAAAAATGACCGAAAATGGAGCAGGGCGGTGAGAGAAAAAGAAAACGATGACCGATGCTAAGAAATGAGTCTATGAAGGGAGGAACCATAAGTATCCACCATCGGAGAAGATGGTCAGCCGTGTGGGTGATGGTGGCGGCAAAAGGTGGCTGGTTTGAGAGATGAATGTGAATTGTAACAAGTAATTTTGCTTCTTAACATGTATCGCAATGAAATCTTAGTTATTTTGATACTATGGTAATTTTGAAAATAAATGTGGAGTATATAAGTCAAAAAGTGCTAAAATTTTAAAGAATTAATTAAACAGTACTAAAATTTTAAATTGTCATATAAGAAGTGCTAGACTAACTATCCTAATATTAAAAATAGAAAATAATGTAAAAACTTAAAACAGGTAAAGAAAGTAAAGTACTCCCTCCGTCTTAGATAAGTGTGGTCTGGAGGGAGTGACATAGGTTTTAAGAAATTGAGAGTGGGTGAGAGTGGGGAAGGAAAAGTATTGTGAGTGGAGAATGAGACCCACAATTATTTGTTATGTGTGGTGGATAATCAACCATGTTGGGAAAATTAGTAAAGTTTTCGAAATATACCAAAACCCCAACTGACCCCAACTGAGTAGATGAATGTCTTTAATCAGATCTTAGCTAGAGCTTACTGTTTGAGCGTAGGAATTTTATCTTTACAGAGTTCAAGTAGAAGAAGTCAGTCGGACTAAAGATGGGAGTTCGTGAAGAACTCAGCTGAGGCCCAAACTCTGCTGAGACCCAGACTCAGTTGGGACTCAAGATCAGTTGACACCGCAGAGAAGAGAAGACTTTGAAAATGCTGAAGACGGAGGAGTTCCGGTCTAGACTTGAATATACTCGGAAGCACAAGTCAGCTGGAGAACTTACCATAAATGAGCCGACAACAGCGACGTGCAAAAAGCAAAGGTTGCAGTTACCATTTTAGGAAAGTTTCCAGTAAAGCATGTGGAGTGCCATACTTTTGGCAGAGAATCAACGGCTAGTTTGACCTTTCCTCTATAAATAAAGGTTTCCACTCTAAGCTCGGTACGCAAATCATCACAATAGAACAGTTGAGAGAAAAGAAAAAGTGTAGTCTCAGCAGCAGCAACCTCTCTCCTCAGCAAGAAAACCTCCGGCGAAGTCCAGTCGAAGTGGAGTGTTCACACCTCCTTATGTTCTTCCCTCTAGCCTCTCAAAAAGCCCTTCTTTGATTGAGTCTAGAGTGTAGGTTCTTGCGTGATTTGTGTCCCAACAGACTCTATCTCAAGAAATTGTCTTAGGTGAAAGCCTCCACCCCTTAAAGTGTTGAAGGCTTCCTAGTTGGATATTTTCCCAAAATCTAACCATTAGGTCTGACTTTGAACTCGTAATCTCCCTTGGAACCCGTAATTCAATATCAGGTCTCTTGGAACCCGAAATCCAAGAAAAGGTCCCTTAGAACCCAGAATCTAAGATCAGGTTGTGCACTTGCCCGGATTAGTGTTGTAAGGTCTTGTTTGAACCCGGAATCGAACTGGTTAAGTTAGCTTGGAACTCATAATCCAAGTGGGGCATTTGGTAAGCACGCTTAAGCTTATCTAGTGGATTACTTTTCCAAAAAGGAAATCGTGGACGTTGGAGGTTGATCTCCGAACCACGTTAAAATACTGTGTACTTTACTTTCTGCATTTTACTTACAGTATTTTAAATTCAGTTTACATAACCAACTGACCCAGTATATGCACAACATATTTATCAAACTGCACTAATTTGAAAAATTAACCTTCCCTATTTCACTAAGGTTTCAGTTTTTGTACCGAGTCCAATTTTCACCATCTTCCGCAATGCAAAACTGATTAAAATCTCAGTTGGTGCATACAGCTGAACTTCAGGCATAGGAGCCAGCTGCGCTGTCAACTGTGTGAACAGCTCCAACTGAGCAACTCAGTTGTAGAGCTACTCCAACTGACTTTTTCAATCGTCGAGTAAATTGACCTGAGCAGTATATCTCAGTAAAAAGACGTTAATCAAAACGAAAATTGCTACTGGTGTATTCTCCCCTCTCCCCCTACACCAGTTACTCGTTACCAGAACTATCAAACCAACTCAAAATTATTTAGTATGTGAAGAGACTTTAAAAGATAAAAAAATAAAAAATTATATCTATTTTTAACTTAATCACACTTATCGTGTACGGCCAAAATGAAAATTGAACCACATCTATTTTACACGGGAGGAAATAGAACACAAGGCAGCTGCCAACATGATATTTATCTCGTTCTTTGTGAGGGGGAGTTAAAAGCAAGCTATTTGCATTACGAATTTAATATTATATCTACTAAAAACTAGAAATTAACATTGTATTTCTGTTTTTAAATAACGTTATATTTATGTCTTAAAATGCCAATATAGCCTAACCTATTATCTTCATTATTACTATTACACTGTAAGATGGAATATTAGTAAAAATAATTAGTGGTGAATTTCCCCCAAAAATTAACTTCCTACATTCGGAAAGACTTTTTATACGTATTTTATTTTTTTATTTTTATTTTATTTTTTATTTTTGTATGTCGTGGGAGGGAACCCGCAGCCACTACCTTCGGTGCGCACTGGGTAAACCCCCGTCCCCTGTGCAGTAGCCTGCAAACTACATGGGACAGGTAAACCACGCTTTCCAAGTACAAGTGTGACAGGCTCGACCTATAAAGGCGTTTCATGAGGTTCGAACCTGAGACCTCTCAGTCTCAGGCGCTCACTTTTTACCACTAGGCCATCCCCAATGGGACTTTATACGTATTTTATATTTATATACAACCGTGTGCACACACTGTATCAATTTTATTAATTTATACTTCATTCGTCCATGATAAGTATGGTCTGATCATTTTTGGGTTGTCCACAGTAAGTGTGGTCCTTTTATAAGTAGAAATGACCCGCTTAAAATGTTAACATTTTTACACTTTATTATCTTTATATGTATTCTTCATTTAAGGATAAAAGGTACTAACAAATTCTTCCCTCACAATAAATTTACCATCCATGCTCGTTCACTCTCCCACTTTTAGAACTCGTGTCACTCCTTCCTAATCACATTTATCGTGGACGGAGGTATATCTAACAAATGGACATAAAATTAATAGACAACTCCATCTTTGCTGGTTCACAAATCCATATGGCCTAAATTGATCTATATTGTGATGGTTATATCCAATTTGACTACAATAATTCTTCAATACATTATTTATATATTTTACAAACATAATTTAAGGGATAAACGTCTACAATATAAAAGGAGATGTCAGAAGTACAATATTAATCTACATCGCTCTGTACTATCCAAATTGAAAAATCGACGAGCAAAATCATGTAAATAAAATGCTAAGTAGTTATAAGAGAGGATATAATATAAATGGACCTGCGTTATAAAGTTGTAGCATGCAAGAGTGGAAAAGGGGGCTACCATACCATGTGATGAGAGGGAAAGAAATCTTAAATGGTGGGGGAGCAAAGCAACAAGCACTTTTCACCTCTTATATTTGTATACTTGAAAGCTCATTCAGAGCCATGCATATTTTTCCTAAGAAAAAGGAACGCATTTTATATATAGAATAATTATATATAGTTTATTAGAAACCAGTTTTGAAAAATGGCTTGGTTGTCAAAATATTGTAAGAACGACCCTAATCTTTGGACAAGCTAGGGTTCAAATATTGGCACAAGATGTATTTTTTCTAGAATGGAAATCTAACTCAAGTCAACGAAGAAAATCAAAGCAGATGTGTTATGAATAAATGTAATTAATACTCCCTCTGTTTTTTTATAAGTGTCCTCAGCCGTCAAAACACACAAACCAAGGAAATTAATATATTACTATTTTCATCTTTAATTATTGCCTAGGAAACTTAAAATGTAAATAATTAGCATTTATTACTTAGGTAAAATAGAAAGTTTTGCATGATTTTTCTAAAAAATTGCATCATTTTTTTTAAAATTTATGAAATACGACACTTATTAAAAAACAAATCAAATTTCATAATAGGACACTTAATAAAAAAACAGAGGGAGTATATTCCAGAATATTATTAATAACTTTTCCTATATTTCTTGTGAAGAAAATGACATTTTTCTTTTCTGGCAGACTAGGAGGTAGAAAATTTATTTTACCAAGGTCATCTGAAATTGTATAATTATTGGTTGTGTGTTTTTTTTGTCTTGGAGTTTCATATAAATGGAAATTGTTGATTCCCGAGGAAAAAAAAATATTTAACATGGAGTAACACACAAATAGAATATAGTTGATTTTTTTTAGTGGGAAAAAAGAGGCTAAAATCTTTTGCCAAAATAAGATAGGTAAAGAATCCGGATGGTTGATTGATGAAACATTAAGATCTTGTTTACAAAATGACTTTTGATTGTTTTCGTTTTGAGACTATTCTCTTTGAATTTTGGATCAATGATTGTTTGTTTGTGTGAAGCACGGTTTTGAACGTTTCGTATAAAATTATTGAATATAAATAAAATATTAGTGATTGGCAATTTCCAGGTTAGGATCGAAGCGGTATTTGCCTTTTTCTTATGTTTCTTGAAAATATGTATTGAAGTCATGAGCATGCATCTTAATGAGCATATTTATTCGAGTCGAAATTGTGTTTAGTATGTACTATTTCATGTATTTATTTTTACACAGATAATTGTACCACTTGCACTTTTTCCTTTTTTTTTTTTTAGAATAAATTGTACCACTTGCATATTTAATGCTTTAATGAAATGAAAAACGAAATAACGTATGATATGCGATATATCATTTTTCAACAAGATTACTGCGATTAATAATCTATAAATACCAGTCACTTCTATTCTTTATTTAATTAATCTACACATTGGTTTTCTATTGTTCAACTTTTTCGAAGATATAAGTTGACATTTCATGTTGACATATGTATGGGCCGGCAAACGTGTACTTAGCCCAATAATATTAGACGTTCGTCGTCTAAAAAGATGGATCAAAAATATTATGGATCTTTTTCCTTAATTTCAATTCTAAGACCTACCAGTATATAATATTTACTCGTAATATTTGACTATTTATTTGATACTGGTATATGCTATTTTCTTCTGATCTTAGCCTATTCAATTTTAAATATTTAAATATTTCTGAGCATGATTGATTGAATGGTGTTTTCGTTACATATGTATATATGTAACATAAATTTAAAAATTAAAGAGAAAACAGAATATAGTATTCGCTCCTATCCCATTTTTTTGGTGTCTCGCTATGTCTCAATATCAATATAACTAGCATATAACTCGTCGAAAATCGATGGAAAATTAATTATTTAATAAAATTATTAAACACAATATGTTTGGTTATTATAAAAAAAATTTGAGTTTTTCTTTTTAGGTGTAAGTTTTCAAAATCATTAGTTTCTTTTGTTATTCAATCGTTCCGAGTATTTATCCACCCGAAAAGATTATGAATATATAGTCATAAATCTTTTAAATCAATTAATAAGTAAATATTTTTCTGCTCATTTTCGTCTCATATAGAAAAAAAATCGACGGGAATCAAATCTTTTTTTGAGATACAATATTGATAGAATTTTTTTACTATGAAAATATTTAGCACAATTTTTTTTTTAAAAGTTGAACTGTCGTTTGGAATCGGCCCGTGAACCACCACGGTTTCAGGTCGGAATCGTTCCGTCGACCGCGATTCTAATCTAAATTTAATTAGAAAGTAATTAACTATTCATTCTTGTCCTTAACTCCTATAGTATTATTCACTATCCATATATCTCTCGTCTCTCTCTCACTACCCGCTCCTTCTCTTGTCTCGTTCTCTCCATAAAAAGCTAAAAGATTCAGCTTAAGAGCCGTTTTCCTTTATTGAAAATAAAGGAAAATGACTTTTAATGTTGTTGATCGCAACAGATGATGATGATATTGAACCTAGAGTTTATCCACCAGAAAAGATTCTAAATATATAGTCATAAATCTTTCAAATACGATTAATAAGTAAATGGTTTACTACCCATTGTCGTCTTATATCAAAAAATCGACGGAAAATTATTATTTAATAAAATTATCAAATCTATTAGACAATAGTGATGACTGTGAAAATATTTAGCATAATTTCATTTTTAAAAAAAGTTGAACCATTGTTTGGAATCGATTCGTCAACCGCCACAGTTTCAGGTCGGAACTGTCCCATCGACCACAGATCTAATCCAAATTTAATTAGAAAGTAATTAACTATTCGTTTTTGTCGTTAACCCCTATAGTATTATTCGCTATCTATATCTCTCCTCTTTCTCTCACTACCGATCCGCTTCTTCTCTTGTTTCTTTCTCTTCATAAAAAGATAAAAGATTCAATTTAAGAGTCATTTTCCTTTATTGAAGATTGTCTGTCAATAAGAATAAAGGTTATGTTAAATATATACATTATGAAATTAACATATCTTTTTTTTTAAAGTGAACCGCCGGTTGAGTTTTTAATACGCAGAGTAGAAAATTTGAGATTGGTGGAGGAGAGTTATTAAATGTCCAAATTTATTGAATTTTTTTTCGTGAGATACCAAATTAATTAATTATAAAAATGGATATCTATTAAAATTAAGAATGAATATCTATATAGATGTTATTCATATAGAATAGTACTAATGTAATTAAACATTATAAATATTGATTTTTAATTTTAAAACTTTGAGAATTTAGTTAAATGAGAATTAAGGGATTTGGAGTGCTGCCATATGAAAAAATTTGTTTGAGTCATTTTCGTTTATATAATATATAGATAGATATTGTCTCAATGAATGTTTTAATTTTTAAATGTTCAAACTATTTATTTGGCCTAAATAAATTATTATGGCCAAATTGAATAATTAATAAATTATTTACGAAATACAATTATTTATCCGGCCAACTAATAAATTGATTCCCTACAAAAAAATAATTATTTATTCAGCCAACTAATAAATTGACCAAATTAAATCAAATTAAACTATAACAATGTAATTGTTTATTCAGCCAATTAATAAATGAATTGACCAAATAAAACTGTTAGTGCAAAAGATGAGAAAATAAACATTAGGTATTTATATGTTTTTAAATAGATGAAGTTTAATTGAAAGACACAATATTTTAGTGGATATTTAAAATCTATTATTTTATATTTAAGAATTGAAAAAATTTAAGAATTTTGATAGGATTGGAGAGATTTGGAGGGTGTCACATAGAATTTTTGCTGTAAAAAAGATATTGTAGTTATTTATTCAGCCGATTGATAAATATATTGGCCAAATAAAACTGGTGGTGCAAAAGATGAGAAAATACATATTCATTCAAGGTATTTATAGGCTTTTCAATTGGTGAAGTTTTATTGAAAAACTGATGTGGACACAAGATTTTGTAGATATTTAAAATCTATTATTTTATATTTAAAAATTCAAAACTTTGATAATTTAGATAAATAGGAATAGAGGCTTAAGTTTTTATGTTGATTTATTCTGTATATTTTAATCAACACCTATCTTTAATTAAATACTTTTATATATATATGGGGATGGGATTAGTGAGAATAGCCCTTAAAGTGAGAAATATGAATAAATCTGAACCATACATCTCAAAAAAAAGGCGGGCGCGTGTCTTTCACGCGCGGCGCGTGCAGCTCACGCGCCAATTTTTATTTTTTATTTTTTTTTTCCTGGGCGATTTTTTCTTAAAACTTGGTGCATCTAGATACACCGTGTGGTGCATCTAGATACACTGTGTGGTGCATCTGATTACACATTGTGGTGCATGTCCGATTTTTTTTTCAGTTTTTTATTTTTCATTTTTTATTTTGGCGATATTTTCTTAAAATACGGTGCATCTAGATACACCGTGTGGTGCATCTAGATACACTGTGGGGTGCATCTGGTTACACATTGTGGTGCATGTCCGATTTTTTTTCAGTTTTTTTTTTAACATTATTTTTCTCGGCTCCGCCTTAAAGCATAGTGCATTTCCTTATACCTAGTGGTGCATCTGATTACACTGTCCCGTGCATATCAGTACACGTAGTGGTGCATCTCATGAACGACAATGTGGTAGATGCACCACACTTTACAATGAGATGCATCACAACGTGAAACTAGATGCACCATACGTTGACATGAGATGCACCAAGTTTTATGGAAAAATCAAACCTTAAAAAAAAATGAAAATTTTTCATCCAGATGCACCGCCCTTTGTAGCGAGATGCAATAGATGAGTGGCTGAGATTGATTCTCATTTCTTAGGATAAGGGTCGTTCTTATATGATCCTAATTCTATATATATGACTTAACAATGTAAATAAAATATATATTTAATCAATGAGATAATTAATTAGTGAGAATTGTGGAGCATGTAAATAGTATGATATATACAAATTGGAGAATTGAAATCTAATTGATATCTATTACAATTATATTAATATATATTAATGATGAATTATTGCATTATTTTATATTTAAAAATTCAAAAATTTGAGAATTTAGATAAATACGAATAGAGGATTAAGAGAGGTGCCACATAGGATTTTTTCAAAGCAAGAATCTTTTAGTAATATATATATAATATAATGATTTAGTTTCTTTTCACTTTTTTCTGAAATTTTTTATTTTAATTGATTTTACAATTCTTAATCCAATTAGGGATTATAATAATTTTAACATTTAATTTACCATTTTTAGTTTATAATAAGGGTATATATAGTAACATTTTAAGCTTCAATATTTTAAAAATAAATATTAATTAGAATTCATCATATAATCATATCTTAATATTAATAAATATTAATCCGAACCGCGATAATTGAGGATCCACATCTTTTCAATCTGATCCAGACAGCAAAGAAAGCACAAAATTAATGAATGTTTATTTGAGTGAAGTGGGAACAGTGTGAAAATCCACCTCTGTTGCCCTTAAACCCTACAAACTTGTTGACCCAAAGTGCTTTTTGAGGCAAAGGGTTTGCCATTAGGCACAATAACTTCAATATTACTTAGTCCATGCTCCATCAATTTTACCAAAGAAATTTCCTTGGGTAAAGTATTCATTTTTGGCCAATCGCATTCCCAGCTGTAATAATCCAATAATTAGAATTTCATCGTACTTAATTAATTGCCGATCCGTCCACTCACGCCTCCTTTCTTTTTTCTTTTTTTTTTGAATGGATGGGAACCCGCAGCAACTGCTTTTAGTGCGCACTGAGTAAACCACAGTTCTTGTGCAAAAATTAAGTAAATGGAAAATACTCACGGCTCCTTTGATTTATCACTAAGTTGAAGCTAGCTTCTGTCACTTCTAATTAAATTTTATAACTCAATTTTGATTAGAGCTGCCAAAATTAGTCGGGCTTTTGCGAACTGGCCCTAATTCGGATGGATATAGGCTATAAGAAGATCCGATTAAATTCCGAGTTGAGCCTGACCGAGCCAAAATATCCTGAAATTCGATGGGATGCCTTTGTCTATCTGACCATTTTTATAGTAACATTAGTATTTCATTCTGAGTTGTTAGACTGTCTTTTTAACACAAAAGATTTTCGGAGATTTTTGACCATAAAGTACCTAGGTGTTTATATATAATGTCCCACATTGGTTAAAATGGACATTAAATGTTCAGGCGGTATAAGTATGAGCTTTTTTTCTAGAACTTGGATTACCATCTTGATAAAGTGACGAGAAATATCTAGTTGTTGGCAGAATTCATTGTCCGTCATAACAGGCACCAATGAACTCGGGGTGTTTGCGTGTGTTAGACTTCAAGATTCAAAATGAATAAGTGTCAGCTAGGTTCCTTAGATCTTATCTCGACTAAGTCTAAACACAATCTTATACTATGACCAAAAGATTCCAGTTGGAGTTCTTAAAAAAATCCAATAGGAACTATGTTTTACATCTTACTTTTGGTTTGATATTTTATTTTATGTGCGAATTCAATATAAGTTGGATTTTATTCTTCTAAGGAAGGAAAATAATTTGGGTTGTTCGTGAACATATCTGACTCTATCACCGACGGACTTCGAGACTATGGGGATGGAAAAATGGACATGAGAGTAATTACCAAGGGTAATAGAGTAATTTCATCTTCTGGTGTGTCAATTGTCAAGTGCTATATATTTTTGTAACTCCTAAAAAGAGGAAAGTTTTACAATAGATTAACTTCGTTTTTGCTTTTTATGTATTCTCTCCATTAGCTTGCGCAGCTGTCCTGGTGTCTTTGCTTGGACTTGCCTGCATTAATTATGTGTATATATATTATGGTTAATTTATTAAATTTAGTGGAAAGACCTTATATATATAAATATATATTATATATGTAATGTAAATTTACATTGCTTGTAGCATGGCTGAGTGAATGCTGGATCCAAGGATTGTGGAGGAGGCTCCTCACCAAATATCATTTCGCAGCTCATATCTTCAAAATCTGTAAACATTTAAAAAAAAATTATATATATATATATATATATATATGTATAATTAAATTCATAAATAAACTAGAATTCGAATTTGGAAAATAAGTATTGATAAAATTAATCTTCAGGTGATCACATAGTAGTATATTTCTACGCAATCATTAGAAAGTGGAGCATTCAAAGAGGCTATGCATGTAGTATGTGTTGTCTTATGTGTAGTATCTCTATGTTGTGGTATACATTAATCAGCATTAACTAGTTTGTAAAATATGAAATGAGAGAGAGAGAGAGAGAGAGAGAGAGAGAGAGAGAGGCTGCTTACTGGGGACCATAGTGAAAGGCATTCCAAGGGAGTCCTTAATGAACGATTGAGAAGGCATCTTGCAAAGATTAGTGCACATCCCTACACAATTTGTCTCCTCCAGAAACCTAGCTCCATTATATTTTTTTCATTTTCATATAGTCATTAATTGGATCGGTTAACTAAATTAAGAAGATTATTTTACACAAATTAAATATGCGCAAAGTTGATTAATTACCTGCATTTTGGTACATACACAACATTTTTCTCTCTTCTCCCTTCAATTTCGGACTCTTTCACCTATAAAGGAATTCATGATGTCAACCTCTTGTTGATTTTGCAATGTGCATCAGGATGATGATTATATGATATGCATGGTTAAGTAATATTATTACTAATTAAATTTTCAGCGTGTATGTAATTATAAAATAATAATTATGAAATTGCACGTTTAACATAAATTTGTATGATAAAAAAAAGGGATAAAATACAATTTTAATAGAAAATTATTAGAGTTGTGCAATATATATATATATATATATATATATATATATATATATATATATATACCTGGCAGGGACCGACTAGCCATGCGAAGAAGATAGTTGTGAAGACGGCAAAGTATTGTCTTGCAAATTTGGATGGTGGCAACATTTTCTTTATCTGTTAACAACTAAATTATATGATCAAACACGATAATTTCCATAAAAAGAATTACTATACTATATGCAAAATCTGCCTTTTTACATATGCCATGATATAGTTTCATTGAATATCTACGTAATTATTTCTTTTTGCAAAAGTATATTTTGCAAGAGTCTTGCAAGAGAAATTTATATAATTTCTCTTTTACCAATAAAGAAAATTAATTGTGAGAATAATTTTTTTTCTTTTACTTCTTTATGAATCTGTTATTCTCTTCTTAGCCAATTGGCTTACCGTTACAATTTTATGTTTGTAAGGAAAAGACTCGGTTTTCGGCTAATTCAATCCATTTAACCTATTAAATAATTTAAAATATCTAACTTAATAAGTTCTAAGGACAACAAAGGACAATTCAAGTGGTTAGAAGTTCGAGTCATGTGTGCATGTGTATAATGAAAAAAGATTCTAACTAGGGATACAATAGACATTATAAAGTTTGTAACGATTGTATACACAAAATATTTTGGCTATTTTGAAATTAATGAAAATGCGATCATATATATATATATATAGGGATTGGTTCTTATAAAAATCAATCCTAGTGTGAGAACGTAAGAACAAGCTTAAATTACTATATAATCATGCTTAAATTAATATATTATCATGCTAAATTATGCTCATGTGTTTTTATAAAAATATTATATTTGTATAATCCATGATTGTGATTATTTGAAGCATAAATATATATATCGACTCAAGCATTATCTTATACTACCTCCGGTCCCCAAGGATTTCCTAGGAAGAAGTGGCACGGGTATTAAGAAAAAGGTTGTTGAGTTAGTTATGAGTAGAGAAAAAATGATTGAATATGTTGTGAGTGGAGAAAGGGTCCCACATTGAAGGTAGTTATATATTAATTAATTGAGATAGTGGTGGGCCATGTGTGGTATTTTAGGTAATAAGTTGATAAAGTAAGGGTAAGAGATAATAATTTGTTGTAAGGTAGTATCCAAAAGTAGCTAGGAAGAAACTTGAGGACCATCCCAAAAAGGAAAAATAGGAAAAGACTTGGGAACCGGAGGTAGTATAAATATTAATGTTTATATAAAAAGCATGAATTTTATTAAGCATGACAATCTATAAATTTAATCATCACTACATATTAATTTAATCATGTTCTCACACCAGAAAATGTTTTTATATTAACTCATCTATATCCTTTAACACTAGGAAGATAATTTGATATATAGTTGAAGGAATAATAATAATAAATATTATATAATATTAAAATAATAGAAGATCTTGACCTCGTTCTCCTAGCGTTTATGAGATCACTATTTAATATTTCACTGTTCCATTCGTGCACACAAAAAACAAAACAAAACAAAATATAGTATATATTGCAATAATTAACATTTGAAATTCCTCTTGAATCCTCAATTTACTTCTTTAGTGCTACTTAAATAATAATAATAATAATAATAATAATAATAATAATAATAATAATAATAAAGGAGGTAACATATGAATATTAAAGGCTAAATTGCAAAATAATTCTCCACCTTTTTTCAAAGCAGTTTTAAAATCAAACCTTTTAAATTTTCTTGATGTTCTCCCTGTTCAATTTTTTCGTCAAATTGAAGCTGAATTGGACGCCGAAAATGTTTACATAGCTAACTGAAACTTATATGGATATAATTTTCTCATCTTTTCCCATCTTCAGAAATTGAAAAAATAATTTGAGAAATCACTTAACTAATCACTCACAATTTATCATGTAAGCATTTTCGGCATCCAATTCAGCTTTAATTTGGGGGAAATTGAACACAGGAGAACATTAAGAAAAATTAAAAGGTGGAAATTTTTTTTTGCAAACCTTAAAAGATTTGATATTAAAGGAGAATTTAAAAAAGGTGGGGAATTATTTTACAATTTGACCAATATTAAAATATAATTGAAACAAAATATCATATAAACTAGAATTATATTTTAAGAAAATGTAGCATTGAAATATGAAGGTGATGCAATGATGATGAGAAGATTATGCAAAGCACATACATTATATAAATTTGTCATAATTGGAATGATTAATGGAAAGCGTAGAAACGGAAAGAGAAAACTTGCCATAAAAAGAATAGGAGCTGGGATTGCCATCTGCAGAGTTTGAATAACTACTTGTCTCTGCTGGTTTGGATTGAATTTCCGAGACACCATTGTTGCTGCTTCCACCAGACCCTCGTACCCTCCCTTGCTGCTCCTCATCCCTATATATCCATCAAACACACACACACACACACACACACACACATCCGAGTTACTGTGTTGTGCTTAATTAATCGCGCCATATTCTACCGATTGACCATCCCGCCGATCCGATCAGTTGATATATATTGATTTCAGTGTGTGTATGCGAGAGAGAGAAGCTGAAGGAGAGAGAGAGAGAGAGAGAGAGAGAGAGAGAGAGAGAGAGAGAGAGAGGAACCTGCTGAGGATCGTAAGCTATGTGAGAGATGATTAATGGCGAGACGGTCGAACCAGTTATCGGTGTAGGAGGTTTTGGATTGATCATGAGCGTCCAAATTCTTATCCGCGAGTACTGATCCGATGAAATTAGATCGTCTAGGGTTGTGCATGGCCATCCGCCGGTTGAATCGCGGCGGCAGAAAGAGGCTCTTGTACACCGTCGACGTTGCATCCATCACAGAGAGAGAGAGAGAGAGAGAGAGAGGGAGACGTGAGAGAGACGGAGAGAGGTGCAGTAGAAACCGATGTTACAAACTTAGAATAGAACAAAAATATATGAGATGGTATCTTTTAGGGAAGGCATCGCCTATTGTTTGGAATCTTCACTCTTAATTAGTTTAAACTGTTGATCTTATTAATTTCATATAAAAAATGTGTTGAATTTTTTGGTATTCTTTTTCTAATTGGTTTGGCTGTACTGTGATGACATTGTCGCAATTTGCTTAGGTTTCTAAGTTGTCTTTCCAGAGATGCTTTTTTTTTGTCGGCTAGTTAGTTAAAACGGCTTACATACAAAATTATTTTTATTTTTAGGGAGTGCTATTTCATTGTTACTATTGTCACTTCTGCTTTTTAATTGATACTACCTTACATAATTAGTCGAGAAAGATGGCTTTAGATTAGCCTAACACGCTATTTTCTAAATCAAAATGAAATAAGTATATTATTATGCAAGCCTTATATGACTATAGTTGTCAATTGGGCCGGGCCAGGCCTGGCTAGGCTTGGTTAGACCCACAAGCTTCAAGGGTCATCTCGGCCCAAGCCCACGATTGGAGTGGACCGGGCCCAGGCCGGCTTTTGCATAAAAATAGGTCCACTAGAGACCCAATCAGTGCAAAGTCTGTAATGAGCCCGAATTGGGCACCGGCCTGGTCTGCAAAATAGGCCCAGATGGGGCACATTTCAACATGAAGAACCAGTCCAGGCACGCATCATTTTTGAAACGGGTAGGGCCTGGGCCGGGCCGACCCGACCCATTTGATAACTCTATATATGACTTGATAGTCAGGAGGCCACACAAGTAAACCACAAGCTCGTTTCACCAAATCGTTTATCTTGAAAGAACCAACATATTATCAATTATTGTGTACGAACTAAACAGGTTGAATTTAATTTATGATTACCTCACCATCGGTCAACCGTTATATATTTGACTGCATATTAGACAAAAATCAACGAGCTATTATGACATACTCTCTCCTTCCACGATATTTATGACACAATTTTCTTTCTGGGGTATTTATCATCTTTATATCACTTTCTTTTTTGGGATCTATCTCACATGCATTCATTAGTATTTAGTATCTCATAACAATTCATTAAAACTTGTGCCATGACCTATGTGACCTATATTTTGTGGACGGAAAAGAACTAAAGTTGTAAAATTTACGGGCACTCTCTTCTTTAGGGGTAACTAAGACAAGCCTATCCTGCTGCATTTGTTTAATATTTCAATCTTGTGATAGGTAAATTGAAGTTAATACGGGTCCCCAACTATGCTTCTTGATATATGAATTGAAGTAGTACAAATTAATGATGTCATGTAAGTTTGGCACTTGTTTTTTAGCTGCCATTGATAATTGATCTCATTAATTGTCAAATATCTAGATCTCCTATTTTCCATTCCCTGCGTAACTGCTCAAGTTTATGTTCATTGTCGTTTGAAGGTTTAATTATAGCTTACCATTTATAATCTCTGTCACTAGTTGAAAAGTTGGCCCAAGTTTCAGAAAATGCAAAAGACCATGACCTACAAATTTTCAAATACGACACATGAGATACATAGGTTGGCAAACCGAAGTCCCATGTTTAATACTACTAGTACATATTTTCAACCTTAACATCATAAACCAACAAATCTAATTTTAGGTTGCACAAATTTCACAACCATCAGTTAATGAACATTTATCTAGCCCAAATACAAAATCTGGTACTATTTTTCGTAGAGGACTAAGACAACAGATATTTCATCAAATTTAATGTTAGAAACCAACTACATCAAATGATTTAACAGTAAAAGTTCAAATTGTTGTTCTTAACTACGACCTGCAATCTAATACCTAGAATAGAAATCTAAATTAAATGGAAGCAATGTCACAAACACATAACACTGTAACACAGTTAAATAGACAAAGATTTGGGAGTCATTCACTCCTTGGTGGTTTTGTTGATGAGGGATTTGTGAATGTGGGGAATCACACCACCACCAGCTATGGTTCCTTTGATGAGGGTGTCGAGCTCCTCATCCCCCCGGATTGCCAGCTGCAAGTGCCTTGGTGTTATCCTCTTCACTTTAAGATCTTTGCTGGCATTTCCAGCCAACTCAAGCACTTCAGCAGTCAAATACTCAAGAATTGCAGCAGAGTAGACAGCTGCAGTGGCTCCAACTCTCCCATTGGCATTGGTCCTTGACTTGAGATGGCGATGAATTCTTCCAACAGGAAACTGAAAGCAGCCAGTATAACCATTTACTAGTCCAAAAATTGAATGTGAAGCATTTGTGTTGTGACAAGATTAAACAATCTTGACAGAAGATCAAAACTTTTCTACGGAAGAAACAAGATCTCCTCCTCCACAATCAATATATACACATGGAAAACAATCAGAACATACTACTAAAGAATGTAATATTGCTTTTATGACTATAATTAGCTAACAAGAAAATCTCAAGTATATGAATAGCTTTCCACTTTATAATAGCAGTTAATGGATTTTGTACCAGCAAAGCCTTGTGGTTTGAGGGAGCTTAGAAATAATTGCAATAGAACAAGTCTATCCAAACCAAGTCCGAAGTACCTTACTACTAATGGAACCCCTTTTATTTAAAGTGGAAATAAACTAGTGCACGGGAAAAGCATTTGCTTTGAATGTGAGCAAGTCTAGCAGCAGAAAATCCAAAACATGGTATGATTATGTGGAATATTGTCATTAGATTCCAGCAAGTAGATGCACTGGATGATTTCTAGATGGGCTTCTAGTCACAAGATAAACCATGGTCATGAAAATGTACAATGTGGGAGGCCAACTTCAACGAGAAAAAGAAAATTAATTTCAAGTGAAACAATTCAGTTACTCAACCTAGATGTAAGAAGATCAATGAACAATAAAATTAGACAATATCAGAACAGAATTTTGGTTGTATTGATCTGAATTTATACCTGGAGGCCAGCACGAGCTGACCGGGAAACAGGTCGCTTCTTGTCCTTATCTTTGTTAGCTGATGCAGCTGCCATTGTCTTCCCGGCCACGAGCCCCTTTCCACCTTTCCCAGCCATTTTGCTCTGAATGTAGCTTAAGCACCACTTACAGAAAGGAAACCAAAATAGAGAACACAGTTAATCATCCCTAAACGGAGAACTAACCAAGCACAAATACATTTCCCAAAAACAAACAAAGGGGTAACTTTTCCTTGAAATTACAGAAGATTCCCCTTACCAGTTCTGCAAAGATTCATCTAACCTTAACATAGGAGAAGCCAATATCACTACAATTTCTTCAACACATAATTTATCAATTATAATTAGCTCGTCCTTCATTTGTTTTTATCCACGATTATCTCAGGAGAATCAAATATTTACAACAAATCCACACGATCCCCTAGCTTAATTTCAACAACCAATTTTTTCAAATTTTAAAAAGAATAACGTTCCGGTTTTTTCCCACGCTCGTTCGGTTTTCTCAATCCTTACTAATTATTAGGTCAAAAAAAGAAAGAACTTAACAGAAATCTACACATAAGTCCAGTTCTACAGCAGATCTGGTCAATCTAGTTAACAAATCACTGATTTTAAAACTAACAATAAAATAAACACACCTTACCCACCAAATATATCAAATCTAACGAAAAGAAAAGGGGCGAAAACAATTAAACGATAAAACCAAATTTTATTTACCTCAGAAAATTAGAGAAAACACTAGGAACAGAGGCGAAGAGGAGAAGAGTCCGAACGATAAAGTTGAAACTGTATAATATGTGTGGTAACAGTGATGAGAGAGGAAATTTATTGCGTTTTTATGAGGGTTTTTGAATCTGGATTGGAATTTTGGCGGTTGCTTTTGGGTGGGAAAAAGCAATTTTGGAAGCCGGAAAATTTTTCATCCGGTGTAAATTACGATACCACCCTTGTCCTTGCGTGAAAGTACAGCTTCTCTGGTTGTTAATGACGTCTGAATTTGTCTTATTTAAATTTATTAATTGAGCCCAACATTTAGGTATATGGACTAAGGCCGAATGAATAACTTTTTAATTATAGGCCAAGTTATATACGTGTATCTGAATGGCTCTGAATATAATGCTGATGTTTTTCTTTTCCCTCTCAGAAATAAACAGCGCCATACAGGTGATGGTGAGAGTCGCGAGACGAATTCAGCCTATAAATTTTTACTTACGGAAATCATTATCATTGTTAGGCTTACTGTAGCGGCGCGCTCGTGAGCGTGCCCTCACACGCGCGAGTCCACTGCCGAGCGTGGCGCTCGCGAGCGCGTGTTCGCTAGAGCGATCGCCGCTCGCTACGCGCTGACAAGCTTAGCGGACACATGGCGATCGCAACGGTAAATTTTCAAAAAAAAAAAATTAAATTTTTTATCCTTATTTTTCCCCTCTATATATCCTATTCACTACCCTCAAACATCACACCTCTCATTCTCCCTTTCTTTCAATCGGCGATCTCCGACGATCTTTCCGACGATGCCTCATCATTCCTACACCGATGGCGAAACCTTGTAATTGGTACGGGCGTGGTTGTACGTCCACAATGGCAACGGCGTCAACGGAGCCATGTGGACAAGAGTGGAGACTCGCTACAACGCGAATCGCCCACAGTACTCGGCGGAGCGCAACTCGATGCAGTTGCGTCACCACTAGTCCCAAGTCAAGACTAATTGCGGGTTATTCCACGCAATGTACCGAACTACCCGTGTCATTGTATTAGGGTTTCTTATAATTAATTATGTTTGTTTTAATTTATTTATGGAAGTTAATATAATTTATTTTATTGTGCAAAAATAAAATAAATATAGAAATAAAAAAAATAGCGAGCTCGCCGCTGCAACCCTAGCGAGCGCGCGAGCTCGCTATGACGTGGCATGTGAGCGAGCACGATCGTGATGATCGCCGCTGCTCACAGCTTTATTAGCGCAATTTTAAACACAGCCTTCAATTCTCTTTTCATAGCTCCCATTTAAAAAAATCAAAAAAGTAAATAATAAAATTTTTATTTCATCCTTATAGTCCCTCGAATCTCCTAATAACATATAACCACATTTGTGAAGTAAGTTGAAAATTTGAATAGTCAAAAGACTCAACATTAAATCATGAAGATCAATCAAATATTGATAGGAATCAACTGGAGAAGGGATGATTCTATACATTGAACGAGAAAATTTTCAATGTTTTCACATGTGGACTGACCAATCTGAATACAACAGACGGTTTGATAATAATGGTCCCGATACGAGTTCTGGTGTATGGCGGGATACACCAGAAAGGAATTTTAAAAACAACCCCCGAAAAAATACCACAATTGAGTAAGAAGACTCAGCTAGAATCACAACTGAGTAAGAAAACTCAGCTGGAAGAGTGGTGCTGTGTGGAATGTGGTGGATACAAAAACAACTCGTATAAAACAACTCACGCTCAGTTGCAAGGTCAGTCAACAACCAAATCAGTTGAAATGTAAAGATGCAGTTTTGAGTGCTGGTTAGTTGGACAGTTAGATATGCAAAAAGTAACTGAACAGAAAACACAAAAGCACATAGGAATTACGTGGTTCGGAGAGAACTCCTACGTCCACGGGGAGTTGTGAGTCCACACAACTCAGTCCAAATTCTTTAGGACAGCTACCACAAAGCTTACGCGGGCTTTGCAACCGTACAGATAAGTTTGCGGGTACTTATCAACCTTTCTACTCAATTTCGGGTAGAGCAGGATCCTAACAACCTTTTTAGGGGATGTGTATAAGGATGGGTTTTCCAACTACTAGCTTTAACAAAGAAGTGAGCTAGGATCTAAGCTTGAACAAAGGAAGACTCAAACTAAGATCGAAAACACCAAGACAGATTCTAACTCTCTATGAACTCTCAGCTGGTAATGTTCTTAGAAAGAGAATAATTGCAGTTTAGCTTGTGCGCAGTATATCGTCGTTCTTTCGCTCTTCTGTCTCATATCTTGATGAATGAATAAATGCCTCTATTTATAGGCGGTGAGGATCAACTAGTCGTTGGAAGAGCCGTTGATCTCTGTTCTGTGAAAGCGATGGCTTGTCTCTCATCTCTACAGATTTTCCCGATTTGGCAACTGTGAACTTCTGCTTTCCTTCTGAGACAACCTTGTGTTGGGCCAAATGAGGTAATGACAGAACGTCAAGCCTTCACGTGACTTCCTAATTGAAATTTAAATTTCAACCTTTGTCTTTCAACATTGGTTAGTCGGTTGAGACGTTTGATCTTCATTCGAGTGGTCTTCAGCTGATGTTCCATCTGATCGCTACCTTCATCTGACATTCTGAAGAGGAACAGTTGAACCCTCAGCTGCCTTGAACTTCATGTTGTCAATTTATCAGATTGAATCCTGCAACTGATGTTCCATCTGATCAGGTGGATTGTAACATCTGACGAACAGTTGATTACTCAGATGTTTTCTTTCATCCGATGTTCTATATCCGAACGGTTGGCTTGAACGCTCAGTTGTCTTTCTTACATCTGATGTTCCGTCCGAGTTTCCATCTGTAGTTCTATCCGAGTATAGCTATGTTGCCGTCTTCAGCTGGAGTCCTGTAAAGATAAAATCTGAACATTGCTCAAACAGCGAGTCTAAATACTAACATTAGGATATGGCAACATCTACTCGATTGGGATCAGTTGGTTTTGGAATCAATCAAAACTTTACTAAATTTTCCAACAATTTCCCCCTTTTTGATGATGCCAAAACCCTACTGATCTAAACCCCACTGACCTATCTATAATCTCAGCTGAAATTCTAGACAGTCTATAAGGTTAAACATCAAAGGGTTAGCACAGTTATAACATGGTATTGAAATAACTTTGCGATTCAGAGCTTGGACAACTGGAAAATTGTACGTCAAGATGAATCGGATATATGATAAAAGTTTTCATTACAACTGATGTGTTTACACAGATATGCATCGAAATCAATTACATCAGTGGCTCAAAAACTCTATCTCGGCTAATACTTCAGCCCATACTTGCCGAAAATCCTGACAAAAATTTCTCTCTTGGCATCTCATTCCTTCGAGATATCCACTCCATGTTCCTGACAGACTTTTCTGGCTTCAGCTGCGATCTTCTGCCTCTTAGGATTTCTTGTATCTGGAATGAATGGAGGAAGATATGTAACCTTCTGAGGATCATGTCCAGCTTTGCATCAATCATAGCTCGTCTGAACTGGTTGAACATGCCCGGATCCCCAGAGTGAAGCTCGGTTAGGGCTTCTTTGAATGCTCTTCTTGAATCCTTAGTTGCGAACACCTTCCTGTAGTAGAAATCATTCACAATTTCTTGTTTGAATGATTCCCAATCATCATTCCATTCTTCCGGCATCCATTTATCAACATGCTTGAAGCGTCGCTGGCTTGATCTTTTCCGGCAATCTTTGTTGCTTCATTTTTGCTTCAGCCTTCACTTGATGTTTCTCAATGCGTCGTCGGCTTCGGGAGGCAACATTTCTATCCAAGTTTTTGGTAACCTTGGCAAGCTCTTCCTCGAACTTGTTAACTTTTGTTGCTTGGTTGGCCGCGAATCTCTTCACCCATTCCGGATTCATGTAATCCTTCTCCGGGACATCCATAGCTTTATCAGCAGCAATACACTCTTCAGTTATAATACCGTCGAGTTCAGCATCGATCTCGGCTGCAATCTCGGCTATGGAGTTGTAGGAAACTCCATACTTCTTCGTCTGCTCCATGTCCTTAGCCATTTCTTCTCCTCCGACAACGATAGATTTCAGCTGTTCTTGTTTCTTATTGGTTGGCTTCTTCAGAGCGGACTTCTTCGGAGCTGTCTTCTTCAGCTCGGTCTTCTTCAGCTGAGATTCCTTTCCGGCTGGCATACCTTCTTCAGCTTGCGTCTCATCTTCCCCCTTTTTGGCATCAGCAATAAGGCTTGCGACTGAGCCATCCAGAGAAGTGAGGTTTTGTTCAGCCTGCTGGATCTGGTTGAAGAGTTCATCTACAGCACATTCCACATCAACCTTATTCGCCAGTTCCTTATCACGATGCTCTTGATCAGCTTTCTTCATCGCAGCGAAGGTTTCAGTGACTTCTGTTTGAAAAGCGACGAACTCAGCCCATTTTTGTTCGAACCGAGAATCTCATTCTTTGTCTTGTGTCTATTGAGATTTTGCAAGATTGGATTCTGAGATGGACTTGAACACGTTCAGGTCTAATCTGATTCCAAGAACTGTTGTCTTCAGGTCATTGATGTCTTTGCTGGTGGATGTTGAGAAGTCATCCAGCTTCATCTTTATCGCATCATGTTCTTCCAGCAGCTTCCTATGTTTCTCATCCTGAGCTTCTATCATCCTCTGCTGTTCTTCGCGGTTGAGCTGGATGTTGGCTATCATCTCCTTCCTCAGCTGATTGACTCTCTCAGCGATCAGCTCGCATATTTCATCCAAAGAGGGTGCTGGCTGATCAGATGGTGCTGGTTGTTCAGATGGTGCTGGCTGTTCAACAGCAACCATGACTTGGCCATTGGCCAGGTACTGTTGAAGTTCTTCTTCCTCCTGCTTTGCTGCTGCTGCAGCTGCGTCAATATCATCCACGAATTATGCAGACTTGGCCAGCATGTTGTCAAGGAAGGTGACAAATTCTCGATCTGCTGTCAACTCCCTCGTGTCTCTTCCTTCTGCCTTGCTGATATCCAGACGGCGAGTTAGCAGTGCGATCTTGTTGTTGTACGCAACCTCGAGGCTGGTATAATTGAAGTATTCTCTCAGACGGGACTCATCTGCCTTGAGCTGGTTCCAGCTGTGTATCCGGATGGTATCTTCCTTGACATACCAATGGTTGAAAATGATGTTGAATTGATACAACAGCTCAGTTCCGAGCGTGGCAAAGGTGGGCATGTCGCGCGCCTCGGGGAACATACCAATCAGCTTCTGAAAGCAATATACCAACTTGCCTTCATGTTCCAGCGCGACAGCTCGACGATCAGCTTCTTCGTCAATGGGGGAAGGAGAGAGATTTCCATAGGGAATAGGTTCAAGAGTTTCCTCAACATTGGCCAAAGAAGAGGTCGTAATGTTGGCATCGAGTGGAGAGCTCGGAATTTCTGACTGATGATCAGTTGTGAGAATGTGTCTGTGCTGTACGGCATCAGCTCCTGCCGTGGGGGAGGATAGAACATCTTCGGATTCCTCGGATGAAGAAGCTGCATCCGAGGACATGTTCGACTCATCTTCCGGATCGGTTTCTAGCCCTTCTATCCCATCTTGATGGGGAAACCTCACCTTCCTTGTTCCACTTACACGAGGAACAATTACGAAAGCAGTCGCGTCAACTGAGTGACTCGACTCAGATGGTACCTCCTCAGCTGGTTTTGCAACTGACTGTTTGATACGAACCTTCAACTTCTTCTTAAGCGGCTCTTCCTCTTTATCCTTATCTGACTCATCTCTGAGTCGGCGTGCAGCTGTCGATTTTGAAGAGTGGCCGACAGCTGGAGGCAGCTGAGATTCCATCTGCTCCTCAGCTGTATCTTTCTTCACAGCTGATTTCACAGCTTCCCTTTAGTCTTTTGGAGTGTAGACACTTCGAATCACATCAAGAGCTTTCTTGGCTGTTTGGAACAGCATCTGCCTTTTAACTGGTGTCTCCTCACAGTCTTCCCACACCATGTTCTGATCCTTCGTGGCGAGAAGTATCAGGGCAGAGATTTTGACTCCAAAATTGAGAGTTCCCTTAACACTCAACAATTTTGCCTCGGAATCATTTGTAGTTTCTGAAATCTTCTGCTTCTCCATCGTCAACTGGTGTTCGAAGTACTTGAACCAGTTGATGTTGTGCTTGTGCTCCAAAGCTATCTACTGCTTGAGCTTGGGTCGGCTGATATCTCCCAAAGCTCCGCTGTATCTAAAGATAACCTTGGATATAACATCGAATAGAAGTCGATGCTCGGGTTTCAACTTTGTTCGCTGCAGGTTGCTCCTCAATCTTTCTGAGGTGATAAGAGCATTCTCAAGAAATAGATCTGCATCTGCATCTGAGATGTTCTCGACGGTTTCCGTGGCAGTCAGATTCGGTGGAATGATGGAGCTTAGCATCTCGGAAACCGGTAGGGAGATGGTGACACGGCGGATAGTTCTGGCAGGGACGTCGCGCTGTCGACAGGATATTTCTGAAACGAGTTCTACTCCCTCTTCGTGTTTCAGGTTCATGTAAAATTCTCCAACCGGTCGCCTGAGTAAGTGGGTGGAAAAGAGCGTTGCCCACTCAAGAAGACGATTATCCCTGAGAAGATCGGCGAGAGGGGATAACACCGGTGAGTCCAGTGCTTCTTTTGACAGAATGTGCTCAAAGTGAATTCTGGATATCATCATATCATAAGATTCCTCGTACGTTGATGGGACAAGTGCTGGTCCTGATGATGCCATCTTCTTTCCTTGCGATGAAGCTTTCAGTGCCATTTTGTATTCCAGTGAAGTTTATATATAGAGAGAAGAAAAGAAGAACTTAGCCAAAAATGGTGATACAAAATCAGAGACGAAGATGAACAGTTACTCAGATAAACACAAGTATAGAAGGTAATAAATCACTTCCTGATTTTCCACCTTTTATAGGTTAGTGGGTCGTTTGAAATAGATGGCCAAGATTGAATGGCATGAATCCATCAACGGCTAAGATCTCGCGACTATTGACTAACTCTGACTGACGTCACATTCCGAGTTCCAACACGCGCGCGTGAGAAGGTGAACTGTTTTTGTGTCAGCCCAGTCGCACTATAAAGTAAGGCTATTGATGTTCAGCCGTACTTTATATTAAATGCGCTATGATGGCTATTTTAATCTATCTGACATGCTCAGGAATGTTTGAATTTATTTCAAACATTCACATTTAAAACACCTGCAGCCATAAATGATACCTGCCAGCTGATGTCGGAATCAGCTGTGTTCCAATGTTGCGGCATGCCATCAGCTGACTCGAGTTCATCTATTCAGCTGATGTCTGATGTCTTCCGATGGCGATCCGCATCTAAGATTCCCCCTTCATCTGAGCTTCCCCCTCAGATGGATATCTATCTCTTCGCCTCGGCTGATTCCTCATCTGATGGATCCAACAATCCAAGGAGATCACATAACATCTTGAATCGTGCTTCGGCTAGAGGTTTGGTGAAGATATCGGCTCTCTGAATCTCAGTTGGAATCTTCTCCACAGATACATCCTTCTTCTCAATATGATCTTGGATAAAATGATGTCGGATGTCAATGTGCTTCGTCCGAGAATGGTGAACAGGATTCAAAGAGATAGCAATGGCACTTGAGCTATCACAATGGATGGGAACCTGTCCAGTTGCTACTTCATAATCTCTCAGTTGTTGCTTGAGCCACAACACTTGCATGCAACAACTACCGGTAGCCATATACTCTGACTCAGTTGTAGAAGTGGCAGGACATGCTTGTTTCTTGGAAAACCATGAAACTAGCTTGCTTCCCATGAACTTTGACAGTGTCCAGATGTGGACTTCCTGTCCAACCGATCTTCGGCTAGATCCGCATCTGAGTATCCAAACAGTTGGATATTGTCGTCAGTTGGGTACCACAATCCAACATTAATAGTACCCTTCAGATACTTAATGATGTTCTTTGCTGCCAACATGTGTGCTTCCCTCGGCTGAACTTAGAACCGAGCACACACTCCAACCGCGTAAGATATATATGGCCGACTGGCGGTTAGATATAGCAAAGAACCAATAATCCCTCTATACTTACTGGCATCCATGGGTTTTCCCTCAGATCCGGGCTCAATCTTCCAGTTAGTATTCATCGGAATCCTTGTGGATTTACTTGTCTGCAAACCGAACTTTGCGATGAGCTCCTTTGTATATTTGCACTGATTAATAAAAATCACTTTTGATGACTACTTCACTTGTAGCCCAAGAAAATAATTCATCTCACCCATCATCGACATCTCGAATTTCTCTTTCATGAGAGTTGAGAATTTCTCGCACAGCTCCTCCGACTTGGAACCGAATATGATGTCGTCGACATAGATTTGCAGAACAAGTATGTCTTCTCCAACTTTTATGGTGAACAGTGTTTTGTCAACTGACCCTCGTTTGAACCCCGAGTTTAGAAGAAAACCACAGAGAGTGTCATACCAAGCCCTAGGTGCTTGCTTCAATCCATAGATTGTTTTCTTCAACTTATACATTCTTCCATCACCAGTCTCAAAACCGGGAGGCTGTTCAACATAAACATCTTCCTTAATATCACCGTTGAGGAAAGCACACTTCACATCCATCTGATAAACCTTGAATTTGTGAAATGCGGCATAGGCTAGAAATATTCGGATGGCTTCCAACCTTGCAACAGGCGCGAAGGAATCCTCGAAATTAATTCCTTCTTGTTGGCAATATCCCTGAGCTACCAACCTTATCTTGTTTCTCACGATGAATCCAATAGCGTCTCTCTTGTTCTTGAAAATCTACTTTAATCCAATGACTTTAACACCATTTGGTCTTTCTACCAACTCCCATACACAGTTGCGTAGAAATTCATTCAACTCTTCTTGCATGGTTGTTGTCCAATGAACACAGTTGAGAGCTTCCATAACATGCTTCGGCTCTGGCACATCAGTTACGAAACATGAAATCATGGCAACATCTGCGACTTGCTTGAACTCCTCAAGAACTGCCAACTCCTCAGCATATTGGGCGTAAGTGCTGGAATCTTTCTCGGCTGAATCTGGATTTGCAACTCTGCTCCTAGTACGCACACCTTTGGCTGGATCTCCGATGATGTTGTCCTTGGAATGATCTTCATACCATCTCTTGTTGCGTCTTCCTTCTTCTTCCAACAGTGGCGGTTCCGTGATTTCAAAGGATGGGATAACCTGAGCCATGGGAGATGTTGGGATCTTCAGAAATGGTGAATTATCTGCTGTTGAGTCTGGATCCTCAACATGGATAATATCTCGAACCGGGCTAGGTTGGGCTTCGGATGCTGATGCAGTTGGAGTAACATCAGCTGAAGTTCCCCCTTGAGATGAGTTGGGGTCCTCACATTCATCTTCAGAGGAACAAGGATCATCATCCTCGGTTGCCCATACCAATGGTTCAGCCAGATTCTTCTGCCTTAGAACCTGCGATCTGGTGAGAGCTGGTGGAACATGTGGATCTGCTTGTTGTTCTTTAGCCTGTTCCCTGCACTCAAAAGTAGATTCATCAAAACTAACATGAGGTGTTATCTCCACAACACGAGAAATGTTGTTAAAAACTCTATAATCCTTGATCCGAGCGGCATATCCGAGAAATATGCCCTTCGAAGCCTTGGCGTCAAAAGTTTTTAACTGAGTCTTCCCATTATTGTGAATATAACACTTAGAACCAAAAACGCGAAAATATGAAATATCAGGCTTCCTGCGTCTCCATAGTTTATATGGAGTCTTTCCCAACCGCTTGGTCAGAAGAGACTGGTTCTGAGTGTAGCATGCTGTGTTGATTGCCTCGGCCCAAAATCTCTTTGGAAGAGCTGAGCTTGTCAACATGGATGTAGCAACATCCTTCAGCGTTCGGTTTCTTCGCTCGGCTACTCCATTCTGTTGTGGAGTACAAGCAGCCGATGTTTGATGAGTGATTCCGTGCTTCTCACAGTATTCGATGATGGTTTCATTGAAGAACTCGGTTCCATGGTCTGATCGAATAGAAATGATTTTCATCTCTTGTTGGTTAGATATCCGATCCATCAGCTTGGGTAGCTCATCTTGGGTTTCACTCTTGTGACGCATGAAAATGGTCCACGTGTACCTAGAGAAATCATCAGTAACAACAAGTGTATATTCGTTACCATTCATGCTCTTGGGAGTAACAGGCCCGAAGAGATCCATATGGATCAGCTGTAATACTTGGTCGGTTGATGGAATCATTTTCAACCGAAAGAAGGATCTAGCGAGCTTTCCCAGCTGACACGCACTGTAGATATGTGTTGGTGAAAACACACGGTTCGGAATACCCTTTGCATGTTCCTGTCTCGCAAGGCGGTTCATTGTCTTGAAATTCAGATGGTTAAGCCTTTTGTGCCACAGCCAGCTCACATCTGAACTGCTCTTCGATAAAAGACAGGTCTTAGGAGGACTACTATTCCAATCTGCATAGTAGACATTCCCGGTTGGGGATCGATTTCCCAACAATATGACTTGCTTTGTTCTGACATTTTTGACCCTGCAGCCCGTAGCCTTTGGTGTAACCTTTTGAGTTGTCACCAAAGGTAACAGATGGTCCTTCCTTCTCCACGAAACTCCCAAGCAAATCCCTCAGATTTGTCATGTGTTTCGAGCATCCACTGTCCATCACCCACATGGTATGTGATGCTTTATTCTTCCTCAGCTGTTCCTCTTGCTCCTGCACAGAGAAACATGCTTAGGTCCCCAATTTTAGTTGGGTCCTGGAGGGTTAGAACCAGTTCCCCCTTGAACTGTGGGTCGTTTTTCCCTGTAGATTCGGATAGATTTGTCATTCCAAATTATCTTTCCTTCTCCATCAACTATAACAACACCTCGGTCATCATTAGGCTTGTTGTTATTATTGACGTTCTGTTTCTTGGGAGGAGATTGATTTCTCCCATTGTGGGCTTTAGGAGAAGAGGCGTTCCCCCTGTTTTGTTGATGTTTCTGACCCTTTTGGTTTTGCCGATGAGGTCGGACGTCATTTTGGAATCTTTGTGGCTGAGTCTGATTCCATTGTCCTGGCTGTCGACGACAGCTGTTCATGCCCGGATGTTGATTCATGTTCTGGCATGAATATCCGCAGCTGTTGGAACTGTTCCACATTGGTTGACTCTGATGGAACCTCTGGTTGTTCTGATGATGGAACCGATGTTGATTCTGATGGTTGAATCCCTGTCGGTTCTGTTGATTCCATCCCTTCTGAGGTCGGTTCTGATTGTATCTCCGATGTCTCTGGTTCCTCTTCTGAGTCCTGGAACATTCCCCCTCGGTTGTTATCCCAACCGATGGATTCTTCAGTTCTCCAACCACAGCTTCTTTTCCTTTCTCAGCTGCAGTTCCCTTAGCAGGTTGTGCTGTAGGTTCTTGCTGTGACGTGAAGGTTGGATTAAGTTGGGGAGTTGCAGACTCAACAGTATTTGGTTTGGCAACCGTGACATCCACAGCCTTGATAATGGTTGCGGGTGGAATTCCAGTGTCCTTGACCATGTCGTAGCCGAGTCCAGACACGTCATCCATTTGTCGTCGGTAACTAATGAGATTCTCGATGATTTTGGATGATTGATATAACTTTATCAGGTTGTCCTTCTCAGTTTGTAGATCCTTGAGAAGAACAGCTATATTCTCGGTCTGTGCGTCTGACATCTTCATCAGCTGGTCGATCTGTGCCTCTTACTTGTTCAACTGCTCATTCTGCTCCTTGATCTGCTCCTTCAAATCCTCATCAGTTGGAGCCTTAGTTTGGTTGGCCACATTCAGTTGACTTTTGAGATCATCAATCTCTTCGATTTGATTTTTGATCAGATCATCCTTTTCGGTTAAGGATTCTTCAAGTCTGGCAAACTGTTCTTGAAGATTCTTAAACTCAACCGATTGCTGATGCAATTCGTCACTGAGTTCTAGGAAGTCACCCCAAGAGGGTTCCAACTCTTCATCTAATGTTTCCTGCATGTTAGTAGCATTGGAAGAATTTAAATTAACTGGACTAGAATGTACCTCAACATCATCATGGTCGGTTCCAAATGCCATGAGACATTGATCTTGTCCGATAGCGTTGTTGGTGGAAGTCAGCTCGTCCTCATCTTCGGTGTCGGTGAAGATGTCCATGTCATCAGCTGCTTCTTCTGCAACCATGGCCTTGTTCTTTGCATTTTGCTTGGCCCTCAACGCATCTCTATCTTTCTTCGAAAGATCTGGACAATCAACTTTGAAGTGTCCCTCTTTGCCGCATTCAAAGCAACCATTGTTCACAGGCTTTGAGTTATCTCGAGTTCGGTTGGATTTATAGAACCGCTTGTATTTTCCGAACCGAGTATCCATGTCAGCCAGCTTCTTTGACATGGCGGTAATACTCTGTTGCAGCTCTTCTCTGCTCGGCTCCTTCGAAGCTGTGTCCGTAGATCTTATTGTCCTTGATGTTCGCGGCTTGAAATAGTCGGCTCGAAGTGCTACTGTCTTTGTTCCGGAACCAACATCCTCATGTCGACTCGTCTGCACCGAGGACTGAGTTGATCTTCGTCGGTTCACCTTGTACTCGTTTCCTTTCAAAATTGAGAACAGTCTGTCCATTCTCATCTCTCCAAGATCAGCTCGGCTTTCATGAATGTTGGTAAGGTGTCTCACTCAGCTGGTAGGGCTTGTAATACTTTGAGATTGATCTCTCTCAAAGTATATTTTCCTCGTCGGATAGACTGAATCCTTCGGATGATATCCATGAACTGAAGCTCCAACTGATCAATGGTTTCATCGACTTTTAGACAGAAATTGTCAAAATCTTGACAAGCATGGGAGAACTTGTTCTCCTTGGTTTCGTCACTCTCTTCACTAAGAGATGCCAAAATGTCCCACATTTTCTTAGCTGTGTTGCACTCTTCTATCCATGGAAGATAGTCTTGTCCAACTGTGGACATGATAGTGCTCTGAGCCCAGATATCTAGCTGGCTCACTTTTGCTTCCTCAGGAGTAAAATCTTCTGGCTTCTTCTCGACTATCACCTCAGTTGCATCCCCATCATTGGGATTTGTAGGAGTGCGAATGACTTTTTCCATGATGGTGATCGATCCGGATGTAATCACTTGTTGCATTCGATGATGCTTGGACAGTAGAATCTTCTTCATCCGAGTTTTCCAGAATGTATAGTTCACAACCGAGAACATGACAACAATCTTGTCTTTAACATCCATCTGCACACAACAAACAGACGACAAATGCAAGCAGAAATGCACTAGCGTGAAAAAGATCTATTCAGTTGACCACTGAAGAAAAACACCTTGAATCACACCTCGTGAAACAGAGACAGCGGTCTTGTGAACCACTGCTCTGATACCACTTCATGGTCCCGATACGAGTTCTGGTGTATGGGGGGGGATACACCAGAAAGGAATTTTAAAAACAACCCCCGAAAAAATACCACAACTGAATAAGAAGACTCAGCTGGAATCACAACTGAGTAAGAAAACTCAGCTGGAAGAGTGGTGCTGTGCGGAATGTGATGGATACAAAAACAACTCGTATAAAACAACTCATGCTCAGATGCAAGGTCGGTCAACAACCAAATCAGTTGAAATGTAAAGATGCAGTTTTGAGTGCTGGTTAGTTGGACAGTTAGATATGCAGAAAGTTACTTAACAAAAAACACAAAAGTACAAAGGAATTACGTGGTTCGGAGAGAACTCCTACGTCCACGGGGAGTTGTGAGTCCACACAACTCAGTCCAAATTCTTTAGGACAGCTACCACAAAGCTTACGCGGGCTTTGCAACCGTACAGATAAGTTTGCGGGTACTTATCAACCTTTCTACTCAATTTCGGGAAGAGCAGGATCCTAACAACCTTTTTAGGGGATGTGTATAAGGATGGGTTTTCCAACTACTAGCTTTAACAAAGAAGTGAGCTAGGATCTAAGCTTGAACAAAGAAAGACTCAAACTAAGATCGAAAACACCAAGACAGATTTTAACTCTCTATGAACTCTCAGCTGGTAATGTTCTTAGAAAGAGAATAATTGCAGTTTAGCTTGTGCGCAGTATATCGTCGTTCTTTCGCTCTTCTGTCTCATATCTTGATGAATGAATTAATGCCTCTATTTATAGGCGGTGAGGCTCAACTAGTCGTTGGAAGAGCCATTGATCTCTATTCTGTGAAAGCGATGGCTTGTCTCTCATCTCTGCATATTTTCCCGATTTGGCAACTGTGAACTTCTGCTTTCCTTCTGAGACAACCTTGTGTTGGGCCAAATGAGGTAATGACAGAACATCAAGCCTTCACGTCACTTCCTAATTGAAATTTAAATTTCAACCTTTGTCTTTCAATATTGGTTAGTTGGTTGAGACGTTTGATCTTCATCCGAGTGGTCTTCAGCTGATGTTCCATCTGATCGCTACCTTCATCTGACATTCTGAAGAGGAACAGTTGAACCCTCAGCTGCCTTGAACTTCATGTTGTCAATTTATCAGATTGAGTCCTGCAACTGATGTTCCATCTGATCGGGTGGATTGTCACATTTGACGAACAGTTGATTACTCAGATATTTTCTTTCATACGATGTTCTATATCCGAACGGTTGGCTTGAACGCTCAGTTGTCTTTCTTACATCTGATGTTCCGTCCGAGTTTCCATCTGTAGTTCTATCCGAGTATAGCTATGTTGCCGTCTTCAGCTGGAGTCCTGTAAAGATAAAATCTGAACATTGCCCAAACAGCGAGTGTAAATACTAATATTAGGATATGAAAATATCTACTCGGTTGGGGTCAGTTGGTTTTGGAATCAATCAAAACTTTACTAAATTTCCCAACAGATAACAATTTTATATTTTTCATTCTCGTATTCTTAAAAACCTTAATTTGATCAACTTTTTAGAATTAATTTCATTTTCGGCAATATGATTATTAATGAATTTGGTTTGCGGGGTTGAAGTTTGATGATTAGCTATTACTAATTCTTGAATCAATTTTGTAGAATGAGTTTCATTTTCTATTCGTACCTCTATTGATTAATTACGAGGCCTGATTGCAGGTTTCTGTAAAACTTCTTTTGCGTGATGATGGGGCTATGAAGTTTTTTTATTAATATATTATAATTGGGGATTATGGGATATAATAGTACATTTATTTTTATTATTTTTTAAAAATAGAGACTATAAAGAAAGAATCGGGGCCTATATTTAAAATTACCTTTATTATTGTTATTATTATTGTTGTTGTTAATTAATAATAGGAAAACGATTCTAGCTTTTGAAAAATCTTACGTGGCACTCATCTTAATCCTCCATTCCTATGTATCTAAAGTGTGCAACCCGTCGAAAATCGACGGAGAATCACATTATGCTATAAATTGTAAATAATCGTAAAAAATATTACTTATATCAGTAATTCACTATAAAAAAATCTTACAAAAGTGATTATATTATTAAAAAAAAATACATCAATGATATTGTTTCTTTGAATTTTATCAATAATTCTGCCTCCTTTAACAAATATTTTGATTTTGATTATATTATTTTGCAATACATAAGTGTGAACATTAAAAATAATTTAATATTATTTCGGAGTGATAATATTTCTACAATTAATTAAAAAGAGTGTTGCTTTGATTTTATTCCACTTTATTTAGCTGCAAGAAATCAATGGTAATCAAACTTAATTAATTGTACAAACTAGACATACTTCAAACATGAAAAATTAGGTTTATAGTTATGTCACAATCTGTCAAAGATTCATCGTACGTATACGATGTTAACTGTTGTTAATTACATCTGATTATCTCGTCACAAATTAAAACGTTGAGATCTCTTTCTCTAATGTACTCATGGATTGCAACGTATCAATACTTATGCATGCTTAGCTTTGATTATCTCGTCCCAAATTAACAAAATTTTCTCTACTCAAAGAGTGATGTGTTTTTGAAAAGCGATGTGAGATAGAAAAGTTTATATTGAATATGATAAAAAGACTCAAATTAAAGAATATATATAAATTTTTTATAATATATCATACAAGTGGCTATACTAATAACTATTTATTCGGTCAACTAATAAATTGGTAAAATTAAATTGAGGTGCAAAATAATTGTAGGATAAAAATATACATTATATTTAAATATTTATTTAGGCTCTACAAGAATCTTTTTGAAAAACGACGTGAGCTAACACATATTTAAATTTTCCGTCTTTTGTAATGATGATTTTATGATTAATAAATATTAATTTTATATAGATTGAGAGTAAAATATATCTCGTCCTGTTTTATTAACACTGTACGAAGGAATACTTTGACAACCCCACCTTGAAGAGTTTAGTAATTAACTTTTTTTATAAAAATATAATTATTTATTCGGCTAACTGATAAATTGGCTAAATTAAATCAGTAGTGCAAAGATGAGAAAATACATGCACATTCTAATGGCTCGTTTAGTATCCATATACGTATATCAAAAAGTATAGGTATCAATATGGCCCATAGTCATACCATGTGTTTGGTATATCAATATATGGGTATCAAATTGATAACTTGATATGCTAATTTTTAATATTTTCATATATCAATTTTTGTTAGTATATAACTCATATCTCTTCTTTCTTTTCCACTTGATATCAATCGATATCTTCAACATATCAATCACTAATATCAAATATCAATCTAATATCCATACTTGATATCTGATACTCATACACATATCTGATATCTAATATACTAATATATGAATACCAAACGGGCCCTAAGTATCTATAGACTTCGGAATAGGTAGAGCTTCACTGGAAAAGCAATGTGGTATAGCGGATTAATTATTAGAAAAAAAATTAAACTATTATTTTATGTTCAATAATTCAAAAAATTAGAAAATTAAGATAAATATAATGGAGGAATTTGGGGGTGCTTCGTAGAATTTTTGATATAATGATTTTAAGGGGTTAATACTTACTAAGATATCGGTCATCTTGATCGTTGGATTTGTTTGACGTGCAATTAGTTTGCCTTGATAAATCAGTGTTGCAATTAAAAATTCAGCATATTAAAATTCGATCAACTTAATATTGAATATTAAGAAAATGATATGGGATAGAGCATTTAATATTAAATAATAAATAAAATTTATGTTCCAACTGAAAGTGCACCTAATAGTGGCTCGCAAGAGAACGAGGTCGATTGTAGTGCAGTAAGTTGTCCCAAATCGTATTCTCAAGGAAGACTTAACAGGGCAATCAAATTCATGCTACATAGGAAATGAAAATAAAATCCTAAACATTCTAACCAAAGTTTTGATAATGATTTTTGAGTAAACAAACTTGAATCAAGTTTAGAACAAACAATAAGATAAATGCATAAACCAATACAAGATAAATCAAATTATAAAACGGTCTAGGATCTTGGTTCTTCTCCTCAGAATATTAACAAATAAGTGATATGCAACACACTGTCGATTAACTCTCTTAATCAATTTCACAAAGAAATCAATTCACTAACTTTCGTATTCATAAAATGGACCTATACAAATCAAATACTAGAATCAACTCGATAATTAAACTATGGGTTTCCGGTCAAGTTCAACTCTAATTAAACTACAAACATGTAACGAATTCATCTCTCGATCTCATTCGTCACCAAGACAGTCAAACAATGATCAATTGTTCGATAGAATTAACCAACCAATTGAATTAAAAAACGTGTTATTGCAAATCGCAAGTATTCAAATAATTCCAATTCGAAACCCCTTAATCATAGAATAAGAATTTAATGCATAATGTAAAGATAAATCACACAAAAAAATATGGAAAACATAGACAATGTAAATTCAACTAAGTAAAAGAAACGAGTAATTCTTACAAATTTAAAGTACAAATCCACGTTTTCAAGTGATTATCCAATGGAAAGTATGAGAGAAAAGCAGTAAAATTTTGTACTAGAGTTTATGTAGAATGAGAGTGTTTTAAAAACCGCCAGATTCTTTATTTAAAAACTAAGCAAAGTAGCAGTTTTCGCTCCGACCAGCCGCGACTAGCACCCAGTCGCAGTTAGCTCCACCTACTGCTTGAAAATGCAGGCCCAGCTAGCTCCCAGCCTTTGCTAGCTCCACCTACTGATTGAAAATGCAGCTCTGGCTAGCTCCCAGTCTTGGCTAGCTAACACTTCTCTTTAAAATCATCCTCCCGGCTAATCTTCAACCACCAAAAATGCTCTTTTCGACTATGAAATTTGCGCATACACTAACCAACCAACTTGCCACGAACATAAACAATATAAACCAAAAGACAATAAATATTCACCACATCAACGATAAAATGAACTAAAATATAATGAAAAATAAACAAAATACGACTAAACAATTTCCAATAATTTAATTATGAATTATATAAAAGATGAATAAGAACGAACTATAAATTCTAAATTCTATTAGTAATTCGGCAATATCCTTAAAAATATATGCTCATAAATATATTCTAGGTAGATTCCTTATTTCCTTATCCATCCATTAATATGAATATTAAATATTAAATAATAAATTTAAATCCTGTAAAAAATAATTGAATAAAAAATACATAAAATGAAGATTTAAGATAAATAGAAATACCGAATTGTGGTTGCGCCACATAGGTCCTAAATTTAAAGGGAGATTTTGAATCTACATAATAACCTCGAATCTAAATCGATATTAATAATATATGGATTTTCAAATTTTTAAATTTTTAAATTTACAATAATAGATTTTAAATATCTACTAAAGTCTTGTGTATCACATTAGTTTTCAATGAAACTTGACCTATTGAAAAACCTATATATACATAGATACAATGTGTATTTTCTCATCTTTTGCTCCACCAGTTTCATTTGGCCAATTTATTTATTATCGGCCGAATAAATAACAATATTTTTATAATTTATTTTAATTTAATTTGAACAATTTATAATTGGCCGAATAGATAATTATTTTTTGTAGGAAACTAATTTATTAGTTGGTCGAATAAATGCTCCAAAATAATTTGGCTAATTTATTGGTTGGTCGAATTAAAGTTTGAAATAATCTAATAATTTTTTATTTAATTTGATACAAAAAATAATTAATTTCTTATTTGTCAATTAATTAGGTGGACATGCCAATTGTCAACTGACGAGTACCTCAAGTCGGGATCCCACATAACACATTTTCATTCTTTATTCTTATTTATTTTAAATTTTCCATTTTATTCATTTTTTTCATGTATTTTCTAAAATCTAGATTCGTCATCTATGAATTGATTTTTACGTTATTTGTAGTTGGATTTTCAACTTTGCATAATTTATAATCGAATTAGTAAATATTAGTATACAGTTAAGATGCGAACGAATAGTGCAATCTTTTTTTTTTTTAAGTTTTGAGTCTATATAAATTCTAAACGAGTTTTATAAATTACGCACTTATAAATCAGAGTCGTGGTCAACAGGCCGGTTCCGACTCAGAACTATGGCAGTAGACGGGCCAATTTCCCATCGACGGGTATTGATATACGAGTTTTTTTAGAAAGGAACAATAATGACTAATTTTTTTAATCGGGTTTGAAACAAGTACGAGTATATAAATTTCAAATAAGTCAGAATAATCTTAAACACACAGTCTCAAATTGTTTGAATAATCATCTCCGTTGGAAAACATCTAATATGTAGAAAAATTGGCAGAAAAATTACTAACGATTTGTCAACAAGCTAATTCTGACCTAGAATTGTGCACGTAGAGCGGTCAATTCAGTATTGGCGGGACTAAGTTTTTTTTATATATACTATATAATTTTGAACTCATAAACTTAAGAATATTTAGGGTCAACTTTTATATAATATCATTGACTAAACAATTTTTCGAATCACAATCACTCAACATAAAATTTTCTAAAAAAGAAAAACAACCAAGTGCATAGTAAAACAATTCTTGAAGTTATGTTCTCAGTTAAAAGAGTTATTCTCGAAACTGGTAAAAAAGAAAACGAGTGTCATCACTTATGTTTCTGTGAATATATTTGAAAGATAATATTTATATAATTAAATATTAATTTCAGGTTAAAAAGAAAACAAATGTCATCATTAATTTTTCTATGAAATATATTTGGGAGATGATTATTTATATAATTTAAAATCAGTACTGTAGTCAATGAGTCGGTTCCAGGTCGGAACTGTCGGGATAGACTGGATGATTGTGAAGCGGTGGTTCAACTTATTTTTTTTCTTAATTTTATGTTGAAATCATAATGTAGGATATTTAATTAAGATCACTTCATCAATGAGGCACAGGGAGTATTTGCAATGAAAACGATTCATCTCAATTTTCATACAAAATTGACGTGGGACAATTTCTTGGAGAAAGAAATATAATTTTGCCCACATCGGTTTTGCAGAATGTTGAAAAAATTAGATGTTTTAATTTATCCCAAAATCCAAGTAACCCCAACCAAGTAGATGAAAGTCATCAGTCTGACCCTAGCTAGAGCTCACTGTTTGAGCGTCGGGATTTTTACCTTTACAAGATTCGAGCAGGAGAAGTCAGCCAGACTGAAGAAGGCAGTTCAAGAGAAACTTGGTTAGTCAGAACACAACTCAGTTGACTCCTAACTGAACCGTGCAGCTCAAGCATGAAGAGAAGTTGTGTTGAATTTAGTCGTCACAAAGCTAAGAAGAGAAGACTATGAAGACATTGAAGGCAGAAGAGTTGAAGTCCAAATTTAAATCTACTCAGAAGTACAAGACAGCCTGGAAACTTATTATAAATGGACCGACCACACAAACGCGCATAAAGTGAAGGTCGCAGTTACCATTTTAGAAAAGTTTGCAATAGAGCAGGTGGAGTGCCATGTTTCTATCAGAGATCAATCGGCTCTTTTCAATGGCTAATTAGATTTCCCTATCTATAATAAAGGTACCTCCCATTGAAAAAAGTAGAGAGAGATTATTAAAGTGATACCAGAGAGCTCATACGCGCAAAGCAGCATACGACCAATTCAAGTTGAATCTCTCTCCAGAGCAAGAACACCCAAGTCGAAGATCTAGTAGAAGTTGAATGCTCACACCTCCTCATGTTCTTCCATCTAGCCTTTCAAAAAGTCATCTCTTTGATCGAGTCTAGAATCTAGGTTCTTGCATAATTCTAAGCAGACTCTCACCCAAAAAATCGAGTCTCTAAGCCTTAGGAAGAAGCCCTCTCTCCTTTCAGTGTAGAAGGCTTCATAGTTTAAAAAAACCCCAACCCCAAAACCCCAGGTTTGTCTTTGAACCCCCAATCAAAGACACTAGGTCTATTAGAACCCGCAATCTAAGACTAGGTTCCTTAGAACCTGCTGTCTAAGACCAGGTTGTACACTTGCCCGCAAAATTATTGTAAAGTTTGGCTAGAACCCGTAATCGAGCTGGTTAGGTAGCTTGGTACCCGCAAACTAAGTGCAACGTTTGATAAGCACGCGTAAGCTTATTTAGTGGATTATTTTCCCGAAAAGGTAGTCGTGGACGTAGGAGGTCAATCTCCGAACCATGTAAAAATATTGTGTCAGTTACTATCAGTATTTTATATTTCAGTTATCTAACCAACTGACTCTGCATACAAATTGCATTTATACAAATTGCACTAAGTTTTGGGAATTTGACTTTCCCCATTTTCATAAGGTTTCAGTTTAAGTAACAAGCTTTTATTTCCACCAACTTCTGCATAGCTTAACTCTTAAACCTCAGTTATATTACACATCTGACCCTCAACCAAAGAAATCACCTCTGCACCTGACTATGTGATCAGCTCCAACTGTCTCTCTTAGTTGTTGAGCGAACTGTCTTGAGCAGTTTCCTCAGTGAAAAGGTTTCAAATTTGAAAAATCCCTACTAGTGTATTTCCCTCTCTCCCATACACCAGTTACTCGTTACCGGGACCATCATAGAAGAATATAGCTTTGAAAATTATCGAAAGGAATGAGAATATATTAGATTAGAATTTTTAACAGACATAACTATATTGTTTGAGATGTAAACATATGGTAAAATACTTTTTAATTGAATTTGAGATGTGTTCAAATGCATATAAATTCTAAGTGAGATTAGTAAATTCCATAATCGAATGATTTAACCCTAAAATAATTAACAAATAATATTTTTCTTAACAACAAATATAATTTTACGTCGATTTTCGACGGGTTATATGCTAGTTTATAATAATTGTAAGATTTTTGAATGTATGTGAAAATAATTAAGAATTTTCTTATAAAAAATTTGGTCTATTTCGTTGACATGACTTATAAACAAAAAACTAAATTAACATAATATATATTCGAAAAAATTTCATACAACAAAATCTTTATAAACTATAATAGCAAGACCAGCTTATCGTTTTTAGAAATTCATTTTTTACTTTTTTATATTTCTATTCCATGTATGGAAATAATTCTCATAATTGTATAATTCTAATTGTTTACAAATATTTATTAATCAACTAATTAATATTAGATGTTATAAAAGAATAATTTATGGTAAAATTAATAATATTAATTAATTTTGCATTTTTATATTCATTATCCTTTAAATTCTAGAACTTTGCAATCAATTTTATCCACATTTTTATGTTTTCTCATTCTCACTTTTCCGATCAAAGAAGCCATGATTGATAAGAAAGAAATTAACATCTCTCCTTCAATTTCTTTGTGCTCTTTCGTCTTTCCTTTCGAGGTCAAATGAAGATTTAAAGTGAAATAGGCTCTGAAAGCACTGTCATCAAGGTCTTCTATATTGAACAGAAAAGTGATTGAGCCAATGAAGATCGATATTGGAGTAATGAAGATTGATATTAGAGTAATGGTTTGTCTTTCAGAATGATAGTGTCAATGTATGTTTTCAGTTGAATATTTTTTTTAAATTCATAGTCACTAAATTACGAGTCGATAAATTTCAGATTATGGATCATACAAATATTTTATCTTTTTAAATCGTGACAGTAAAATTTTTCACAATAGATGCTCCATCCATGATTATTACGATTGGCTCATAATTTTGATATACATTAATTATATTCATTTATACTAATAATTAATAAATTCTTCCATGTATTAATTTTTGCAATTTTTTATTATTGATCGTGAATACTTTGTATCAATAAATTTTAAAATCAAGATTAATATTATATATTATAAGATAACAAAAAAATATTATATATTTTTATTCACATAAATTAGATGTAAAATTTTAAATTTTAAAGGAAAAAAGTTAACAAAATGAAAACACTTTTATTCTAAGTGGTGGTTCAAAGACGGGCTAGAAAATATGATATATCGATTATTCGAGTAATCTACATATTTCTCAAGCCCAAATCGATATTGTTTTAACCCCATGTGAACGTCGTAAATTAAAATGTTTATTGGTTTGCTCGCTACTGCATAAAGGACGAGAGTTTACTCAGTGCGCATCGAAGGTAGCGGCTGCAGGTTTCCGCAATATCAAAGTAAAAGTGATATTATTGAAAAAAATATTGAATGTTGTTTAATTATGCTCTTACATTATTAATTTATTTATGCTCTATTTACTTCAAATTTCTTTCCTATCGTAATATATGAGGCGATTCTTACGCATTGCATGAGTGTAATACTAGTATTAAAGAACTATTTTGAGAGGGTTCACATGAGTCCCAATAGCTCATTCCAAATCATCCTTAACTCACAATTTATAAATTAATAAAAGAGGTAATTTATTCATATAGTCACTTTGACTAGGTGGAATACAATGTTTGTCAAGGAACTTAATATAGTTAAATTCTAGTCAAATATGTGTTTTTGGACAAAAATGCCATTGCTTTTCACTTTTTCTCATTTTGTCTCTCATCCTTTTATTTTTTTTTCCTTTTTCTTTTTTTTTTCTTTTTCTTTCTTTTTTCGTTCTGTGTTATTGTTTCTCTGTGATTTCTTCTTCCTCTTTCTTTTTCTCTTTTCTTTCCGCCGGTGACGGCGAGTTGCTCGAGTCCGACAAGATCTGGTTTGGCCGCCTCCGCGTCGTCTCCTGCCACACCGGCTACGAGATCTGCCTCGAGGACCCCAATTCCGACGACCTCTTCGCCACCTGCTTCGTCAATCCCGGCCAGTGGGAGGCCGCCATCAAGCCGGTGCCCGATTCGCCGCCCTACTTCGTCATCAGGATCGAGGAAGGCTGTGGGAAGCACAAGTTTATAGGATTGGGGTTCCATGAGAGGAATGAGGCCTTTGATTTCAATGTCGCATTGTCCAATCACGAGAAGTATGTGAAGAGAGATGGGGATAAGGATGCCGTCGAAGAAGAAGAACGACCGGTAAAATTTTGAATTTTTTAGATCTGTGTGAATTCATGGTTAGACATCTGTGTGTTGTTGTATTTCAGTTTGTTTTTGTTGTGGTTGTTGTTGTAGTTTTGGATTGGGTTATATTTTTCGATTTTGTATTGTGTTTCGATTTGTGACGATTTTGTTTTTGTGTTACGATTTGTTGTTTTTGTAACTGTTTTATTACTATTTGTTAATTTTGTAACAAATTAATTTGTTACGATTTTGTTTTGGTGTTACGACTTGTTTTTTCCGTAACTGCTTTATCATGTAGTGTGGTGTTACGATTTTGTAATTGTTACGATTTATTAATTTCATTACGAATTTAGCTTTTGGTACAATAGTGTGTTATGATTTGTTTGTTTCGTAACAAAACGATTTTTTAAGTTTTTGTGTTACGAATGTATTTGTTACGTTTTTGTGTTTGTGTTACGATTTTCTGTTTTCGCAACTGCTTTATTATGTAGTGTAGTATTACGCATTCATATTCGTAACATAGAATCATGATAAACTGATACACATTCATAAAATTGTAACATGGAATTATGTCCAACTGATACGAAATCATAAATTGGTAATAGAGAAACAAGACACATTTGATTCAAAATATTGAATTCGTAACATGGAATTATGACAAACTGATACGAATTCATAAAATCGTAACATGGAATTATGACAAAGTGATATGAAATCATAAATTCGTAATAGAGAAACAAGACATATTGATACGAAATGCAAAATTCGTAACATGGAACTGATACGAAATGATAAAATTTTAACAGAAAATCAAGGCATAGTGATACGAAATGACAAAATCGTAATAGGGAATCAAGGCATACAAAAAAGAAATGCCAAAATCTTAACCAGAAGTCAAGGCATAGTAATACGAAATGCCAAAATCGTAACAGAGAATCAAGGCATAGTAATACGAAATGACAAAATCATAACCGGAATCAAGGCATAGTAATACGAATGATGTTACAAAATTATAATTCGTAACAAGGATTATAACACATGTGAAAGGTATACAACCCACAAAATATTACGAAATTAAAAAATGTAACTTAATATGTACAACGCACAAACGTGTTACGAAATTCGTAACAGCAGAATAAACGGTGTTACTAAATCTCACAAAAGAACGCAAGAAGTATCAAATGACGATACGAATTACGGAATTTGTAACATGGATACAAAATCGCCAATACAAATATCTAAAATCGTAACAAACACATTACAAAATCCACAATTCGTAACTTCATATTCACATCTCACAAAACCGAATTAGTTACGAATTACAAAATTCGTAACATCTGTTACGAAATTCATGACAAATGTTGCGAATTACGAAATTCATACCAACAAATAAACGGTTTTATTAAATGACGATACGAATTACGAAATTCGTAACATGGATAGAAAATCTCCAATACGAAAATCTAAAATTGTAACATAGTTATAACCTTATTACGAAAATCTAAAATCGTAACATTACAAAAATATAAAATCGTAACATTACAAAAATATAAAATCGTAACAGAATATTCAATACGCAATTCCTATTTTCGTAACATGGGGAACAGATTTGAGAAAAATCAGGCGACAATAACAAGATTCCTATTAATTCAGCTATCAATTCAACAACAAATTGTATCTTCTTCCTCGTTCGTTTCGCTAGCGTCAGTGGCGACACTGTCTTCAGAAGCGCTGGCGTCACTTTTTTCCTCTGGTTTCTTCTTCGCTTTTTTTGTTTTGCTTCTTCTTTCTCAACGGTTCTTCTTCTTCTTCTTTTGTTATTTGTTTCTCTTCTTCCTTCGTTCTCTTTCTGCAGTGACGGATGCAAAATTCTTTCTTTTAAAAATCCATTTGTTCTACAATAAACAAACAACAAAATCAAATCAATAATTCAGAACATGTAACCCATGTTATGAAATTGCAAACAACGGTACGAAACTATGATTTTGTAACATGTGCTATAACACATATAAAAGGTATACAACTCACAAATGTTATGAAATTATAAAATTCGTAACATCAGAATTTACAGTGTAAGTAAATCTTACAAATAAACACAACAAGCATTACATGACGATATGAATGATGAAAAATCGTAACATGAATAGCATATCTTCCATACAAAATTTTCAAATCGGCACAAATATGTTACGAAATTTAATATACACTTCTCACATTGCAGAGTTAGTTACGAATTACAAAATTCGTAGCACCAGCTACGAAATTCGCAACAAATATAATGAATTACGAAATTTGTAACAACAGAATTTACAGTGTAACTAAATCTCACAAAGAAGCATAACAAACATCACATGATGATATGAATAATTAAAAATCGTAACATGAATAGCATATCTTCAATACGAAATTTTCGAATCGGCACAAATATGTTACGAAATTCAAATTTCGTAATTTAATATACACTTCTCACATTGCAGAGTTAGTTACGAATTACAAAATTCGTAACACCAGCTACGAAATTCGTAACAGTAGAATTTACAGTGTAACTAAATCTCACAAAGAAACACAACAAACATCACATGACGGTACAAATGATGAAAAATTGTAACATGAATACCAAATCTTCAATACAAAATTTTGAAAACGGCACAAATGGGTTACGAAATTCTTAACTTTATATACACTTCTCACATTACAGAGTTAATTACGAATTACACAATTCGTAACACCAGCTATAAAATTTGTAACAAATGTTACGAATTACGAAATTCGTAACATGTATAATTGTAATACCCAGATATTTTCTTCCGACGAGAAATAAAAATTTTCTAATTAATTAAGGCTTTTCACGCCTAAGCTAAGAATTTTCAATTCTAAGACTAACGGTGAAATCCGTTTCTGAAAATAAATTCCAGAAGTCAATTGAACGACTACTATATTAGGGTTTTCACGTCCGATAAAATTTTCGCCCGAAAACTCAAGTCGAAAAACCGTCTGATTTTACATTCACTCTTTTTGCGAGACGAGTAAGTTAGTAAAAATCCGTTTTTATTATTTTTCCGGATAAAATTTGGATTGTGATGTCCCGACTTTTTATCGGATTTTGAAAAACGAAATATGCTTTCCAAGTATGTGATTTATTTCTAATCTAACGGTCGAATTAGATTTCGTCGAATACGTAACTATCTAAGAAATTATTTCTCGACTTTTATAACGTCGTTCTAGACTCGGAAACGAGATATTTCCGACATTTTTGGCACGCCCAAACGCCCCTTAACGAGTCATTCCCTTTGTTGGAGATATTTTATGACTTTATGGAATAGTATAAGCTTAGTCATCTCTCTCTCTCTCTCTCTCTCTCTCTCATTTTTCTATCAAATTCCTCCATTGAAGACATCTCCTTCAAGCTTTCTCAAGCTCACAAGTCTCCCGTCTACCGATTGATTTCATTTCTCACTTCATATTTCGTAAGGTAGGAGTTTCTTCTACGATATGAACCGAACAAAAGCTTGATTCCATCATCTTTATTTTTTTCGAAACATAGGAGGTGAAGAAGCATGATCATTCTTGTTTATTTCATGTTCTAGTATGCTTAAGAATAGATTTTATGGATCAAATCATGAAGAAAATCATCCTTCCCCTTAATCTTGTTAATACCGAAATTTTTAGTAGTTTTAGGGGTTTTTCGTAGCTCGATTTCTTTGATGTTTGATTGATGAATTAGTGATCTATATGATGTTAGATGACTTCATGAATTAATTTAGAAATTTCTAAAAATAAAAATGAAAGTGTAAGAGAAGAACAAGTGATGATTTGAATGAGTAGATGATATGATATTCATGAATGGATAATAGAAATGGTATATAAGATGTTGGAGGATGATAATATAACTAATTGAGATTTTTCTAAAAATAAAATGAAAATCGTAAGAGACGAAAGTCCATCGATAAGTTGAAGCTCGATAATGTTTTTAAAATATGGTTTACATATTAGTGATGCTTGATAGATAATGATCGATGTTGTAAAATTTGAATGAAAACGGAGAACGTAGGATTTTTGTTAAGAGACGAGCAATCGTCGATAAGTCGAGCATAAGTAATGATTTAGGTTTGTGATTCGAACCTATGATAATCTTGTTAGTTGATGATCGTATCCGTAGAATTTGAACGAAATCTAAGAAGATATGAATTTCGTTAAGAGACGAAGAAACGAGATTAAAAGCCGATAGAAAAGTCAAATAAGGAAAACCAATTTGTTAATATTGATTGTTGTCGGTTGATGAACGAGTTTGTAGTTGACGATATTTCCATCCAAAATACGAGATAATATGAGTTATAGATTATGAACGAGAAGTTGTTGAATGAAATAGAAATTGAAAATTGAATTGGTTAAGTAAATGGTTAGTGGAAAAAGGACGAGGTTATGCTCATTGTTTGTTTAATCAAAAGACGTAAATGTGAACCCGATTAAGGGATACTGCATGTAGACTATATTGAGATGGAAATTTCGTGAAAATAAAAGTGGAATAGTATTGATCGAACCTAGGGAATCGTGCGTCGAGATTTGTCGAGCTTTAGGGTTTCGCGCGACTGTTTTGCGACGTTTCACGGAAACTGTCATAACCTTTAGCTCGCTTAACGAAATCGAGATCCGTAAATTGGAGAGTAAACTAGACACCCGTGACTTTCTTTTGGTATAGAGCACATCCCCTGTTTCGAAGTACCATGTTCTGTATGAACTTACTGACATGTGCAGAAATTTTCAAAACTTGATCTCTTAAGTTAAATCCTTTTAACTTCGTTCCTTGTGAACTTCTAAGTCGTTATGAGTTATCGACTTCCTTTTATCTACTGACCTAAGTGTCGAGTAATGAGCCAAGTCAGTTTATAAACGAGAATTGATCGAGTCTCGTTTATTCGTTAATCAAAAGAAAGTAGTAAAGTGCAAAGGCCTAAAAGTCTAAAACGAATTCGATTTCTTTTTTTTCCTTTATTGTCTCGACCGCTTGTTAAAATTTGATTATCTTACGTTAGAAGGAGGACGTTGAGATTAAAAGACAGGACGGAAGACATAAGGTTAAAGTTTGTTCTGTAAATGATTGAGGTGGGCTTTTCTATCAAAATAAAATGAGCGTTGCTCGAAAGTGTTTACTTGTTGCTTTAATAAGTATTTATTAAAGTAACTATCAGTATGAATTGTCTTATGTGAATTCTCTTATGCCTCTCTGAGTTAGCCCACAGAGTGCTATCCCGAGTATTGGATTCTGAGTTAGCCCACAAAGTGCTATCCAGAGATTCCAACTAAACGATCAGATTCTGAAATAGCCCACAGAGGGACAGATTCTGATTTAGCCCACAGAGTGCTATCCAGACGATCGGATTCTGAGTTAACCTTCAGTGTGTTATCCAGAATTAAGTGTACAGCAGTATAAGTCTTACGAATGTTTTATGAAAAGATGCATGATTAATCTATACTCTTGTGAGTTGTTTTCGACAATGTGCCCATTAAGTGCTTTATGTACTTAGCCCTGCATGTTTGTTTTTAAATGTGCAGGTTGAGCGACGGGAACGGTGGTGGTTGATGTTGAGTTAAGAAGTCGTATTAGAATAAAGAACTTGTATCAATATTTTACGCTTTCCGCTACCAATCTTTTTGAAGTTAATATATATATCTGTTGGGTAGAGCCCGTACAATGAATTCAGTTCCGTTTTGAACAACTTGTCGAGTGATCCTCCGAGATCAACTCTTTCTTTTAAATGAAGTCTTGTTCATAGAACTTATTCTGTTATTAACGTCTGTTTATTCGTTCATTCTTATTCATCCTCCTTCTTCCCCTCCTCTTTAGTCCAACCCCTAGTCGCACCCCAGCTTGGCCGTCCCTCGAGATTTGGGGCTGTGGTTGATACAAAAACTTTCAAATTTAAGTTGTACTGATTTTTTTATTTTTGCACAAGTATAAAACTCTAGATTATACTCCCTCTGTCTCACTTCACTTCTCATCCTTTCTATTTCAGGCGTCCTATTCCAGTTGTCATACTTCCTTTTATAGAAATAATTAGTTGGTTAATTACACTCACTTTACACATTTCAACCTACTTTTCTCCTCATTTTCTGTGTCATTCACTATTCTCCTTCTCTCTCTATTCACTTTATTCCACTTTATTTCAATATTCACTCTCTCTCTACCTATTTTTTTACTTTAATAACTCTACTAAACACATTTTTTACCCTTAATTGTTTTTTCCTTAATTCACGTACCCAGAAAAACTATGACAACTGAAGTGGGATGGAGGGAGTATATACACGGAAGTTCAATCTTTTATATTTTAAGGTAGTGATTGGTATGAAAGAATGAAGGGTGGAATGAAATGGTCATTTCTACCTCCATTTCATTCCTTTACTTGATATGTTTTACGAGGAGAATTGTCATTCCATCCGGAATGATCGTTCCATCCGGAATGATCATTCCATTTATCAAAGGTTTAGTCATTCCTTAGTCAAACTATGGTATTAACCATTCCTAATACTCCTATTTTTATATTTTGACTATTTTTACACATACACACACACTCCATACAAACACACACACTGCACACATATACACACACACATATACACACACTGCACACACACATACATATACACACACTGCATACACACACACTGCACAAATATACACACACTACACACACACTGCACATACACACATTCACACACTACACATATACACGCACGCGCGCGCACACAGATATATATATACACAATGCATAAAAAAATATCGATTCCATTCCTTTACTTATTTTCTATGCATACCAAGCATATGATTCAACTTACCCATTCAATTCCATTCCTAACTTCATTCCGTTCTTAGCCTCATTCCATTCCTACCTCATTCCATTCCATCATATCAATCACCTCTTTTTTTTTTTTTTTTTTTTTGATGTCGTGGGAACTCGCAGCCGCTACCTTTGGTGTGCACTGGATAAATCTCCATCCCTTGTGCTGTAGCCTACAAACCACACATGGCAGATAAACCACACTTTCCAAGTAATTTTACATGCTTTGTTAGAATTTCTTAGTAATTTATAATACCATGCCTATTCAACTAATTCATCTAGCAGGATCCATCTTTTTACCATGGACTAATTCTTTATTTTTTTGTAAGTCTTCAAAATTTTATTCTTTAATGACATGCAAGTTGTGTACCTCTCCCAATCATAAATATAAAGACCTTTACCTAAAAGAATAAATAAATATATATATACCTTTTTTAATGAAAGAAAGATTTGTAACTATTCAAGAGTTGTTTTGGAGTGACTTTTTTCTATGTTGTATATTTATCTTGTAGGCAAGAGACTATGACAATAAGATCATATGATGATAAAATAATATAGAAGAAAAATTACGTGGAACGATATTTTTTCGAATTCGAAATTCTTGTAGTCACAAGTATAAGCAAGCCTCTCAATGAGTGGGTCATACTGTATGGATTTTTTTTTCACTCGATGGAAAAGGGTGAAATACAAATATTTTTATTTTTTTATCTTTTTTTCTCACGTTAACTACCATTATTAATTTTTTAAGCAAGATAGATAATTTTTTCCAGACAGATCCTTTTTCATCATTTTCACTCTAAGGTCCGTTTAATATTCATATACTAATATATCAGATATCAGATAAAGATTTGTGTATCAAATATTAGGTTTGGAAATGTAATTGATATATGATATCTGTGTTTGGATGGACTACATCAATATGAGATATTAAATCCTGATTTTAAAAAAATAAATTAACTTTTAACTTAAACATCATCATAATTGAAATATGAATAAAATTATTAATTGAAAACATGATTTTCTATTGAAAAAAAAAATCAGAAAAAAATCTTCAAATTTTCCTCTAGAAATTTCATCTCACTTCATTATGCTCCAGAAACTCGAAAAAAATCAAACAAATCCCAACTTCTTTAATTTGTCGTACGCCTAAATTTCTTCGCACCCTTATCTTTGCCCTAATCACACCGCCGCGTAAGAACCACAATTCCTATTTACCATATAGCAAGTTCTCAACTTGAATATTCCGACCAAGTTCTTATATCAGAAATTGAGGAATCGATGAACTGAAGAAATTTTATTTTGAAGAAAAAGCTAGCGTTGAAATTAATTGAAGCCAAAATAGACGAATTACCGAAACAATCTTGTTGAAAATCAGCTAATATCGCCGGAGTGAGCGTGAAGAACTTGGGCAAGGAGCCATGGCTTTGTGGAGGAGATGAAGAAAAAAGAAGGTCGAGTTTTTCAGGAATAGGCAAGGAGAAATGAAAGAGCTGAGTGATACCGGCTAAAATATTGGTATATGGAAATGCTATAAATTAGGATATCAAGATATCAAGTATATCAATTTGATATCCATATACTAATATATCAAATATAAGATATGTATATGAGTCATATCTATATGTATATAGATACCAAACGATCGATAATTGTGAAAAATATTAATATAACGGATATGTGTGATAACAATTTTCAATGGAAAATGCCTAAAAATGGGGAGGGTGGTGAGCCATAAAATAATTTTCTTTTCCATGCGAGTAAGCATGTCTGATTAAAAAAATTATGGAAATGATAATATTTTTATATTTTTTCCTTTCTCTCATTTTTAAAGTTAAATTTACAACCAAGTAAACACACCTTATGAGATTTATTTTCCTAAGAAAAGGGAGACAAATGAAATACCAAAAGTATAAACTAGATCAACCATCTCATCTCTCTTAAATACTAGTAGTTCTCTCTTACCCTAAGCATTTTGTTTTCTACTATGTCTTCATAAATTGATGTGCAATGTATGTCATTTGATGTATAGGTTCCCGATTTCATTTTTATATGTCGTTTGAAATGCCTGCTAATTTTGAGCATTTTCACAAGCAAATACAAAACCAAAATATTCTTATAGAATAAAAAAGCCACATACTATTAGGTTATCCGTAACGCGTCTCGAGTGGGGGTGCTCGAGTGCGGATCGAGCAGGGAGTGGCTCGAACACCCCGTTTGGCAGGCAAAGAGAGCTCGAGCGCTGCTCGAGTCCGGCGCGTGCTCTGGAAGCGCGGAAAATTTCGAATAATATATATATATATGGCGCGTGCATCGCACGCGCCTAACGTAAATTTTGTAAAAATTCGACCGTTCAACGGCTATGGCGGAATTAAAATTATTTTTAATTTTTTTTTTATTTTCATCTACTATAAATATATCCTCAATCCTTATTCTTCTCTCACCATTTTATCATCCTCTTTCTCTCTCAAATTTAACTACAAAAAAATGTCTTCATCTTCGTTGAGTTTTTCATCTTCGTCGGTGGAATATGTCGAGGGCGGCACCGACGACGAGGTAATGGAGATGATGGTGGATGCGGATCGCTACATATGTGCACACCTAGCGGAGCAGAAAAAGAAGAAGAAGAGGGCGCGGGGGTTCATCGACCGCGATCGAGAAGCGGCGTGTGCGCTCCTACACGCCGACTACTTCGCCGACAACCCCACCTACGGCGAGCACTTTTTCCGACGCTGTTTCCAGATGCATAAGCATCTGTTCTTGCACATCTGCAGCACGTTGGAGGAAAACGTCCACTTCTTCACGCATCGACAAGATGCACTCGGGCATTGGGGGCTGACGTCGGTGCAAAAATGCACGATGGCGGTGCGTCAACTGGCCACCGGTGGTGCTGCGGACGCCTTCGCGAGTACCTGAAGATTGGCGATAGCACGGGCCGACTTTGCCTCAAAAAACTTTGTCGGGCAATCATCGACCTCTTCGGTGAGCGGTACTTGAGGAAGCCCAACGCTGCCGACACTGCACGTCTGCTCCAAATGCACGAGGAGCGGCATGGGTTTCCGGGGATGCTCGGGAGCCTGGATTGCATGCACTGGGCTTGGAGGAACTGCCCAAAAGGGTGGGCGGGTGTCCACACTCGCGGCGATCAAGGCGTGCCTACCTTAATCTTGGAGGCGGTGGCGTCGTAGGATTTGTGGATCTGGCATGCCTTTTTTGGGTATGCCGGCTCCAACAACGACATCAACGTCCTCAATCAATCGCCCTTGTTCACCGACGTGCTTGAGGATAGAGCTCCGCTGTGCAAGCTCACCGTCAACGGAAACCGCTACGACAAGGGATACTACTTGACCGACGGGATCTACCCTTCTTGGGCAACACTGATCAAAGCACCGAGGGTTGAATCTGACGAAAAGACGGCGAGGTTCAAGAGGATGCAGAAGGCGGCGAGAAAGGACATAGAGCGGGCCTTTGGAGTGCTCCAAGCCCGATGGGAAATAATACGCGCTCCGGGTCGGTGCTGGTACAAGAAGCATCTCCGAGACATCATGTTCGCATGCATTGCTTTGCACAACATGATCATCGAAGACGAGCGGGAAGATGTGGAGAATTGGAGAGACGACTCCGATTCTCCGTCCACTAGTGGGATATCCCGGAGGACCTGTCCGATCGCCTTTAGGACCTATCTCGCTCGGGAAGCCGACTTGAGAGATCAACGAAAGCACACCCGACTTACCAATGATCTCACCGAGCACGTTTACCAGAAATTTGGACCTCTACAGAAGTAGTCCACATTTTAATTAATGTAATATTTTTTATTTTAATTAATGTAAAATTTTATTTTATTTGAATTAATGTAATGTTTAATGTTATTTTTATTAATGGAATTTTATGAATTAATTTAATAAATGAAAATAGGAAATTATTTAATATTGTGCTGGAACACCCTTAAAATACCCTTCAAATGCAAGGGTATAGGTCTCTAAGGGTACTCTAGTGCTAGAGCACCCCTTAGAGCACTTTAAGGATGCTCTAAGGGATGCAGATAGCCTTAGTTCGAATAACACTACGAACATATTCGGCGAGAAGACTTTCTACAAAATCTAGCACCTCGACCGACAAATGTGGTTAGGAAAATTCTTTGTAATCCAAACTAAATGATGCACCACAAATTTGGCTCGACTAACATGTAAAACATATAATTCGAAATTTTAAACAGCATTACTAAAAGTTTATGCCTTAACTATCGCTTCAAAACAGGCTAATTTAGAATAGAGTTAATTATCACTTATGGCCCGATCTTTTATTCTGCAGTGATTTTATTACTTGACTTTTTGAAATATTCAAAAATATCTCGACCTTTGTCTCTCTGTGACACTTATGACATGGGAGCCAAAATCCGGCGACGGAAAACTAACTGGAACACCGGATGAAGACGTGGATACTTTCTCCCCCTTTTTAAATGACATGGAATTAGTATATGCCATATAAATAAAATAATATGTTTTTAAATAAAAAAAAAGATTTTTCCTTCTGCAAGACAAATTCTCTAATCATTCTAACAATAAATCTGTGTGTTTTCTCTTCCAATTATTCTCAACGCATAATTATCATCATCCATACTTATATCTTCTCAATTTTTTTCTGTAAAATTCGTTGAAGAGAAAATACAAAAATCTAGAACTTTTTCTTGCATTGGAAGATCGAAAGTTTGAAACTCATGTATCGAGCGATTAGAGAATTTGCCTTGGAGAAATATAAATCTTTTTTTTATTTAAATACAAATTTTTTCTGTCGACCTTATGCAAATTCCATATCATTGAAAAAAGGGTAGAGAATATAAGCGTCATCATCCGACGTCGCAGTCAGTTTTTCGTCGCTGAATTTTTGCTCCCATGTCATAAATATTATTTAGAGATAAAGGTCAAGACATTTTTGAATATTTTAAAAAATCAAACTATAAAATCACTATAAAATGAGAGATCGGATAATAAGTGATAATGAACCCTAAGAATTACAAATACTGTAATTCAGCAGTATTCATGATCCTATCGAATCTGAATCCTTTATCCCAAAAATTAATTAAAAAAAATAGTGGAGGGAGAGAGAGATAGTCTCAATGGGCAATTTATGACTTAACTGTACTTGCAGGTTACTGTATAAGGGATAAGGATTTATTCAGTGTGCACAAAAAATAGTGACTGCAGGTTTCCACGCTATAAAAAAAAAAAAAAAAATTTGACCGGCCCTCAATAACTTTTTAACTCCCATTTTTTCACTAAATAGGACACAAGAATTTTTGGGTTGAGCATCGCATAATAAAATTAAGACATTTTACTTGTCACAACTTCGAAAAGTATGCCCAGCCTTATTAATTACCTTAAATTATTTTTTTATAAAGGAAAATAGCTTAATAATGAGTTGTTCTATTTATTTATTTCATTTATGTTCTATTGATTCAATGAAAAATTGCTGTGCGCTATCGCAAATTTTATAAAGAATATATTTGATTGATATTGAAATGATATTCAATTCATTTATACTCCTACTAGTTGTACAAAATTACACATTCCCATATAGTATTATAAGTTGAATTACATAATTGAAGAGACTATTACACCCATCATCATTTATATATGGTGGTGCGTGATTCACACGATACAAAAACAAAGAAAGGAGAAGGAAACACGTCCACTAGTTTTATAAGATACTCCTTCTATCCCGTTCATAATGCAACATATTTTTTTAGGATGTCATATTCATCTTGCAATATTTCTTTTTAGAAAATAATTAGAAAATCACTTTATCCACTTTATTCACTTTAAAATCACTTTATATCACATTAGTAATATTTTCTTCACTTTAAAACTACTTTATATTACATCAACAACACTTTATTTACTTTAAAAATATTTTATATCACTTTATTAATACACTAATCACCATTTTTACTCTTTATACTTTTTTTCTTAATACTAGTACCGAAAAAAAACGTTGCATTATTAACGAGACGGAGGGAATACAAAGTAACCCAGGGGCATCGGTGTAATTAATAAAATGCACTCAGTAGTTGGTAAAAATTGATATGTTTCCACCGTATCGACCCACCCATAACGTGGCGGTTGAAAAAGTTCTGCGCTGTAACAACTACGTAATTCATGTAAAAAGTGAGGGTTATTATCGGCAATTGGCAAGAGTCCATTAAACGCGTCACTTCAAACAGACGTGGCGACGTGTGGCTGCGATCACGAGCTCAACGTCGCTAATCTCTCGACACGTACCCCCACAGCGGATGGGATTGTTCCTGCCACATAGGACGCCAGCATGGCCCTACCGTCCTAGTCAGCAGACCCCCACCCCACCCCCTTTCTTTTTAACTCCTGCTATATTCCTAATCCTAGTAGCTCCTCTCAGTACACTAAACCATCACGCAAAAAGAGCTCCTCCTCTCCATTTCTCCTCCTCTCACACAATCAGCGTGTTTGTGCGTGAGAATTTTCTCTCTTGGCGGGCGATCGATTCTCTCCCCGGAGATTGCCTCGCCGGAAATGAAAATTCCGGCCGCAGATGATCGGATACCAGGCTGCCGGAGAACTAACGTCATGTTGTTAGGTCCTTTTTTTCCTCTTCTAATTTTGAGTGTGAAGGTTCAGCCGTAATTGAAAACCCTAAGCATAAGCGAAGATTGTTTTCTTACTTTACCTAGCAGAATTTAGAAGTTATTCCATGCTTTGTCTCGAGTATATGATCAATCGAAGATTATTAGTATCATAACCGATTATCATCTGATTGTTAGAATTTCATAGGTTTTGAGCCAAATTCTCGGTTTTTGTTTCGATCTAAGTTGGTCTACGATTTTTGAGATCTCTGTTTTTTTGAAGATCATCTAATTTTCGCCGACTATTTTTGTTCTATCGTTTTTCGTAGTGCCGGCGATTTTTAATAGGTAGGCGATCGCTGTTTCCGTCGCTATTTATTTTTTCATCTAGAATGCCTGGAAAATTAGAACCTGCATAGAAAATTGAAGTCTTCAATATTGACTGAAAATCCTAACACGGAGAAATGGAACTTGGGAAGTAGCAGCGTCGAATTTCGATCATTTAAGAGGGGACGACTCAAATTAATGCCTTACACAATGAAAATTCAACCGATCGATTTCAACGAGGCGGAGGAGCCGAGTGTTAAATGTGAGGCGGTGGTGGCCAAACCAGTGTTCCGGTCGAGGTTCAAATGGCTTTTTGAGAGGCCGTTCTCGAGCGGCTTCAGAGCTCCGGTGCCGGAAAATCCTGTCGGCGCCGCTGAGCCGCTGAATTATAAGGACGGATTGGAGGAGTTGGAGCCCAGCTCGGTTTGCCTAGCGAAAATGGTCCAGAATTTTATGGAAGAAAACAACGAGAAGCAGCAGCAGAGGTGTGGAAGGAACAGATGCATTTGCTTCAACGGAAACTGCACTGATAGCTCCGATGACGAACTGGACTCATGTAATTCGTCCTTTTCCCAGGCTTGTGATACTGATACACTCAAGGTAATTCGTCTCTCCTTCTCTCTCCACTAAGAGCACATGCAATGTGATTTTGTGGTCCATAATTTGACAGGGTTGTGTCTTCTTGTCCTGATTATGTTATCTGATTGATTTTTCGGAATGTTGAAGCAGAGTTTGGTGCTCTGTGTTTGTGTATCTGAAAGGAATTTGCTAGCCGACACTGCGAAAATCGTTGAAAGGCACAAGATAAACAGGCGTAAAGATGGATTCTGCAGAAAAATCGTCGCAGATGGACTAATATCTCTTGGATACAACGCTTCAATCTGCAAATCAAAATGGGAAAAATCCCCTTCCTTTCTCGCGGGTAACATTCCTTTAATAAACTTCATGAATTCACCCCCTCCCTCTTAGTTGAACACCCAATAAAAGATCATAAATATACAAATTCATTCATTATTCTTATTCCAACAGGAGAATACGAGTATGTGGATGTGATAACCGAAGGGGAAAGATTGATCATCGACATAGATTTCAGATCGGAGTTCGCCATCGCAAGGCCAACCAAAGCATACAAACTAATCCTCCAAACACTGCCCCACATATTCATCGGCAAATCCGATCGCCTCGACAAGATAATAGGGATCGTCTCCGACGCCGCGAAGCAGAGCCTAAAGAAGAAAGGCATGCCTCTCCCTCCATGGCGCAAAGCCGACTACGTCAAATCCAAATGGCTCTCGCCTTTCTCCCGTATCGGCCCCTCCGCCCTTTCTCTCACTAGCCCAGAAACTCAGCTCGGCAGTGAGAGAGAAGAGGCGATGATGATCGCCAAGAAAAGCCCCTCCGGCAGCGAATCTGAGGTGATACTAGGTGAAAAATCATCCTCCTCCGGTCAGGGTGACTCTGTCTTTGTCTTATCTAACAGTAACAGCAGCAGTTCAGACGGCTGCGTTGACGCTACTACGCCGCAGCTGAAAAAGTGGGAGCTTCCCCAAATTAGGCCTAAAGATCCTAACAAAGGAGTGAAGATCGTGACTGGTTTAGCTTCAGTAATTGACAATATTCCATAAAAATTTTGATCCTCTTTTTTCTGTTTTGGGCTTTGTTAAAAATCAGAATGATGTATCTTGAACTTTTTGGGGATACATCAAAATTTTCTGGTGTCCCTGTAATCCCTTCGCCTTTTATGTAAGGGGTGTTGAAAATTTGTAGCAGCAGGTAGAAGTAGTAATACTCTAATATAGTTGTATGAAATTATGTATAAATAAATCATCTTGGCTTTGATACATGTTTTATACGAGTTCAATTCTTTAATGATTTGTTTGATTAGCTGGTAATGGTAGGAGTAATTTGTTTCTCTTATTTGAGTCGGCGCGGACAGACTTGATCCATTTGTTTTTGTTTTTTGTTTTTGTTTGATTGTGTAGAGAGAGAGAAGCAAGAGCGGGTAGCAAAGTATATTTGGGGAATTGAAAACTAGACGAGGCTTTTCAAAGTGCGCTGAATTCTGTGCATATTTGTCGCATTATAATCATTGCTTTGCTTTGCTTTACTTCCAACTGCTGATTTTTGTACAATTTTCTGATCTCAGGAGTACATAAATGAGATGCGGTTCCTGTGATTGTGACTAGTTTTATTCGGTGGAATTTACATTTTTATTTATTAGGAAAAATACAAGGGGATTATTTTTACACGGAAATGAATGCTTAAATGCTTTCATTCAGCAACATTTTCATGGTGCCTGTACAATTAGGCAGTATTCGTTTTTATTTAGCACTCTTATACTTTTATTTGTTTTTTTATTTTTTATTTTTTATTTAGCATTCTATACACTCCTATTCGCGATAAGTGTGGACCGATTTTCTTTTGGGTCGTCCATATACATTTTCCACTTACAATATTTTTACCACATATTCTATCTGCTCTCTCACCCTTAGTATTTTATTTTTTTCACCATTACCCTAATAAAGAAAATTATAAGCATCAATTAGATTGTTAACTAAGGGTCCATATACATTTTCCACTTGCAATATTTTTACCAACCATTCTATCCACTCTCTTGCAATATTTTTACCAACCATTCTATCCACTCTCTCACCCTTAGTATTTTATTTTTTTCACCGTTACCCTAAATAAAAAAATTATAAGGAAGATAAAACACCTTAGTATTTTATTTTTTTCACCGTTACCCTAAATAAAGAAAATTATAAGGAAGATAAAACGAGATGAAATAGGTTATTATCTTTGTTTTTAATGTGTTGAATCACCATGCAAGAGGGGCTATTTACACGCGACTGTTCGGAAGCGTTGCTTCCATGGTTGTTTTGGCCGCCAACCTATGATAGCGTGACACGTGGCATAGGTGAAATGATGCCTTTGCTGGATGCGACACGTGGCAGATGTGTTGGTTCGGTTGGAAACTGCCACAACAAACGCTGTCGTCGTGCACGTACTCGTCATCGTTGGACTCGGATGGTGCTACCTCGTAGGAATCATGGTTAAACACAAAATGTGCCAACACTTGAGCCATTAGGGTGCATCATAAGATAACACACTATAACATACTCTCTTAAAGTGTTGTTCTTTAAATATAGCACAAAACATCAATGTTTTTCCAATGTGGGATAAACCACATTTTCTAGTTTCAAGTGGCTATGTTAATGAATTAATTATTCATTTATTCTTTAATGGAATTGAACAAATAAATACATTAAATTATAATACTCAAACCGTAAATTTTGTTTCTACCATTAATTTCCAATTAATCCCTTTGAATTTTCTATAATTTAATTATGGATTTGATGCTATTTGAGTAACCAAATTCCAACAATATATATCTGAACTTTGAATCTCTCACAATTGTGCGTTGGCTTTGACTATTGTAACTGAAACTGTCTGAAAAAAGATTCATTATGAGAACGATATCAATTATAAAAGAAAAATAGCCTGAAAATGTTTTTATAAAAATTCAGCTCAACTTCTGCAGTTCTCGCGTGCTTTTTTTTTTTTTTTTTTTTTTTCCAGAAATTCGTCAAATTAAGTGTAGAAGTATTATTTCTATTTTAAAAACAGGGAATGTGATATATAATAATATTCTACATTTAGGAATTAAAATCGGTTTTCCCTACACTTTTGATTTTGCAATTTCTCTGGTTAGGCTTGGATCAGTACGGTATATCGAAAATTTTCGGTCATACCGTATACCGTAACGAAAATTTCGGTATGAAAAAATCCATACCGTTACCATACCGTTCATTTCGGTATACCGAAAATTTCGGTATGAAAAAAATCATACCATTATTATACTGTTTGTCGGTATACCGTATTCTTGTTCGATATACCGAAATTACCGAAAATTAAATTATTACCATAATATACCGAAAATCACCTACTACCGAAAATCAAATAATTAACATAAATAAAACATTCATCAATCATCAAAGTTCAAAAAAACCAACATCTCAAAATACATCCAATAAAACTACAACAAAGTCCATAAAACAGTTGATTCCAAGTCTCCAACAAAGTAAAAACTCCTATATATAAGTATAGAGAGTTAGGGCACGCAGTCACGTAGAGAGAGTGAATGTAAGAATGTTATATACATCAGTACATAGGTAATTAGATTTAGGTATTAATTTAGTAATTTTATTTATAAATTATAATATTTACGGTATTTCGGTATATACCGTTTCGATATATACCGACTTTTCGGTATATACCGAACTTTCAGTATGGTACGGTATACCGCCGGTATACTAAAAAACTGTATTGTTATTGTACCAAAAACATTCGGTACGATATCATACCGTATTGAAAATTTCGGTATATTGAAATTTTCAGTATTTTTAGTATGGTACGATACAATAACTTCGGTATACGGTAGATTCGATATTTCTGTCCAGCCCTATCTCTGGTTGTGCGGATGAAGCTATGATACAGTTGCAATTAGATAGTTAAAACAAAAACAAAAACTCCATCCGGCCACAATATGGTTGTCACATTATAGAGGACATGAGTTTTAAGAAATTGTTGGGTAGTAGTAAAATAGTGGATTGTAGTGAGTATTGTTGTGAGTGAAGTAAGGGTTCCACTATAAATGTGAGTGAGAGTAATGGAAAATATAAGATTAAATATAATATATTATGCGGACCCTACTACTATAAATGAAAGTATCAACCATATCGTAGACGGACCTAAGTGGCAAAAATGACAACCATATCGTGGATAGATAGAATAATAGTAATCTGTTATTGTGAGTTATAGTACTATATACTGACAATTTTGATGTGATACGATAACCGATACGGACCAACACAAAATTAATTGGTTTGAGTTTAGTTTTACTAGGTTTGGGTCCTTATTGGATCTACCTGATAAGAACACGAAAATTTCATGTTCGATTCAGGTGAAGTACGAGTCAACTATGGTTAACATGTTAATATAAATGTAATACTCTCTTCGTATCTTTTCATTAAGCCAATTTTACTTTATTTGGATATATCATTTCATTAAACTAATTTCCTAAAATGGAAATGCGATATATAATAAATACCTCTCTATAACTCAAAAATTACCACATATGCTACTAAAAAGCAATTAACTTCATTCTCTCTTTTACTTAATGTGACAAAAATACCCAAAAAAATTACTTTATTATTTCGACTTTATTATAAACAATTTATTTTCTTAACATGCACGTCCGACCTAATGGTCTTATTGAAAGATACCGAGGGAATATTTTAAAATTTTTAATCTTGAGCGTGATGAATATTTGGATTGTTGAACATTCTCCAAAACTATTGATACGTGAATTTCTTCAATTTGAAATTGAAGTAGTGGTATAAAATTGCAGATTCTATATTATTTGTTGGAAATGGTTTAAATATTAATCATTATTGAGGAAAATATTGTTGATTAAATATTTATTATTTAATTAAAATATTTATTGGATGTTAATCTACGCCGTGAGTAGATGAATGTGGTATATTTAATATCTCTAAACCGATTTCTGGTGAGTGAGATATTGTATGCTAAAGGTTGGATGTTGAAGTAGTAATTAACATGTTATTAATTATAATAAATGTTAGTTGTCCCACATCGATTATATGTGGATGATTTGACTAGTATTTAAGGCTATGTCTGTATGGGCTTAATAACTTGTTGGGTTGGTGTGTATGGGTGCCTACGCGCGCACACACACGCGCGCGCCGCCGCCGCCGTCCGGAAGGGCGGGCTCGGGCTCGGGCTGGGCCTGGGCCTTGGACTTGGATCTTGGTGCTTTGGGCCTTATCTTTTTGGACCAACCCCACAAGCCCAATTCGATTAATTGTTGAGCCCAATCCAGCGGCCCATTTGTGTGAAGCCCATCGGCCCAAAAGACCTTTGGCTTCTGTAACAGCCAAGGCTGTTCACTTCAGCTGGCCACCTCTTCACGTACAGAAACCGCCGGCCATGAATGGCTGTGTTAATGCAACGAGCCCCTCCACATGTCCGAGAGCTGCTATATAAGGGAGGCATTGTCATTGCATTCTGAAGTTAACGAAAAGCAATCTTCTCTTCTCTCAAAGCAGCATAGCATTTCATAGCATATCATACACCAGTTCAGTCTTCGTTCCAGTTCAGTTCGCCGGAGCTCGGTTCTGTTTGTGGTGCTACTACAGCCGAGACGTTTAAGATCGTTTTAACCTTTGGGGACGAGCCGCCTTACCGTGAGCACTACCGGGGCGTATTCTCGTCTTGTGGGCAGAAGTCTAACTTCGGACGATCTGGTTTTCCTAATCTCTGTTCTTCAGTTTCCATTGTAATTCTTACAAGTTCTGTTTCTGTTCAAAGTTCATCAATAAAAAGAAGTATTGTTCATTGAAATCTACACGAGCAAGTACCCGATTCCTAACAATCGCAAGACGAGAATAACAAAGTTACTTGTTCGTGTGCTTCCTCAAAACTGAAGTTCAAACTCTGCTGGAAAAAAAAAATGTCTACCAATTCGAGCACCGACGCTTCCACTCTTTCTTCCACCACTTCTAGAACCATTGGCTCCTCAAGCTCAACCATGGCTCATGTTCAACCTGCTGCTCGGCTCATGCCTATCGCCGAGAAACCTCCCAGTTTTTTGGGAATTGACTTCAAAAGATGGTCCCAAAAGATGATGTTCTACAACACCACAATGGGGCTTGCTAGCTTCCTGCGTGACGAAAGACTTCCTGTCCCAGCCGAGGACGAGGCAAATGTGCAAGTTCGTATTGACTACGATACTTGGGTGCATTCTGACTATCTGTGTCGGAATATGTTGTTGAACGGGCTTGATGATGGCCTGTTCAATGTGTTCAGCATCAAGGAGACCGCCAAAGAAATTTGGGATGCTCTTGAGTTGAAGTACCGTGTTAATCCTGCTAGCACGAAGAAGTTCGTAGTGACGAGGCTCACCGAATTCCAAATGGTGGACAATCGTCCTATGATGCCCCAAGTACAAGAGTTCCAAACTCTTATACACGATGTTCATTCCGAGGGGATGCCTCTGCCTGAGGCGTATACTGTGGCGCTCTTGGTTGACAAGTTGCCGCCAAGTTGGAAGGAGTTCAAGGGATATCTTAAGCACAAGCGAAATGAGATGACCCTTGAGACGTTGGTGGCTAAGCTTCAAACCGAAGCTCAAGTCCGTGATCAAGACATGAAGGCCAAGGCTCCAAAGGAGGCTAAGACAAACTTGACCGATGCCAAAGGCAAAGAAAAAGAAGTGGCACCTCCGACCAAGTTCACCGGAATGTGCTACAATTGTGATAAGCCCGGACATATGGCGAAGAACTGCCGTCTGCCGAAGAAGAATGGAAAGGGCAAGGTCAACCATGTCCAAAATGACTTCAACACTTGGGACAAAGACGACCTTGTTGCCATGATCACCGAGGTAAATCATGTCTTAGACCCGATCCTGTTACTTGGTTTCTTGACACAGGTGCAACTGTTCATATCTGCATGAACCGGGACTTGTTCTATACCTACAAGGAAGTTCAAGACCGCTTTGTCACCGAGGCGAGTGACCGTACCTCACCTATTCTTGGAGTTGGGACTGTTGTACTCCAACTCACTTCCGGTGTGGAGATAACTTTGAAGGATGTGCTGCATGCTCCGGCAATCCGCAAGAATTTGGTGTCAGGCGTCAAACTAGTTAGGGCTAAGTTTGATATAGATCTTCGTAGTGATTTTATAATCATACGTAAGTTTGATAAGACTCTTGGAAAAGGTCACATTGTTGATGATATGTTCAAGTTGAGTGTTCGTACTTGTAAGCCTTCTAAGGCAGTTGCTAATGATAATAAAGCTACTACTTCTGCTTACTTGCTTGAGTGTTGTGATTTATGGCATTGTAGACTTGGTCACGTAAATCAAAATGCTATAAAAAGACTTGCGAACATGGACATGTTAAAAATTGATTTATCTAAGACACAAGACAAGTGTGAAGTTTGTGTTGAAGAAAAAATGGCTAAGTTACCGTTTAAGTCGGTTGAACGAAGCACTAAACCTTTAGAACTTGTTCACACCGATGTGTGTGACTTAAAGTTTGTGCAAACTAGAGGTGGTAAAAGGTATTTTATTACCTTTATTGACGATTGCACAAGGTATTGTTACCTTTACTTGTTAAGAAGTAAAGATGAGGCTATTGAAGCTTTTAGAAACTTCAAGAATGAAGCCGAAAATCAACTTGGTTGCCGAATCAAAATGGTTCGAAGTGATAGAGGTGGAGAGTATGTTGCTCCGTTTGCTGAATTATGCAACGAAAGTGGTATAATCCATCAAACGACTGCTCCTTATTCACCACAATCAAATGGCGTTGCTGAACGTAAGAATCGTACTCTTAAAGAGATGATGAACGCTTTGTTGATTAGTTTAGGATTACCCCAGAACATGTGGAGGGAAGCTGTTTTGACAGCTAACTATATCTTGAACAAGATTCCACTCAAAGGGAAGGACGTGACTCCTTATGAACTTTGGAAATGGAGGAAACCTTCGTATAAATACTTCAAAGTGTGGGGATGTTTAGCTAAGGTTGAAGTGTCTTTACCAAAACAAGTTACAATTGGACCTAAAACGGTAGATTGTATCTTTATTGGTTATGCACTTAACAGCAGCGCGTATCGGTTTGTTGTACACAAATCCGATATACCCGACATTCATGTGGGTACGACAATGGAATCAAGGAATGTTGTATTCTTTGAGAACATCTATCCTAATAAGGATAAGGTTGATCCTAACTCTAGTAGGATGAAGCTACGAGTTTTAAACTTGTAGATGAGTCTATGAGTTCTGAACCCATAGATAAAAATGTTGCATCGAGTTCTAATCCGGTGTTCTATGGACCGCCGAATAGAAAGCAACTTAGGTCTATGCCTGTGAATGAGCCTAGACGTGGTACTAGAGTACGGAAAGCAAAAAATTTATGAACCGGACTACGTTGTTTTAATGCTAAACGGTGAACCAGTATCTGTAAAAGAAGCCTTATCTGGTTCGGATGCGGCTTTGTGGAAAGAAGCTATAGACATCGAGATTGAGTCTATTATGCTTAATCACACTTGGGTGTTAGTTGAACTACCACTAGGCTGTAAGGCATTAGGATGCAAGTGGATCCTAAAGAAGAAGTACAAGTCTGATGGTACTGTTGATAAATATAAGGCCAGACTTGTAGTACAAGGCTTTAGACAAAAAGCCGGTTATGATTTCTTTGATACCTATTCGCCCGTGACAAGACTTACTTCTATTAGGGTGCTTCTCGCTATTGTTGCTTTGCGCAATCTTGAGATTCATCAAATGGATGTTAAGACTGCATTCTTGTATGGGGAGTTAGATGATGAAATCTATATGAAGCAACTGGAAGGGTTTGTTGTACCTGGAAAAGAGCACATGGTATGCAAACTACAACGGTCTTTATATGGATTGAAACTAGCGCCTTTGCGTTGGCACTTGAAGTTTGACGAAGTGATGTTGTCAAATGGTTTCAAGATCAACGAGAGTGACAAATGTGTCTATATTAAGAAAACGGGTGACGATTATGTTATCGTTTGTCTTTATGTAGATGACATGTTAATCATGGGTAGTAACTCTCGTGTGATTGGTGAAACCAAGAGGATGCTAAGTAAGAATTTTAGCATGAAAGATATGGCTTAGCTGACGTTATTCTTGGAATTAAGATTCTAAGAACGCCCAATGAAATTGCATTGTTGCAATCTCACTATGTTGAGAAAGTGTTGAGGAGATTCAACACTTATGAGAAACCTATTGCTAAGACTCCTTGGGAACTGAATGTTCATCTAAGTGAGCACAAGGGAGAACCTGTGGGTCAAGATGAATATGCTAAGATCATTGGGAGTTTGATGTATTTGTCAAACTGTACCCGACCTGATTTAGCATGCTCGGTTCACAAGTTGAGTAGTTATACTGCTAATCCAAGTAAAGAACATTGGAGAGCCCTAGAGCGCGTACTGGGTTATTTGAAATATACTCAGAACTTTGCGATTCACTATTCAAGAGAGCCTGCTGTACTTGAAGGGTATAGTGATGCTAATTGGATATCTGACTCCAAAGACTCGTTTTCTACGAGTGGATACGTGTTCACTATTGGGGGTGGTGCAGTATCTTGGAAGTCTAAGAAACAGACTTGTATTGCCAGGTCTATCATGGAATCTGAATTCATAGCTTTGGATAAAGCTGGTGAAGAAGCCGAATGACTTAAAAACTTCCTCGAGGATATTCTATGTTGGACGAGGCCTGTGTCGTCTGTGTTGATACACTGTGATAGCCAATCTGCTATTGGACGAGCACAGAATATGTTTTATAACGGTAAGTCTCGACATAATACCGTAAGACATTTGATCTTGAGTGGGGTTATCTCAATTGACTATGTGAGGTCAATAGATAATCTAGCGGATCCGTTGACTAAGAGCATTAATCGAGATCAAATGTATAAACTGTTAGAGGGAATGGGTGTTAAATCCACATCTTAAGGATGATTATAGCGGATACCCAACCTTGCAGATTGGAGGATCCCAAGAGCTTGGTTCAATGGGACAACGAAGTTATAAGAATCCGTGTGTTAAACACTCGAACATACCTATTCTTTGAGAACAATGAGTGTTTGTTTACCTACAAGTGGTGAGGTTAAGTCTTATGACTTTTAATGATTCTTGGATACCTCGGAGAGGTCAAGGATAGTAGGATACTTGGGAATAAGAATCACCTATATAAGTGTGAAGTGAGGGCCGCTTCAATTGATACGCTTATGAATCCAAAGGGGTGTCCAAGGCCGAAAAAGACACAAAACGTTAGAACGAACGGAATTGAGATAATATTGTGTCAATATTATTGTCTCGGTATACACCATGGAGGACTAGTTCAAGGTTTTCATAACCACTATGCCGCCGGTATACTCGATAATGTTGACTATGGATAGGTTCAAGGTCACAAGCTACCTAGCCAAATGTAGTATTGTCTCTTGAGGACTGAACTTTGCATTTGCATTCATTTTGCATTGGCATTCTCACTCATGTGGGGGATTGTTGGAAATGGTTTAAATATTAACCATTATTGAGGATAAATATTGTTGATTAAATATTTATTATTTAATTAAAATATTTATTGGATGTTAATCTACGCCGTGAGTAGATGAACGTGGTATATTTAATATCTCTAAACCGATTTCTGGTGAGTGAGATATTGTATGCTAAAGGTTGGATGTTGAAGTAGTAATTAACATGTTATTAATTATAATAAATGTTAGTTGTCCCACATCGGTTATATGTGGATGATTTGACTAGTATTTAAGGCTATGTCTGTATGGACTTAATAACTTGTTAGGTTGGTGTGTATGGATGTGTATGGGCGCCTACGCGCGCGCATACACACACGCGCGCCGCCGCCGTCCGTCCGGATGGGCAGGCTCTGGCTCGGGCCGGGCCTGGGCATGGGACTTGGACTTGGATCTTGGCAATTGGTGCTTTGGGCTGGTGTTTGGGCCTTATCTTTTTAGACCAACCCCACAAGCCCAATTCGATTGCCCAATCCAGCAGCCCATTCGTGTGAAGCCCATCGGCCCAAAAGACCTTTGGCTTCTGTAACAGCCAAGGCTGTTCACTTCAGCTGGCCACCTCTTCACGTCCAGAAACCGCCGGCCATGAATGGCTGTGTTAATGCAACGAGCCCCTCCACATGTCCGAGAGCTGCTATATAAGAGAGGCATTGTCATTGCATTCTGAAGTTAACGAAAAGCAATCTTCTCTTCTCTCAAAGCAGCATAGCATTTCATAGCATATCATACACCAGTTCAGTCTTCGTTCCAGTTCAGTTCGCCGGAGCTCGGTTCTGTTTGTGGTGCTACTATAGCCGAGACGTTTAAGATCGTTTTAACCTTTGGAGACGAGCCGCCTTACCGTGAGCACTACCGGGGCGTATTCTCGTCTTGCGGGCAGAAGTCTAACTTCGGACGATCTGGTTTTCCTAATCTCTGTTCTTCAGTTTCCATTGTAATTCTTACAAGTTCTGTTTCTGTTCAAAGTTCATCAATAAAAAGAAGTATTGTTCATTGAAATCTACACGAGCAAGTACCCGATTCCTAACATTATTAATGTTGTGATTTTTTCATGTCTTACTTTTGTAACTTATCAAATCGGGTTGTAACCAGGTTATGTCAACTCGAATGAATTCGGGTCAAATTCGAGTTCGTGTCAAATTAGAGTCGTGTTCTGTTTTAGGCCTTTCGTGTTGGGTTCGTGTTCAAATTTAGACAAATTCTTAATGGTCAGGTTGATCTGATAACAATTTAACCCGACCCGATTTCCAGCCTTGATAATAGTCATAATTCGCTTGTAAGTTATTGAATGTAAATATTTCAAATGTGTGTTGAATATTTGTTTAACATTATACTAAGGGTCGTAAAATCTCGTATTCATAAGTCTATAATAACTAAGGAAACGAAAGCTCCTTTTTATCAATTGAGTAGCACTTGGGTGCAGATTTACACCGTGCAACACCCATTTCTGACTCGACCTGATCCGGTTGACCTGGATTTGACCCAGGTCAACCCCCTTCAACCCCTTTTGACCACTTTTGATTTTTTTTAATTTAATTTTTTTTTTAATTTTAGTTTTTTCCCGACGGAGCCTTCGGCTTCAATTTTACGGCTCCGCCTTCGCTCCAATTACTAATATAAGGATAATCAGCGGCAGTAATTTGGATTTTTTAGGCTCGCTCCGCAGCTTTCGGCTCTCTTCGCTCGAATCTTGACCAAAGAAGAAGCGGCAAAAAAAAAAATTGAAGAGGTAAACAACAAAAAAGAGGGGGAAAAAATTCTGAAAAAAAAAACTGAAAAGATAAATAAATTACTGTAGCGCGTGAGATACACGTGCCGCGCATGATGGCGCGTGCGTGCGTCTCACGGGCTGGATCGGGGCGGGTCGGGCGGGTCGGGCGGGTCCGGATCGGGTGTTGCATGATGAAAAATATACATCAAAATTTTTGTCTTATCAATTTATGGTGAACAAATGTGTCTTCTATATGCATCAAATGTAGCTGCCGCAGTTTTCATAATATTATTAAGAAAAAAATAAAACCTTACGAGGGTGAAGAAATATGTAATTTAATTGAATTAGGACATGTGTGTTTTGGTGAAAGAAATATTGATGAAATCTAACGTTGATCTCATGTGATGAGTCAATGCTTCTCTCAAAGTCACGAGACTCTCAACACCTGCAGCTTTGTAATGCAACTGTTATTTAAATTATTTAAAAGACATATTTAAATATGCCGTTGTACGAATTTTATGTGACCGTGGGCTATTGTCTTATAATTTTATTTTTTTCTGGCATCAATCAATTACGATTACACAAAACAATTTGTGTAGAAAACCTTTCTATAAAACTCACATGTATCATATTTAATTTGTGCATTATGCAAACCTTTTTATAATTTTTCCTATACTCACATGTATCAATACAAAAATAAGCGCAGGTCACTCGCACTACTTGGATATATCAATGAAAAATCAAAATATAAACAAAAATTCTCTTTTCGCCGTGCAAACTTTCATGAAAGGAGAGACTATGTTAATAAAGAAGTTTCATTTATTGAATAAATATATATGGGAAATAATTATGGTAGGAATACTCCTAGAAAATAAAAATGTATATGATGCATAAATTTTGACCAAATAGATGGTCGATCAAGATTGATTATAGGGTCATTTATACTTTAGAGCATGAAATTTTAATTAAAAAAGGCATGCCCTTATTTTCGACATAGCAACGATGAATCATCTCATTGAATATATAAGTTGGCGCCAGATTGCACAAAATTATGTCATTTTGTATTAGAGAAAACAAGAGAAAATAATCACATTATTTTCTCTTTTCCATTTCAACATCTCTTTCTCGGGAAATTTTACACCCATCTTTCACATTTAAATATTTTAATAATATAAATTATATTAAAATATATTATGTACACCCATTTAAGAATTTCACCCTGTCAACTTATTCATTTCTTAAATAGGCAGCTCATTTTCCTCAAAAGAAAATAAGCAACCCCTTCTCCCCAAAAACAATTTATCCCCAAATATTCTCTGACAAGAATTTCTTTCAATTATTCAATTCTTCGAAACACCTAGGATGGAAAGTTAAATGAAAACAATTTTTTTTTCCTAATACAAATAGACGTAATTTTGTGTAACGTTGTGCCAACTCATACATTCAGTGAGACGATTCATCATTTCGGTGACGGAAACATGGGCGTGCCTTTTTTGGAAAAAAATTGTCAGATTTTTTTGGAAGATTTTAAAATTGGGCCATAAATGAAAAATTGTAAAAAATTGAGGCCATAAACTATAAAGTATAAATAACCCTTGATTGTATTATGTTAGAGAAAGCATTCCATGTATTATAACGTACAGTCAGTTTATGACAACAACATATCATACGAAGATTAACTTTTCCAATTTGTTCTTATTCATCACATGAAGGGTGTGTTTACTTTAATTGTAAATTTATCAGTGAAAGATGAATGATAAGAAAAAAATAGAAAAATACTACTTTTATTTTTGTTCGCATTTTTCTTTAATTCACCTCAAGTGCACGAGTGCTATTGTGTATATGGAAGCAAGGTCGTATTCCACATAGACTGTTTTAATCTAATAAGTATCACTTTAAATTATTATCCTCTATTAGACTTCGAACTTAAATTTTGGGTTTCCAATCTTAAATCAACAAGCAATCAAAAAAACAAACAAATGTAATTAAAGATTCAAATAAGATAAAGAATATCCTAAGGCTTCGATTTCAATGGATAATTAAACTCAAACTTCTATCAATCAACCAATTAACAAAGGTCTCAACGCTTCTTAAGACAATCACAAAATTAGTTTAAATCTACTCTCGTAGTGACTAAACCGTGGATTACTCACTAGGGTTTTCGTCTCCGATAAACATCATAAGCAAGTAACTCCAAAAAGATCTTAAGATTAAAGCCCTCACACAAAGCCTTTCTCTTTCAGTGATTTCGCAGTGTGTGTCCTATTTTCCAGTTCACATGTTAATCCTCATCTCTTGAATTTCGAATTAACACAACTAATTATGCTAAATTGGTGATCAATCAACTAGCATGCAAGGCAAATCAAGAATATAGAAAAGAAGAGAGAGACATAAATTGGTCAATTGATAAAGAGTTAAATCTAATTATCCATCTACTCTCTAACCCTATCATATAAAAGATTTAGCTACACATAATTATTAAATCAAACACGAAATCAAAAGAAGAAAAATTCATAAACAATAAAAGAAGACGAAGAAGAAACAAATCGTCTTGATCTCTCGATTCTTGTCTCCAAGTCTCCAAAAGCTCCAAACTAAACTAAAACTATGAAAAATAATAAAAGGTGTGTAAGGTGGTGTAAGTTGGTGTCTCTTTTATGCAATAGAAGGAGTATTTATAACTAAAAATCTACCAAAACTCGTGCAAGAATCGAATCCTAACTAGGAAAAGAGTTCGAACCAAAATAGGGAAGCTTTTTAGGCTAAACCGCTTCACCATGCGGTCCGTGCATGCGGTCGCATGTCGGACCGCATGCGACTGTGCCTGCGTAGAATAATTTTCAATCGACTCGTTTTCCCTCGTTTCAACTCCGATTTTGGATGCGTTTTTGCCTACGAACTCCTATTGAGCTGTACTTTCGTCCTATCATGCTCAATTTACATAATTTTGACTCCAATTTTCTGCAAAATCAAACAAAGTACAAACGAGCATCATATTTCACAAATTGACAATACTTAAGCACAAAACCCATTCCAAACATGATTTCCCAATACACATTGACATCAATTAAACTTATAAATATGAGAAAATTCATGTTTGTCAATTTTTACTATCTTTATTACAAGTTTACTAGGGTGGAAGTTAAAATCATACCACATGGCCCCCTCACCCCCTTTCCATTTCTGCCCATATGAAATTATTATCACACCTCTCCACATGTTAATAATTTTTTCAGTTGGAGTTAAATGAAGGAAAAAGTGTGAAAATATTATATTTCACTATTTTCTATCAAAGTAATGACACCTTGTGAAGTTTCTCGACTTGTTAATATTTTACGGTTAGAGTGAAATCAAGGAAAAAATGTGAAAATATTATATTTCACCCACTTCTATCAAAGTAAAGACACCTTGTGAGGTGTTTTATTTTATGTCTTCATATCCGCACATACATATGTAAGTTGGAATAATAAAATATCAAGCCCAACGGCTGTAATTGGATGTATGTATGGGTGCATTAGTTTATATAAATAAAAAGCATATTGAGATAGTAGATCCTCAATATTGAATTCGAGATTAGGTCACAACTCTTCGTATTTAGTGTGAAAATACGTAAACTAGTATTGACGTATGTATCAATACAGTTGTGGTGTTAGGAGCAAAGTATTTATTTGTAAGGTCAATTTTTACTACTCTAATGAGTGGTGAGTAATGAGTAAAGGGCAAATAAAGAATAGGAATTGGGTAATGGGAAAGCAACGTAGTGCATACTTTTTCAGAAAAATAAAATAAATGTGGATTGTTGCTTTAACGCGTTTTTCAGTATGGTGGTGGGTTGCTTGTGACATGAAATCGACGTCTTTGTGTGTGTGGAATTAAGATGCAAATATTCAATGAAATGCGATATATATCCCTTTCTTTTCCTAACAATCAGAGGCGGAACTAGGATTTGGAATGTGATCTGGCGAAATTACGTTTATATATTTAGTCGTAAATTTGGGTGGGCGAACCTACAATTATACATATAAAAGTGGAGAAAAAAATAAAAAAAAATTAATAACAATATAGTTATAAAAAAAATTTGCGGGGGTGGTGTCTCCACCACTGCTAACAATATCACCAAAATACCAAATCTTATAATTTACATAATCACATTTTTAGCAATCTTGACTCATGCCTATTGTGATTTTGCATCATTTTCACTTCGTATTATAAGTGGGTTATTCGGTGATAAACTAAACGACCTCATAGTTATATGCACGTCATTGCAATATATTTTAATTTATTGGTAAACTAAACTTAATTTCGATCTAATACTGTGCTAATCTTGACCTTTCCTATTCTACCAATCAGATCAGGTTGTTATAAGAAATGAGTGGTAAACTAGTTAAACTAAATTGCATCGAAAAAATGATGTGATGTAGCGAATTTACAAATTTCAATAGAAATTGTTGTTGAAATTTGAACTTCTTATATTTAAAGGATCGATGTAATGTTATTTTATACTAATATATGTTCGGCTTTGTCGTTTTGGCTTCTAGTTAAATTACTTATTTTTGTCACCACTTGCCAACTATGTCATATTAAGGGACAAATATCAAATTTATTTGATATTTCTTTCTTTGGATGAAATCGAGTTTAAAATGAAACTAGAGAATTTGAGTGCTGCACACACAATCGATAAAAAATAAAAAAATCCACTTGTCTTTACTTTTATAACTTTAAAAAAAGAAAAGAAAAAGACAAACGTAAATAATTCGAATGTTTTTTTAACTTTAGCCCGGCCTAAACTCATTTTCAACTAAAATCTTTTGAAAGAAAATAAAAATTAATAACGCTGTATAATTAACCTCCTACAAAACCTGAAGGATAAGAAAGGGAGATACGGGTCGGATTTTGACCCGTTGACCCGTGCGTCCCAACTTGGTCCAGCGGTAAGCGCCTCTCCTCCTTGCGTGATGGACCCGAGTTTGATTTTCAGGAAGGTCATTTTTTAATTAATTTTAGCATTATTGTATATAGGGTTAATTGTCGAAAATTCCCCACCTTTTTCAAAATTCTTATTTTAATCCCTACTTTCAAAATCTGCCTCTAAATTCTCAACCTTTTAATTGTATCTGATTTTTCCCACGGTGACATATTTTGGTAAGGCTATTGCTGACATGTCAATATTATTTGCAGGCGTGGCCTAATATATTACGTGTGGCACTCGTTACGTGGCAAGAACAAAATGACGACGATGACGACGTATGACGTTAACCCACGTTGGAAAATTTGGAGGCAGATTAAAAATGTTGGATTAAATTCGTAATTTATAAAAAGATCGGGAATAATTTGGTAGTTAACCCAAGTCTTTATTTACCATTAAACGACGACGTATGATGTTTATTAAACGACGTCGTTGCATGTTGATAGATCTAGGGTTTGTAGAGATAGCAGAAAATAACAATAATGCGACGACACAAGGATTTACGTGGTTCGATCAATGTGATCTACGTCCACGGGAGAGAATATAGTGAGCTTTTATTATACTTGAGAGTACAATGAGTATTTGAACCTATCTACACCTCTAATCTAGCATCTATATATAGGCCTTGAATCGAACCCTAAACCTTCTAGGATTCGGATTCCTTATACATATCTTGTTTCTTGGTACGTGCATATCCAATTCCCTTCCATAATAGGATTTGATCTCCTTCCAAAGTAGAGCTTCGTTAATGACTTTACTTGGGCCGAACTCTATGGGCCGAGCTTTGATATATAGGCCCAATCAGATTGGGTCTTAGATCAGGCCCAAGAAGAGGCCGGTACTATCACATCCCCCCCCAAAAAGAGAGAAGAAGACATGTAGACGCAGACTACGAGGTTGAATTTCCCGAGGTGATTGATCGCGCAGATCACCTGGACGAACTGGATTGCCGAGCTTATCGCCCGAGCTGAGTTAGCAGATAGAACGAGATGATTAAATTTGGCCCTCAGCGGCTTGATTATGTTGCTCAGGTCGCTTTATAGGCGTGGCCCATACCCGAACTTGAAGGGAGGGAAAAGTAGCGGGCCGTTTTGAATTTGGTGGAGGGACGGTCCATATTCTGAGAAATGCGGGCCCACGTTTACACGTGTATAATGGGTAGCGGCGGGATTCAAATACGTATAGTGTGGGATTTGAAACGTCTCCCCTATCCCGCTGTTTCACATCAGCCGCTATATCAAAAATTTTCCGTCCCAGAAAATCATCTTTCTACTTTTCTCTATCCCCCCAAAAGCTTCAATTTCCCGTATCGCTGTGCCGCCGGTGCTCACGCCGTTGAAACTTCCATTCACGACCGCTCCAGAAAACTTCCGCTCGCTTTCACAAGTAAGTATGGCCTCCCCCTCTCAGTCTAGTAGTAATAGTGACTCTCCTTCGGCAAGGGCCGTCGCCGACAGCGTAGAGTTTAGGATTTTTACCTTAGAGTCTTCTGAACCCATTACGGAAAGTTTAACAGTGCCCCCACTTGTGAAGGGGAAGGTGGCTGATTACCCCTCATCCTTAGACGAGGTTAGGATTAGGTGGCTTGCCCAAACCTATAATTTTCCTTTGAATGCTGATTTAATAGAACCGCGCCCAGAGGATAGGACCTGCTCTCCCCCAATGGGGTTTGTTACTATTTATGAGGACAACCTACACGCTGGTCTTCGTGTGCCCCTCCCCGAGCCCTATTCCGAGCTCCAGAAGAAGTTGGGATTAGCATTAGGGCAGATAATGCCGAATTCCTTTAGGCAGTTTACCGACTTGGGTGTTGCGGCGATTGATAAGGGTTATCAAATTTCTGCCGAGCTCATTCACGAGCTCTTCTTTTTCAAAAAGAGTGCGGGCTGGTACTATGCCACTGCCCGAGCTGAGTTCAAGGGGCGAACTCAAAATAAAGTGGATAAGTGGCACACGAAGTTTTTCTTTTGTCGTCACCATAGTTTTGTCGACCTTGTTTGGAGGGTAGAGAAGCCTCGCGAGTGGGTAATTGGCGAGATGGATAAAGCTTTAGGGTCCGCTGTGAGAGCGATGAGGGATCACGGTCCTTTTGAGGGTTGCTACAGTGAAGACTCCTTAGCTGAAGCGGGGTTAAGCCCGTACGAGCCCCAGAGGATGGTGGATCCTTCGACGGGTGAGGCCCCGCTAGTCCTCTTAGGGTTGTTGTTGTTTTTTTTTTTTTATTTTCGCCGTCCTTACTCCTTTCTTACCTGTTTTTGCAGTGAAGAACTTTGGGAAGATAAAGGGGGGCGATGCCAAGGCCGCAACTCGCGGTACCAAGAGAGCGAGGTCGACTGCTCAATCCGCTTCCCCCTCCGACCAGAGTCAGCTCGGGGGATTCTCTGACTTAGCTCCGCGCGCTGAGGTAGCGGGGCTTGCGGCGAACGTCCGCGTTACTCCCCCTATGCCACTTCAGAAACGAGCCAAGGGCGGAGAGCATGTCGACGTAGAGATTCTCGAGATCTCGGGCGGCGACGCGAGTCTAGCAGCTCCTCTAAACAAGTTGGCCGATCTGCCTTTTCCCGAGGTGAAGACATTGCCTTTAGTACATAATTTTTGTAATTCTTGCCCGTGTAGCTAACTGTACTCCCTCTGACAGGGCATCGATACGGTCGTGGGGTGGCTGAAGAACAGCGTTGGGGAGATGTCCGCGAGACACGAGGACGAGAAGAGCAAGTATTCTGAGAAGCTGATGGTGGTCACCGCCAGGGCGAAGAAGGCTGAGGCCGAGCTGAAGGGGGCCAAGGAGGAGGTGAAGGCTGCGAGATCCGAGCTGGTCGCTCAGCTTGCGAAGGCCGAGGCGGAGGCAGAGAGGGCTCGAATTGAGGCCGAGCGATTTCAGAAGCTGGAGTCCGAGCTGCACGCGGCGAAGGACCGGGAGGCCCGGCTCGCGGCGAGCCAAGGGGAGGTTCTTCGGGGCTTCACGAAGAGGCTACTGCTGTCGGAGAGCTTCTCAAGCCTAGCCAATGACTTGGCCCTGCTCATCAATGGGAACTTCGCCATGGCCGCTTTGGAGAAGGCCGCCGAGGATTTCCCTGATTTGGATGTGGCGAAGTACGGCTTCGAGCGCCTTGGGGATGATACTCTCCCTTCCCGATACGCCAGAGTGGTCCGGGATTACCTCGGTCAGCTCCCTGTCTTGGAGAGTCTCGCCGGCTCATCCGAGCTGCTATCTGCCGAGCAGGTTGCTGCCTGCTCTGTAGATCGGGACTCCGACCTGGATGCCGCCTTCGATTCTCTTCGTGATGACGAAGAAGAAGATAAGGATGAAGAGGAGCGTGAGGCCTCGGCTGATGGAGAGGACCTCGGTGGTGCTGGCGCTGATGGTTCTTCGCAGGACCCCCCCTCCGTGCAGCCACTTTCTCAGGACAAGGAGGTCGATGCTCCTTAGATTTTTTTTTTTTTTTTTTTGTAACTTGTACTCAGACATTTGTGAATAAACGAATTTTCGCTTTCTTTTGTGTGTAGATTTCTAATCTCCCTGATATAGCTTCTCTGCATAAGCAAATAAATCTCCTCTCTCATGATCTATCTGAACAACGGTCTCTAGCTCGGCTATGGATGGAGAAATGTCGCCGAGCTGAGGCGCTTTTTGGTGAAAAGTGTGCGCTGTTGAGGTCCAAAGAATCCGAGCTGGAGGAATGGCAGGTTAAGTTCGAGTCGCTCTGCACGGAGGCTGAGGTCAAGCAGGTCGCTTGTCGAGAGCACGCGGATTTACTTCAGGCCAAGTTGCTTCACGCGGAGGAAGAGTTGGAAGTAGCCCGGGGTAGGGCTGGGCGCGTGCTGGAGGACCACGAGAAGATCGTTGAGGAGCATGCCGAATACGAGGACATCATCCGCCGCAACGGTGGTATGACCATCTCCGAGGCGGAACTGAAGACGAAGGAGCTGCTGGAACAGTATATTGAATTGAAAAGAGCATGCGGTCCCGAGTCGTTTGGGCTTCAAGGGGCTTTTGAGATGCTCAAGGAAAGCGCGAGCTATCCCGCCGACCGAAACTGCGTGTCTTCCTGTCTAACAGTGCGGGTGAGTCTGCTCAGTCGTCTTCCCGGACTATGTCTGCTCGCGCGGCTAGAGTTGCTCCTCGTGGACGTCAGGCCGGATTGGGCCGCGGTGGCCGGTCCGTAGGACGGAGTTCAGCGACGTCGCGATGTCGTAGTTTTTCCTCTGGAAGGAATCGAGGTCGGGGACGAGGTCGCATATCCATTGACGACCTTCTGGGATATACTTCCTTCGAAGACCGATGGCTCAACTTCAGTAGGCCAAATCCCCCTTCATAGAGTAGCTTTTCCTTCCTGTAATTAATGTACATGTAATGTTGTAATTAGTCAATTACAAAGTAATATATATTGTTTATTGCGATTTCCTGTTTTTCGTGAAGGTCTCTTCCTTTTATTCGTGCCTTTCTCCCTTTTTTTTTTGGAGGGAGTCTAACTCGGACCTCTTTGTATGACAAGGGAACCTTGGTTCAGACCTCGTGTTATGAGTCTCTCGGGGGAACTTGGTTCTGACCCCGGTTGAGAATATTTTATCCTTTGGAGGGAGTTTAACTCGGACCTCGTCGGATCTTCCCTTTTGAGGGAGGCGAGCTCGGACCTCAAAAAGGGTTTCTTATGCGCATTTCTTAGAATATAATTACCCCATGTCAGATCATTATTGACCTCGGAAGTGAACCTTAGTTCGTCCTTATGAGGGGATTTGTCTTTGGATACTTCGTATAAGCAAATTAAAAGACACGAGAATATGCAAAACGAAAAGAAACTTTACTAAAGGAAAAGCGAAGCAAATTTTGACGAGCTCGAAAACAAAACATTATTACTTAAAAAAAGAAAAGAAAAGACGAAAAAACTTAAGACTCTAAATGCAAGACTCCGCTGCTTATACGAAGAACCTCTTTAGGTGAGCGATGCGCCACGTTCTGGGTACTAGCTCGCCCGAAAGGTAGGCGATTTTGTAGGCTCCTTTGCCGAGGACTTTGTGCACTCTGTAGGGCCCTTCCCATGTGGCTTCAAGTTTGCCGAGCTTCTCCGAATGGCTTACTTCATTATTTCTAAGCACAAGATCACCGACCTGGAACTGCTGGGGTTTGACCCTTTGATTATAATATCGGGTCATCTGCTGTTTATACCGAGCTTCTTTTATGCTGGCTAGCTCCCGCTTCTCCTCGAGTAAATCCAGGTCGGTTCGGCGCTGCTCTTCATTGGCTTCCGCTGAGAAGTTGATAGTGCGGGGGCTTGGTGCCCCGACCTCTACGGTTATGACTGCTTCTGTTCCGTATACTAAACGGTACGGGGTTTCTCCCGTTGGAGTTCTGGGTGTAGTCCTGTATGACCACAAGACGTTTTGGAGGTTGTAGATCCATTCCGTTTTGTCATTCTCTAAGCGGGCCTTGAGTCCGTTCACTATTGTTCTGTTGGTGACTTCGGTCTGGCCATTAGTTTGAGGTCAGTTGACCGAGGTGAAATTTTGCTGGATATTGAGTCATTCGCAAAATTCTTGGAATGCTCTGCTCGTGAATTGCGTCCCGTTGTCAGAGATGAGGACTCTTGGAACTCCAAACCGGCACACGATGTTCTTCCAAACGAAGTCGACGGCTTTCTCACTTGTGACTTTTGTGGAAGGTTCGGCTTCGACCCACTTGGTAAAGTAGTCGACGGCGACTATTAAGAATCGTTTTTGCTTTGGGGCCGGGTAGAACGGCCCCACGATGTCAATGCCCCACTCCACAAATGGCCACGGGCTCTGTATAGTGGAGAGGTCGGTCTGGGGTACCCTTGTCACCTTGGCGTGCAGCTGGCATTTCAGGCATTTTTTCACGAATTCTTCCGTGTCTTTTACCATTGTTGGCCAATAGTACCCCCACCGCATGATTTTCTGTGCTAGCATCCGTGCTCCGATGTGGCTTCCGCACGACCCGGAGTGCACTTCTTTCAGTGCGTAGTCCGCTTCGCTTGGTCCCACACACTTTAGGAGAGGCTGTAGGTATGATTTTCGATAAAGGATTCCTCCTTCGAGGACGTACTGCGTGGATTTAGCCAGGATTTTTCTGGCTTCCGTTTTGTCCTCAGGAATCTCCCCGCTCTCCAAATATTTCTTCAAGGGGGTCATCCAATTCGGGTCGTCTTCCTCAATTGCGTTGACTTCCGCCTCTTCTATACTTCGATTCCAAACTTCTTCTATTAGAGTTGAGCCGGTTGAGTTCACCAGCTTACTTAGCTCGTCAGCTCGGGTATTTTGGCTCCGAGGAATGCGAACTATCCTGAAGAACTGGAAGGATTGTTCTAGGAGCTTGACTTTCTCCAGGTATTTCTTCAGCTTCTCACTCCTTGCTTCATACTTTCCTAGCACGTGGTTGACCACTACTTGGGAATCACAATAAGTTTGGATAGCTCGTACCTGGAGTGTTTTGGCAAGACGCAGTCCGGCAATGAGGGCCTCATATTCCACTTCGTTGTTCGTAGTGGGGAACTCGAATCGCAGCGAGTATGTTAACTCCTTTTTTTTCCGGGCTGATCAGGAGTATGCCAGCTCCGCTCCCTTTCTTCCCCGAGGCTCCATCCACGTACATCTCCCAGCAGTCTGGGGGAGTCTTTTCTGGTATTTCTTGGAGTTTTGCTTTGGCCTCGGATTCTTTTGGTTTATTCACGACGTTGTACTGAGCTTCTACGAGGAAGTCTGCTAAAGCTTGGCCTTTTATAGCTCGGCGAGGGACGAATGATATGGAATGCTCTCCAAGCTCGATTGCCCATTTTGCGATCCTTCCCGAAGCTTCCGGTTTAGTAAGGACTTGCCGGAGTGGTAGGTCGGTCAAAACTTGTATTGGGTGAGCTTGGAAATAAGGTTTTAGGCGCCGAGCTGCATTTACCAGGGCTAGAGCGAACTTCTATAGGGGCTGATATCTTGTCTCTGGATCTTTCAGGACTCTGCTGACGAAGTACACCGGTAGCTGCCGATCTCCTTCATCTCGGACCAACACTGCGCTTATTGCTTCTTCCGACGCTGCGAGGTATAGGGATAGGGATTCTTCCTTTTTGGGAACTGACAAATTTGGTAAGTCTCCAAGGTGGCGCTTTAGCTCGTCGAAGGCTAGTTCGTGCTCTGGTCCTCATCCAAACTCCGGTGCCTTCTTGAGGATTTTGAAGAACGAAAGTTGTTTCTCGGCAGCTTTTGAGAGGAAACGGCTTAGCGTGGTTATGCAGCCTGTCAACTTATGTACGTCGCGAATAGTTCGGGGTACCTTCATTTCCTGGACGTCTTTAATTTTCAATGGGTTGGCTTTGAGTCCTTCCGGCGAGATCCAGCACCCTAGGAATTTCCCAGACCGCACGTTGAAAGTGCACTTCTTGGGGTTCAGCTTGAGGTTTGCCTGCCTCAGCACGTCAAGTGTCGTTCGTAGATCGACCATCGCTGAAGCTTTTTCCTAGCTTTTGACGACAATGTCGTCTACATACACTTCGACGATCTCGCCAATGTGATCTCGGAAGAGGAAGTCGACCATTCGTTGGTAAGTTGCTCCGGCGTTCTTCAGCCCGAAGGGCATGTATTTGAATGCGAAGACCCCAAAGCTCGTGGCGAAAGCTGTCATGATCGCATCTTCCTCATCCATCAGGACTAGATAGTACCCCTTGTAAAGGTCAAGAAAGCTGAATACCTCGTATCCCACTAAGGATTCAATCTTCTCGTTGATGTTGGGGAGGGGGTAGCAGTCCTTTGGGCAAGCATTATTGAGGTCGGTATAATCCACACACATCCTCCACTCCCCTCCTCCTTTCTTGACTACCACCGGGTTAGATAGCCAAATTGGGTATTTGACCTCGAATAGTAGCCCTGCTTTCAGCCATTGCTGCACCTCATCATAGATGACCTGGTTCCGCTCGGCAGCAAATGTTCTTCTCTTCTGCTTTACTGGGGTGGAGCTCGGGTCGATGTTGAGCTTATGTGTAATGATGTCCGAGGACACCCCCGTCATGTCCGTTGGCGACCAAGCAAAGACGTCTTGATATTCCCTAAGGAGCTGGATTATCTGCAGACGGGTTTGGGGTCCCCCTGCAAAGCCGACCTTGACAAATTTGGTAGGGTCTTCTTCGGATAAGGGGACTTGTTCCGCCGAGGTATCTGAAATCGTTGTCGCCTCTTCCAACTCCTCGGGATACTTTGATTGCTATGCTTGCGGTTGGCCTCGAAGGGCAACTTGCATGCATTCTTTGGCCTTTTTCTGGTCGCCTCGGATAGTTAGGATTCCACCCGAGGTCGGGATCTTCAGTAACAAGTGGTATGACGAGATAATGGCTCGGACTGCATTCAGCCAATCTCGACCCAATATGATGTTGTACGGGGAGTTCGCTTTGACCACGTAGAAGTGGATTAGCTTGTTGACGCTGGTCGGCGGGCTGCCGATGGCGACATCAAGCGCGATGATCCCTTCAGGTCGCGTCTCATGCTGCGTGAAACTTTTGAGGGGCAGGGGCGCTGAGTTAACCCGAGCTGGGTCGAGTCCCATCCTATCCAAGCAATGTTGGAAGATGATACTGACGCTGGCCCCACTATCAACAAATACGCGGTGGACAATCTTGTTGGCCACTCCGACCTGTATTACCACGGCGTCATTATGGGGTGTTGCTGTAGGTACAGGATCGTCCTCGGAAAAGGTGACTGTTTCGCCTTTCTTGAACCTCTTTTTTGTCTGTTCCTCTTCCGATGGAATTGGTGGTCTGCGAGCTTCAGACCTCAGCTTAGTTTTTGTTGTGCCCGGGGTTAGCCCGGAGATGGTCGACACCACCCCGTCGTACTGTGGCACGCCGCTCTGAGGGTCGTCATCCTCCTCATCATGACTGGTTTTAGCTCGCTTATTATCGGGAGCGCAGCGGCCCTATCCGCCCTTTCGCTTCCCCCTTCGCTTCTTCTTTCCCCCGGCCTCGTACTTCTTCAGAGCTCCATCTTGGGCTAACCTCTCTATTTCCACTGCGAGGTCGCGGCAGTCTTCTGTGTAGTGCCCGTGGTCGTCGTGGAAAGAGCAGTGTTTGTTTTTATCCCGAGGTTTTGACCCCGACATAGGGCGTGGTCTTGTGAACCAATCCTCATGAAGTGCGAAGATCTCCGTATTTGTTTTCACAAAGGGAGGTCGCTGAGGGGGCTCCGACCCCGGCCGTGGTCCGAGCCGGGACTGAATAGGTCCAGGTCCGAGCCGGGATTGGATAGGTCCCCGCTGAAGGCGTTCGTGGGCACTTCTCCGATCACGATCATTCTGGCCCCGATCACCTTCAGGCCTCTTCTTCTCTGTTTCCTCCCGCTTCAACCGGTCCGCATCTTGGCCGTCCGCGAACTAGTACACGATTCTCCACATCTCCTGGGCCGTCTCGGGTTTCTGTTTAGCGAGCTCTTGGTTCAGGGACCCAGGAGCGACCCCGTTTCGGAAAGCCGAGATGAGGAAAACATTGTCGATTTTATCGACCTTCAAGCTTTCTTGCATAAATAGGGAGGCGTACTCCCTTATGGTCTCTCTGTCCGTTTGCTTTACGGACAGGAGGTAGGCCGTGTCTCGGCGAGCTTGGACTTTCATAAGGAATCTTTGTTTGAAGATTCCTTCGAGGTAGGCCCAGGATCCTACGCTGCCAGTCGGCAAGCCGTCGAACCAAGCTCGGGCGTAGTCGACCAGCATCTCTGGGAACAGCTTGCACATGTGCTCTTCTGTGAGGCCCTGGTTGTGCATGCTATACTTGAACCGCGTCAAGAAATTGAGGGGGTCCTCCAACCCATTGTAGGGTGGTATGTTGGGCAACTTGTACGTCGCGGGAAGCTTGGCATCAAGCAGCTCGTCGGTGAACGGGCTGACGAGTCGGGCCGATCTTCCCTCCCGTCGGTGTCGGTTTACCTTGGGGCTATAACTTCTGGAATAGCTCAGACTTCGGTCCCTGCCTGGACTACGATGTCGCCTCGGGAGATGGTGTTGCTTGGGACTCCGATGCGGGCTGGAGCTCCGGCGGCGGAGTGGGCTTCGCCGAGTGTCGTGCTTTCTCCGCAGCTCGGGCTCCTGCGTTTTGGAATGATGTGGAGTTTTGGGTATAGACTTCCGTGTGGAACTCTCCCTAGCTTCGGATATTGGGGGCATCCTAGCTGTTGTGAGGAAGCGCTTGAAGCTCTCCCTATTCGCTCTAGCGAATTCAGTCGCGGCGTATGTAGTGGCGAGGTCGAAGTCGTCGAGAAAATCCTCTCCTTTCGATCCTGATTTCTGTGGACCCTTCTGAGGGATGTCTTCCAGCGTGGGCATCCCTTTGAAAGGATCCTCTTCTATGGGGTTATTGTCGTGCCCCTCCTTTGGGACCGAGCTGTCTTTCTGGCGATTGCCCCTATTCGTGGGGCGGCTTTCTGCTTCGTTGGGATTCCCACGTTGGCTTTGGTCATCCCGCACGTTTTGTGATCGCGTTACCGTCATAGTTCTGCTACCAAAGAACCGTCGATTGAGTTCCCACAGACGGCGCCAATGATAGATCTAGGGTTTGTAGAGATAGCAGAAAATAACAATAATGCGACGACACAAGGATTTATGTGGTTCGATCAATGTGATCTACGTCCACGGGAGAGAATATAGTGAGCTTTTATTATACTTGAGAGTACAATGAGTATTTGAACCTATCTACACCTCTAATCTAGCATCTATATATAGGCCTTGAATCGAGCCCTAAACCTTCTAGGATTCGGATTCCTTATACATATCTTGTTTCTTGGTACGTGCATATCCAATTCCCTTCCATAATAGGATTTGATCTCCTTCCAAAGTAGGGCTTCGTTAATGACTTTACTTGGGCCGAACTCTATGGGCCGAGCTTTGATATATAGGCCCAATCAGATTGGGTCTTAGATCAGGCCCAAGAAGAGGCCGGTACTATCACATGTGTTCCGACAATTTGCCACATTGGCATTTCCGACTTCCAGCTCATCATTAATTTGAGGGAAAATTATTATTATGGGAAAAATCAAATAAAATTAAAAATTTAAAAATTTAGAGGCAAATTTAGAAAGTGAGAATTAAAACCAGAATTTTGAAAAAGGTGGAGATTTTTTTGACAATTAACCCTTGTATATATTAGTTGGTGTAGCATTCATGTAATGAATGGGCTGCCAGCCCAGTTGTAAGCCTTTTATTCATCAGCCCACCCAGGTTCGAAACCTGTAGAGTTCATACATTTTTTTTTATTATTTTTTTAATGTTTGATACATTTTTTGATATATGATATATATTGAGTTCACTTTAAACTTTAAAGTGTCCCAATAGTTTAAATTTTCAATTCTTTTTGTTTATAAATTACTTATCAACATAATATTTGTTAATATACACTTATTATTTTACTTTAAATTTTCAATATTTTTTAAAAATAAAGTAAAATATATGTAATTGTCGTGTAAAAATACATGTTGTCGTGAAAAAAATAACAATCGTTGTGAAGAAAAGACATAATTGTAAAAGTACATGTTGATGTTTATTTATTTATGACAATTTGAACTTTTAGTCATTTTGTCAAGTAAATATGGGTGTGATGAAAAATAATCATTGACACTACGAAAGGTAATGTTTCACAAATATTACTTTTCTCAACGTCAATGTTTACTTTTATTCGCGACAATTCGTACCTTTAATTATGTAGCCAAGTAATTATTGTTATGATGAAAGGTTACATTTCATAACTATTACTTTCTTATAATTATTATTATAATGAAAAGTAATTATTGTTATGATGAAAGGTAACATTTCATAACTATTACTTTTCTTAATGAAAATGTTTACTTTTCTTAAAGGCAACTTGCACTTTTAATTATTTGATCAAGTAATTATAGTCGTTAATAACGATAACTATTAATATGAAGAAACATAATATTTCACAATTATTACTTTTATCAAGGACGATGTTTATTTTCATTCATGACAATTTTTTCTTTTAGTAATTCGATCAAGTAATTATTGTCGTGATGAAAAATAATTATTGAGATAAAGAGATGTAATGTTTCGTAATCACTATTTTTTCTTCAAGACAATGTTTATTTTTGTTGACGACAACTCGTACTTGTAGTTGTTTCGTTGAGTAATTATTGTTCTAAGCAAATGTAATTATTGATGTTAAGAATAATAATGTTTCAAAAACATTACTCCTTTTCTTCATGACTATTGTTATTTTTATTCACGAGAACTTATTGTTCAACTAAAATTAATCCTAAGTTGCACGCAAATTAATATGATCGTTTAGATTGATTAAGTTAAACCCGAATATCGTATCTCTCGAGGAAGACTTAATAGGGCAACGTTTGTATTGCAAAAAAAAAAAGAAAAGAAAAATAAAGCAGTAAATCAATTGGGTTGTTTGTTTTATTCCTAGACAATAAGATAAATTGAGTGTAAATTAATTCTAGACGAGAATGAAAGACGAGAATAAAAGTCTAATCTAATGAACATAAAGACTTGAATCATAATAAGAATTCATCACCATAAACACAATCAAAGAAACTAAGAACTTGAATTAGAATTAAACCTGAAATAGCAATCGAATCCGTGGTGTTGTAGTTCGTAAATCGGGAAATTAAACAACTAAACTACGAAGCAATAAACTAAGAACTAAAGGAAAAATGTCTTGGATGCTAAAAAACTAGGTAAAAATGCGTGAACGAGAATGGGGTGAAAGGAAATAAATAACCCTATTTATAGGGTATCTGAAACTTCTCGCTGCCATGGGCCAAACGATCGCTTGGGGTGCCAGGCGATCGCTTGGCCGTCGCCTCTGCCCCTTATAACTTCTGGCCAAGCGATCGCTTGGGATGGAGGCGATCGCTTGGCTGTCGCCTCTGTCCCTCAGCACATCTCGCCAAGCGATCGCCTGGGTAGGCTACGTAATCAAACACTTCGCAAACTTCGACTCCTACTCGTCTCGACTTCATCTTCATCCTTTCTTGATCTAAATTCCTACAATTTAATACCAGAACAACCAAAATCCGCACAACACTCGATCCAAGAAATTAGTACAATTTCATAACCAAATATAAACGTTTTGCAATAAAATCATCGAAAATGCACTACTGAGACTCGGTAAATCACGACCAAATGAAGGTGAAACACTTATCATTTTAGTTATCTGGTAAGTAATTATTGATATAAATAAAGATAATGTTTCTAAAATAGTACATTACAAAAGTAAATAATCATTAAAAAAATCGAAAAAACTGAATAATTAAATAAAATAAAATATTTTTATTTACGAGAACTTGTAATTTTTGTTATTTGGTAAAGTAATTATTGATATAAATCAAGATAATGTTTCAAAAATATTACATTATAAAATTAAATAATGATTAAATATTGAAAAAACTGAAATAAATAAATAAAATTAATAATATGATACAACATAATAAAATCTTATACATTTTCTTTTAAATTTGATATATAATTGTTAATTATGGTTGAACATACTGAATTAGACTTTACAATAATTTTTCAGCGTAATTTTCAGTTTTCACCAAAATTGCAGGATAAATAAGTTAATGCTGGCACAACTTGTAGTTTGTACACCAAAATTGTAGGTTATCTGGGGGGGGGGGGGGGTGTTAGTGGATCGTTCTCGTGCAAGATCCAAAATAGATCAGTTCCCAAGTAAATACGCTGCTTGGCAAATGTTAATACAAAAATGTGAGAAGAAAAATATTGCTGAAGAATTTAATATGTAAAACCATTGGGGCTGGCGACGTCGGATCGAACGATCAGGAGGCGGGCGACGAACGTTGGAGGTGCGACGGGCGGGCGGAGGCGGCAAGCGCACGGGCGCTGTGAAGCTCGACTTCATGGTCGAAATGGGAAGGGGGAGAGACACACGTCGCCTCCTTCATTTTCTGCTTTATTTTTTTTAATTCTGCAATAAATAAATAAAAAATAATAAATTTACCTCTCATTCATCCTTCAACACCCACACCTTCTCTACTTCTTCACTCTCACTTCTAAAATTCAACAAATCCTCTTGTATTAATTCTTTTTTGTTCTTAAAAAATGAGATATGATGAATTCAACCAATGGTACTCCCAAAATTATTCATCATTTCAACAAAATCTCGGTCCCTCTTCCCAATCACCCAATCCAATTCTCACACGACAATTATTCACCCAATAACCCGCCGGCAATTTTCCGTTATTCTCATCGTTGCCCGGTACTGGATTTGGGCAACACTCCTTGCCAGTTAGATTTGGCCAGTACTCGTCATCACCGGACTTTAGCCACTTCACTCCTTCGCCGCCGCCGTCAGGTCCATTCCACCAATTCTCCTCGCCACCTGATGGCTATCAATCTTTCCAGATGCCGTTGTGGCTACATAAGTCATTCCAGCAACTCCGCATCCGCAAACGAGGCCTCGTCGATGCTAACCCGCCTGACCAGCATCAAGGCGGCGAAGAAGGGAAAGGGAAAAATCAATCCGAAGGCGGAGACCGCGAAAAAAATCGGCTAGATCGGGGAAGAAATGAACATGATGCGAAATGCTACGATGTTCAATCAAGACTACGAAATCTACACGAGGAGCACAACCGATATGGAGTCGCAACAATTGAGGCGCCACCTTGAAGTGTGCACGATGCTGAATTAAATGGCAGTTTCCGAATGTAGATATGTAATTTTTAATTTTTAGTTTTTAATTAATTGTGCAGTAATTTTCTAATGTTTCAATAGAATTTGGTATTTCATTATTCTTACAACTATTTAAAAAACAAAGAAAAATTGAAACACTAATTGAATACAAAATTAATCATTGAATCAGTCTATGGGTAGAGCTTCATCATTATAAAATTTTCACTCTAGAGCTATCAATTATTATTACCTTACCAAAATACAATAAAATACTCATTACCCTAGGGCTTTAAAATTTGTAAGACCTTATAATTAGTGATTTCTTTTGCCGCTTGTGTTTGAAACTTTTTGATTCAAATATAATGGATAATTGTAAAATTCAAGACAGCTCATTATTTTGCAAATTTCACATGACTTTTCAGTAGTTAGTTGCATCTGAAATACTAAATGTGTGCAATTAAGCCGAAAGAAAAAGGTACGTAAACAGTGCAAGTTAGCCACCAAAATGTTCATCGTCAGAAATCAGAGTATAACTACGAAATGTTTGATAAAATATTATGCCGATTAAAAAATATCGGACATAATATTAGAGGTAATTTTCTTGATCTTATATAATTTGTCTATTCTATCCTCGTACTCGTTTCCTTACATTGATAAGTGAAAAATGGCAATAGTTGCCTCGACATAATATGGTAATCCAAACATATAAATTCAATTACTAAACGACAATCGTTGAGAAATAGCGATATTTGTACATTAATTTAGGGTATTTTAAACACAACCCATTTTACACTTCATAGATCCCTTAATTAAAAAATAATTAAATTATAATAAATGTAAAATTTTATCCCTTGCGCCTCAATAATTTTAATTCAGCTATACAAATTAAATGAATTGCATAGTCTCCATTAAAACACCCGAATTTGGCTATTTTTCTTCTAATTTCTGACTTGTGAGTTTTGGGATTATGGAGTTATGAAATCTTATGATGTTATGCAAATAGGTGGAAGTGAAGGAGAGGCGTGCACACATATACTGATATACAGCCTCAAAATGCCTTCCTTCTCTTCCTCCCTACTCGACGTTATCTACTACTCCATCGATACCTCTGCTGCCGCTCCACTCCATCCAAGAACACTACCATCCGCCTATTAATCATGATTTGGAATGTTTGGCAGTAGCTTGCCTGTTTAATTATGAAAATGCTCAATATTGCTGCTAATTAATCCCATTCCACCGCCACATATTTCTTATTTTTCTTGAACTAATTAATGTTGTATGCGTGATATTAATTTCTTCATTTACCTATTGGATTAATGTTATGACACATGGAGTAGGAGATATGCCCTTTTCTGCACATTTGGAACCCCATATTAATCGATGAAAATTTGGATGTGCAGTGCACCCAACAAATTAGAGGGTATTAGTGTGATTAGCAAGTGGCCAAGAGTAATTAGAATCAACAAATTGAAGATGTCCGTTACATTCTACCCAGTTAGCATGATTCTAGATGAACACATCCAAGCTTGAGGGGCCACAAGTGTATATACAGTCGCATTGATTGTTCTATTACTGCTATGAAGGCAATTTGCAATTTAAGTGTTCATTATTTGTATTTTAATTATTGGTTAGAGGCAGTAAGGATAAATATGTATATTTATCATAATTTAATTATTTTTTAATTAAAGAGGTTATATGAAGTAAGGAGGTTGTGTTTAAAATTACCTATTAATTTTAAACAATTTTTTTTTTTGGGTAGGTTCTATAAAAATGGAGAAATTATTTGGTGGGCTTCTTCAAGCCTTCTCTTACTTCTTCACCGGTCCACCGCTACAATTATTACTCGTTAATAAATTGAAACTTTGGTTGACTTGTGATAGAAGTTGGACGTAAGCTTGTTTCGATTGAAAAAGGTCCATAACACACGAAGAAGGTGTTTGGCTAAATTTTTAAGCTCCTTAAAATAGTTTATAAGTTATTTATTATTAAAAATTTAAAAATTTATAAGCTATTTTAATAAATTTTTAAGCTCATTCAAACACCCTCAAAATCTTTATTTAAATAGTAGAATTGAGGTAAAAAGAAAGTCCGTCGTAAGGAATATGTATTTCATTTGGATAGTGGATACGATGTTACAATAATAAACTAGTCGGGTTTGGGCCCAACTTTTATTTACATGGAAACCTATCTTGGGCCTATGAAAATTACACGTGTATCACTAGTTTAAACTAGGGTGAATAAACGGTATCTCTGGATACCTATATTCGCATTTGAGGGTACCTGTATCTAAATAAGTGAAAAATAAATATTTATATTTTTTTCATTTTAATCGAACGGGTACCTAATATCCGGTCGGGTATATTCGACCCGAGTATAGGGTACTCGGTGTACCCGTTTAGAAAATAAATAAAAAAAACAAAAAATATGGTAATTTTTCACCCGCTCGATTTTCAATAATTCTCAATGACAAATTAATAATCAACTATGTAGCAACAATTAGACGATAATAACAAATCAATACTAAATGTAGTTTAAACAATTAATTTGAACAAACAAAATATACAAAGTTGAGATGGAGATGGTAACTAGATTGCTGCCAATATTTAAGTTAATGGTGATTAATGATTATACTGCACCATGTTTTAATTAACTATATTAATAATGATCTATTACATCAAACATAACATCTGTAAATTGTTCATCAACAAGTTGAAGATTGATTAATTAATTGGACGAATCTACCTTCTACTAATTATTAAAGGTTCGTAGAGATAATTTGTGAATTCCAACTCCAATCTACATTCTGTTTTCAAAATTTTGCAAACCCTTAAATTAAAAAATTTAAGCACTAAATATTATTCCCTTAATTCGGAATAGGAAACTGGGATGTTAAGAAATAAGGATGTAGATAGAAGTTAGAACAATAGAATTGGTGTAAGATGAAGACAGAAGAGTCTGTAGAGTTATGTTTAGTTTTAGAGTTTAGCTTAAAAATAAATATATATTATTTATATATTTATAATTAATATAAAATTAGTAATTATATATAATAAATAATTATATATTGTTGATCGGGTGTTTGACCGGATACCCAATACCCTAACGGGTATACCCGTCAGGGTAATGTCTAAAAATCTCATACCCATACCCATCCAATACCGACAAATTACGGATATTGGGTATCCAATACCCAATTGGGTACGGATAGAGCATGGATAATCCGAAAACCCGCTTTCCATACTTTCACCTCCAGTCTAAACTGTCTCACCATTTAAGTTATCCAATAATGCGCATGTTATTTAAATTTATTTATTTTGTTAAGGGTGTTTTGGGTAGGGAAGAAACATAGTTGGACCCCCTATTTATAAAGCTATCTTGTCATACATGTGATCAACCACCACGTAAGAAATGAAAGTTAATTGTAAAATAAAAATAATCATATTTTTTTTTGGGATTTATAAACATTTAGGTGATATTTTTTTTTTCAAAATTTATATTATCATTTTAACTTTGTGTGGTTGGCCACACAATGTGCTTACTTTATTATACATAATTTTTTTTATTGTAGGCAAGATGGTTGCCATATGTCTAGAGAATTCCAAAATCTAATACTTTTCGTTTGTGGAAATGCTTAATTACTTGCTATATGTACAAGGTCCCGTTTAATTTTGTGACCTAAATAAATTGATAGATGTTTCATTTTTTTGACATGTGACATCATCCTTGTAAGTGTTATAGGAAAAAGTTAGACAAGCACAACAATTAAAAGAGAATATATTCAGTTCGCTGAACAAAAGTCATATATATACTGCTAAGATTTGATATTATTCATTAATTCAAACAAGATATCATAATAACGATCTAAATAATTATTGATAAAAATTACTTCACCCTGTGTGCCACACCATTACGTAGTACGTACCACATATATATATATATATATGTATCGTTAAAAGTATAAAATTCAATAATAATAGATTTGGAGATTAGAAAAGAATTAGAACACATGCAACTCTCTCTCAGCGTAAGATAGCAAGTCCTTGTTAACTTGCGCCGCTCGTCGCCGATGGGTAAGCAGCGAGGAAGACAGAGGAAGGTAGTGATGAGTAGCATGGTGCAGAAGCTCACATCAGGCGGATCTGTAAGTTTGGGGAGTAAATCGTCGAGTTCGATGGAGAAAGAGAAGAGTTCATGCAAAACTAAAATCAATGAAGCAGTAATCGATACATCGCCGGAGAGCTCAAATTTGGAAGATGAAGCTGTGAAGGAAGCGCAGAAGCATCTTGACATGGAACAGGCTGGGCTAGAAGAAAAAGTGGAAGAGAAATCGGAGCCTGCAAAGCCAGAACAACCTGCTTCAAAGCCAGCTCAAAAAGGAATGCAGCTAGGGTATGTTCATCCGACTCTCAAAAAAGATATTCCCATAGCTTGTTTATCAAAAATTGATGTTGAAAATGAAGCTGTAAAATGGAAGTCTGCGTTGATAGTTTACGTTATTGGTGATAATCCTTCGATAAATTTCCTGCGAACATTTCTTATGAAACAATGTGGAGTGAATGAACCAGAGATTTTCTATCACAATGAGGGTTACTTTGTGGTGCGATTTAAAACAATGGAGGATAAAGATATGGTACTCTATTCAGGGCCTCATATGATCTCACATAGGCCAATGATAATGAAAAATTGAGAAGTTGATTTCTGTTTTGAAAAGGAGCTTTTGAGAGAAATACCTCTCTAGATCTAACTCCCCAATTTGCCTTTAAACTGCTGGGGAGTGAATTCACTGAGCCGAATAGGAAGTATATTGGGGAGGCCGGTTTGTGCGGATGAGTGTACTTCTACACAAAGCAGGATCTCTTATGCTAGACTACTTGTTGAGGTGGATATCACACAACCTATCAAACACCAAATCATTATAGAAGGGGAGGATGGTAGAAGGGTGGAGCAAAAAGTTGAGTATGATTGGCTTCCTTCTTACTGCAAATTGTGCCAAGTTGCAGGCCATGACTGTCAAAGAAAGGAGACTTTTCAAGCTAAAGTGGCTAAATAGAAAGCACAATGGGTTCCCAAAACCATAAAGGAACCCAACCATACCATGCCAATGTAAGCTGAGAAATGAGTGTGGGATGTACCAAAGAAAACTGCTACTCCAATAAGCTGAGAAAGGAGTGTGGGATGTACCAAAGAAAACTGCTACTCCTGCTGAGATTGGAGGGGCATCTAAAGCTATTCAGATTGGTAACTCCTTCATTATGTTGAATTCAAATGATAATGTTGAATTTCCTGAGTTAAGCAGATCAACGGGGAGCAGAAATGATCAGAGAAGTATTGAGGGCCAAGGGATGAGTGAAAAGGGCGGGGACCTTATCCCCTCTGTGGGAAAATGAGGTTGATATGTTGGAATGTGAAGGGCTGTAATAAGCCCTTCAAACAAAAAGAGCTTCGGCTCTTGTTGCAGGAACAAAGAGTGGATTTGGTAGCTTTTCTTGAAAACAGAGTAAAGAAGAATAATTTTCAGAGGATCACTACAAAAATAAATAAAAGATGGGAATTCTATAATAATTATCCTACTGCTGTTAATGGTAGAATCTGGGTGGCAGTTAGTATGAAGAGCTCTCATGCACAAAGACTACACTGTAAGGTAGTTGACTTAATGTCTGGTAAAGCTTTTGAGTTTGTAGCAATTTACGCTTACAATACTGTTGAACAAAGGAAAGAGCTATGGAAATATATGACTGATATTAGCCAAAGCAGCATGGATCCTTTACTATTTGGAGGGGACTTCAATACTGTTCTTAGTGTGACAGATAAGACTCATGGTAATCTTGTTTCATAGGCAGAAATCAAGGATTTTGAAGATTGCTTACAGTTGAATGAATTATCTCCTCTTAGAATGGTGGGAAATTCTTTTACTTGGTGCAATAATCAAGCAGGAGATGATAGGATATATTCCCTCATTGACAGGTGTGTTGCAAATGTAGCTTGGGGCAGTGCTCACCCAAATGTGATTGTAGAGATACTAGAGAGAGGGATTTCTGATCATTGTTCACAACTACTTCAAATAGGTGAAGATACTCCCAGATCTTCTCTATTTAGATTTATGAATGTATTAGCTGAGCATGCTAGTTTTAAAACTATTGTTGAGGAAGGTTGGCAAAGAAATGGCTCTGAAAATCAGCTGTTATATCTGGTATAAGTTGAAAAAGTTAAAAATAGCCCTTCAAAGCTCTCAACTCCACTCACTATAAAAATATTAGTGAGAAAATTTGTACTATGAGAGATGAACTGAGGAATGTACAGAAACAAATAGCTCAGAATTATTTGAATGAGGAGCTTATTGCTAAGGAAAAAGAGCTCCTGCATAAGATTGAAAAATGGAGCAACATTAAAGAAAAAATTTGGCACCAAAAATCAAGAATCGATTGGCTCAAACTTAGAGATGACAACACTAAATTCTTTCATGCCCATGCCAAAGTTAGAACCAACACTAAAGCTATCAAGGGCTTAATTTCTGATAATGGAGAAAGATGTATTACTCAGAAGCAAATCAAGGATGAGATTAGGAAGTTTTACCTGAATTTGATGGGCACAATAGCTGAATACTTACCAATGGTTGATCGAGACTTTGTAAGAAGAGGACCTGTGTTACAGCAAGAAGCTCAACATAACCCATGTAGAGATGTTTCTAATTAAGAAATAAAGCATGCTCTGTTTAGTATGAATGATAATAAGGCTCCGGGTATTGATGGGTTCAATGTCTATTTTTATAACCAAGCTTGGCCAATTATTGGGAATGATGTCTGTGAGGTAGTGAAGCAATTCTTTCAAACAAGTCATTTACTAAGGGCAATTAATGCTACTGTCATTACTTTTCTAGCCAAGACTGAGTTTCCTCAAGTAGTGAGAGACTATAAGCCAATTGCATATTGTAGTATCCTTTACAAAATCATCTCCAAGGTGATTACTAATCGACTGCAGCCTATCCTTGAAGATATAGTAAGTGATAATCAGTCTGCCTTTGTAAAAGGAAGGATAATTTTTGATAATATTTTATTCAGTCATGAGCTGATTAAAGGCTATGGAAGGAAGAGCATATTCCCCAGATGCGTGATCAAAATAGATATCCAAAAGGCCTACGATTCAGTGGAGTGGCCGTTCTTAAAGTTTCTATTACTTGAGTTTAGATTTCCTTTCCAGTTTGTGAATTGGGTCATGGCTTGCCTAGCTTTAGTTTCTTATACAATTCAGGTTAATGGTGAGCTCACTACTCCTTTTGCAACAAGAAAAGGTTTGAGACAAGGTGACCCCACCTCACCTTATCTCTTTGTGCTCTCCATGGAATATTTGCATAGATGTCTTAGAGAGTTGAAAACTAACAGGAGGTTTCATTATCACCCAAAGTGTAAAGATTTGATCTTATTCATGTTTGCTTCGCGGATGACTTGTTATTCAGCAGAGGTGATAAAGAATCTGTTGTCCAGTTGCTTGATGCCTTTAATAAGTTTTCTGCATTTTCTGACCTCAAAGCTAATCAGAGCAAGAGTTGCATTTACTTTGGGGGGAGGGTGGTGAGCTGATCCAAGAAGATATTCTCTAGACTTTTGGCATGACTAAAGGTACCTTGCCTTTCAAATACTTAGGTTTTCCTTTAACTTCAAGAAAGCTATCTATAACTCAATGCCAACCTTTGATCAAGAAGATTCTTACTAGAATAGTGTGTTAGAGCTCAAAAATGCTATCATATGCTGGTCGAGTTCAACTTATTAAATCTGTCCTCTTCAATGTTCAAACATATTGGAGTCAGATTTTTCTCCTACCGAAGAAAGTGATTCAAGCTATTCAAACAACTTGTAGAACTTTTCTATGGACAAGAGCTGCAAATCCTTCTAGAAAAGCTCTAATTGCTTGGGAGAGAATGTGCTTACCTAAATTTGCAGGAGGTTGAAATATCATGGACATTGGAGTGTGGAACAAAGCAGCAAGCATTGTGCAAGTGGATTCATGGGTACTATATAAAAAATAAGGATATTCTCACTATGCCTATCCTTGCTCAATCATCATGGATAGTGCGAAAGATTTTTGGTGCTAGAAGTTATATTGAGCATCTGCCATCAAGGGATCTCCTGCTCAATCAACATCAGTTTTCCATTGGCAAAATCTACAAAGCTCTGAGAGGTGAGTGACGAGGTTATCGTTCGCACTCTCAAAATGAATTTGTAGCCTATCCTCACAACTATATAGTTAGCAAGTAAGTACAAGATCGATCCACAAGGAGTTGATTGTGACTATCTCTTGCCCAATTCGAGAACTTAAATAAATATTGAAAAGAAAACAGATAGCTTGATCAATAACAAAAATGACTTGATCTGGACAAAGACATTGTTAAGTGAAAACTCTAGCTTGGTCGTTGGTGCAAATATATTCATCACATGCATACATCGTTGGTTATAGGACTTGAATGCTGAGATCCCTTTTTACTCGTCACGCTCTCAACAAACCCTTCCCTGACCTCTTCTTACTTAGTTGATGACGCACCATCGGCTCCCTACCTTGGGCAATACCTCTGTCGGAGTTATCGTTCAGTTTCTTGCCCAAGGAGCATTAATCACTAGAAAGGCCCAACAAAGAATCATCACGTCTATCCCAGTAGGGTAGAAACCTTTTCTCTAATGTTAATCGATCCTAATTGAGATAAGTTATGGAAAACACTCTTAGTTCTTAATTAATTAGTGATCTAATATGTCTTAAGTGATTAATGGCCTATTAATCTCTTAATTATATTACACCGTATTAAAACAAGTTCATTAACACATCGGGAACACATGCATGCAATTATCAAGCACAAATTAGACCTCTCAAGCCTAAGTAATCACTTAACTATCTTGCCCAGATCAAGTATAAAAACTTAGCTAGACATGAAAGTAAAAGCTCGAACACAATAAATTGAGGAACTCATAATAAGAACTATATTTAAAACTTATTATTGGAAAGTAAATCCGGCCAAAAGTGCCGATGGGAAATAGTACGAACAAAAATACAAGTAAAACATTGCCTGTAAGACTTGTTATTTTCCTCACAATCTCTCTCAAAGTAAACAGGAATGAAAGTAATAATAACAATGTCATTGTCTTCGTAGCAGCAAGGCTTCAATATTTATAGGCAAGTGCTTAGGATTTGGCCCCCCGGTTCTTAACATGGAAGGAAATCCACGAGCTACCTTGGGATGCAAGTAAATACTTGATAAGCATGACCCCAACATGGCATGTCACGTCTACCTTTAGAAGATCCCTTGCGGATTCTAAATCTAGTCGGATAAGGAAAGATATTTAAGTTAGATCATCTTTTCCTTATCCTTCTAGACCTAGGAGAGAAACAACGCCAGTTGACCAAAGCACTCCGCCCATCTTGACCAATTCCATCCTGCCCTGCCTGCTTTCAGAAATGTAGCTTTCCATCCCTGTTTAGCCCAGAATCCACCTGTAAAGCAACAACCTCATCCTGCCCAGAATATGTCCTCCAAGACACTAAACAAAACAAAACACACACAAAGACTCGATCTAAACTACCTAAAATAGACACAAAATAGACATAAAATATGGACTCATCATACACACACACACTTAACCCACACTTTTCCTCAAGTGTGCACAAACAACTTGCCCAAGACACAAACAAAAGAATATAAGACTCAAAAACAAAATCAACACTAGAAAGTTAGTCAGAACAATACAACAATCTTTAAAAGCATTCCGCAAGTGAAGGGAAAAGAAAATGCAATGCCATAAAACAAGTCAAGACAGAATTGTGAGCTTTAGGATATTCTTACCACACTCATCACTCTTGTATTTAAGTTTATTTTCACTCTCATAAATCATCTCGACTTTGGTAATACTATAGGCTTGCCTGTCCTTTAAATCTAAAGCTCTTATTCTAAACCTCAAAACTCATCATTGGGTCTTTTTAGGTTGGATTAGTTTAAGGCAAAGGGTAGGAAGTATTTAGATCTTTGGCTAAGAGTTATTTAAACTCGTATTGGGCAACAGGAGTTCCCAGCTTCTCTTTGATTCCTTGCCCTAATCATCCAGGCTTAAGCTTCAACCTTTTTCTAGGGAACTTATGATTTTCTTTCTTTTCTTTATTCTTTTCTGTTCCCCTTGTTCCTTCAATTTATTTTTTAAATTGGGTGTAAATCCATTATCTTGCCCAAGATGTAACCCCCACTCCTTTCTGCCCTTTTCTTCTTCTATTGCCCAGGTTCCCATAATCAAATCAAATTTTCATAGGGCAATATTTAAGTGATAGAAAGAATCAATTCAGCTCATAGGGGCTTATCAAAGGATAATGATGTCAGGTAGTCAATTTAAGCTCAATGGACTAATGAAAGAATTGCCTAAATCATCTAAGCTCAGAGGTCATCAACATAAATCAAAGTACATGCAAGTTCTAGTTCTTCCTAATTAAGATGTCTTCAATCACACACAAAGAATGAATTCAATTAAGCTCAACTCCTCACAGGGTATGCTCACAACTCAATCCTTCATACAAGTCATCTTCTAGCATGCATAAACTTAACATTGTTCATCAAGCAATAATTAAGCACAAAAATTATCATATCATCTTGCCCAACTACTCAATGTTGATCAACATAACTACTTAAAATAAAAACACACGGCACAGACACCCCACGCACACACTTTGCTTATAGCAAAGTCCAACCATAAAGGCCTCAACCTTGAACTCAACAAACTAATTGACAAACATTTGGCCTCCCACACACACTTTGCTTACAACAAAGTAGTGGACGTAAAGAGGTCAAGACTCAAACACAAAACAACATGAGCTATTCGCCTACCTCACCACACATTTTGCAGGGCAAAATGTGGGTGAGGTATTCGATCACTCCACAGACTCAAAACACATAAAACAAAAAGACACTAAAACAAAAGACTCAAAAAAACTAAACACATAGGAGGACATAATCAAGCAGAGGGATCAGGTACTGACCCTAATTTCAGGTGGCGGTCAAGGTTACTGAGAATAGCATGCATGATCAGCTGTCCATTCCATAGCTCCTTGAGTAACTCCTCGGTCTTGCCCAGCCTCTCCAAGACTTCCTTCATCTGGGCAAAGAAAGACTCAACTTCTTCCTCTCCTCATCATCCTCTTTCTCATCAATCACCATTTTCTTAGCCAACCTGGCCGACTTCTTGGGCGGCAGACGTGCTGATGCTAGTTGATCCTTCTCGTGCGCCTCTAAAAGACGTCATTATTTACCGCTTCTCACAACCTCATTCATCCTGCTCAACCTCTCCATGTTGAGCACATCAGCCGGTGTCACCTCAAAATTTTTCACCTCATCCTGAAGCTCCAACCCCTCAATGTAGGCTGTAACGAAATGCTCACATGAGTACTTCTGCCCCGCCTTGCCCATGACTGCCCTCAACTGCTCCATCAAGAAGGCCCCAAAATTCAACTTTTTTCTTGTCAACATACAGAACAGTATGTAGACCTCCTTGTTGGCCAGCGATTTCCCACTATCTTCCTTGCCAAACGCAAGGATCCTATGAGCAATGCGGAGGGCTGACATCTTCAGGTCTGACGCCTTGTTATCTTCGAACTTGAACTCTGTCCCCACGTTGACCTCCTTCCACATCCGGATCCATTCTTCCTTGGGCAAGTACAATGGCACCTTCTTCCCTGCCCTCCTAAACTCCAGCTTTTGCAGTTCCATCATCGTGGCGAACCCCAAAATTTGGTTCAAATCGTTTAACCCAGCCACCAAAGGTTGTCCATTCAACACGAACTCGATAGAAAATGAGTTCCCTTCTCCATCCAGCACAAACTCTATGGCCCTCACTTCCATCGCAATGCTCAGGGAGTCGAGGTCATCAAAGGCGACCTCCCTGGGCACAAACACCTTCCTGGCTGCAAAATCCTCAGCCTTCTTTCCCTTCTTCTTCCCTTAGGACTCAGACTCTTCCTTCTTGATTTTCCGAGCATCAGACCTTGTTATTCTTTTGATGAACCCATATTTGTGTCCATCTTTTCTTGTATTTTTCTTGTGTTTTTAGTTTTTATGTACAGGGAAGAACATGTGGATGCTGGGCAAATCAGATGGAAAATCTGTTGTTGAGATGGCGATACAATGCGAATGGGCATAGGGCTGGAAGCTTGTAGCTGGGCAACATCGAAATATCTAATCTACAAGTCAGAAAGTACCTCCCCATACCCCTTAAGCCAACAGACAGAGTACTCGGAGGAGCTAGGATCTTGGTCAACACCGGAAACAGTTCAGGATGCAGACGATGAAGGGCAAGATGCGAGTCGGACCAGCAGCAGGATTTTTTTTTTCTTCAAGGAAGAGGATAAGGATTGGATCTTTCTTTCCTTATCCTAGCCGAGCCTAATCAAAAGAGATATCTACCACGCAAAGGAAAGAAGTATCGTGCATGCATGAAGAGAGAGGGCGGGTGTGATATGCATGGAAGAGACCTTCATCAATAAGAAAACTTCCCTAAACCCTAATTTCCATCGCCTATATATATGGCCGACTCCATTGTGTATACGACGCTGATTTTATTCTTAGTTTTGCATCATAGGTTGAGAGAAAGGGAGGAAGAAATCAGTCCTATGGGCAATTTACTTTTATTTCGTATTTTACTACTTTAAGTTTAGTTATTGGCGTGAAGCCAAGACCCTGGTTGCTGACTACGCTTTTGAGCAGCAACCCGTTTCCAGATTTATGCTAAGTATGTTTTTCTTTATTTGCTTTGTGTTTTTATTTAATATTATGTCTAGCTAAGTTTATTGTTTGGGTTGGATGTAGATGAAGTGATTCTAAATTACTCGTTCAAACTCGTGAGGTCTAATTGGTTAAGTTCGTTAATGATTTTGTTCCCGAAACACTTAGGATTAATTTTAGACTTAATTGATATTGAAGTTGATTGATCACCATCTAGATATTGAGATTAAGCCATTAACAGAAATTGGGATTAACACGAGAGTGTCTTTCGTGCCCAAGAAGGTAAAGGGTGTTGGAGAGCACTCGGTATTGACCTACCTCTTGGCTGTCTTGGGTCTGTTTATTCTTAATGCCTGTTGGGCAGCATCGTCACTGAAGTGTCTTCGTGACTTTGCTGATCAAGAGAGGAGATCTTGCCTTCTGATCAAGATTTGTAAAATTGATTAGACGTATGTTGAGTGTGTTTGCATCGTGACTTCGTGACCTTAGGGTGTAAACTAATCTTTGCCTTAAACCAAGTGATAAAATCAGTTAATTGAATATCTTTGCACCAATGAACGAGTAAAGAGTAATTAGGATCATGGATTCGAAACCCAATCCAAACTCTTTTGTTATTTGATATTGTTACTTGTTGAGTACAGGATATTTAGATACTTCGTGACCAAAACCCTTTTGTTGAGCAACATCAGAAGAACAGATTACACCAGGTCCCTTGGGTACGATCTCACTTGCCGCTGACTACTACCTTGTTGGGCAAGAGGTATTTATAAACATTATTTGTACGAAGTGTGTGACGACAGCACTCCGTTAAATTGGCGCCGTTGCCGGGGACTTGGTTTTAAGATAATTTGTTCTTCTAGCTTGAGTTGAGCACAGTTTATGCCCAAGCCACATCTACGAAGTGACAAAGATCCACAAGATCACGATGCTTGTCCAGAGGTGATAGCTAGGAGAAATCGAGCAGAACAACGCAAGAAAAAGAGAGATTTGGAGGAAGGCGTCAATGAACCTTCAGAGTTGCAGAGCTTGACAGACTATCAGGATACTGAGCAAGAAGTCGAATCTTGCTCAACAGCCAGTACAGACAGTGAGAAGTCAACATCCAGTTCAGAAGCAAAAACATCAACAATCATGGCAGGAACACCGGAGAGAACCATCTGTCAGATCATGTTCCCTGACAACAAGGGAATCCGACCATCAAGTATCCAGTTGCCCACCATCAGTGGCAATTGGGAGCTCAAGCACTCGCTGATACACATACTACCCAAGTTCAGTGACCATCCTGGAGAAGACCCTCAAACTCATCTTCGAAACTTTGAAATGGCGATTAGCACAGTAAGGAACAATGCCACTACTACCAGGAACAATGGGGACAGACAAGTTGTTAGGAACGATGCTGAAGTTATGAGAAACCAAGATGCTGCCCAAAACACCTTTCCTGACTACGTAAGGTTGCTCACGTTCCCGTTCTCACTTCTTGACGAGGCACGTGAGTGGCTTTACACCTTGCCAGAGGGAAGCATTGACACATGGAACAAGATGCAACAGGCCTTTCTTGACAAATACATACCCGTTGGCCGGATACAAAGTGGTAGGAATGCTATTTCATCGATCAAGATGGGGGAAAATGAGTCATTATATGACTATTATGAAAGGTTCAAGAAGTTGTTGGCAAGATGTCCTCAACATCGGATTGAGGATATTGATTTGATCGAGCATTTCTTGAAGGGATTAAGGGCATCAGAGAGGAAATACATAATAGCAGCGTGTGGAAGAGCAATAGTCGATCAGCTACCATCTGAAGTGTTCAAGAAAATAGCCGCCATGGCTGAACAATCACGAGATGAAGATGATATCCCAAGAGGGGGGTATGAAGGCAGCAAAGGAAATCAAGACAACTTGGTCAGCACCATGAAAGACTTCATGACCAAGATGTTTGGCCAAATGGAGGATTTGAAGAAGAAGGTAGATGGCAAGGAAGTTCAAAGAGCTGTGAGGAGATGTGAAGTATGCCGGGCAACATCACATGTCACCTCATAATGTCTCAGTTGGTTCGTGGAAGAAGGAGAAGAGGTAAAGGCAATAGGTCAGAACTAGCAAGGCGGTGGGCAACAAAGGTTCCAGTATGGCAATAACAACAACTATGGCAACAACTACGACTATAGGCAGAATCAGCATGAGAACCTGAGGTATGGCAACAACCATTACCAAATGTCTCATGCCCACTAACAACCGTAGTAGCCTGTTCAGCAGCAATATGTGCCTCCACCTCAACAACAGCCTCAACAGCAAAATAATTATGTGCCTTCACATCGAGAACCAGCAAAGACGGAGTTCATGAAGGAGACCATTGATAGGTTTACCAACGAGAACCAAAGGCTGAGGAGAGACTTCGAGAACTTCCTACTAGAAAGTCGAGGACAATCCAACAATCTTCAAGCTCAATTGACTCATATCAACCAAACCTTGTCGAGGTTGGTAGATGACAAGCCAAGAAGACTTCCTGCCCAGGTAGAGGTCAACAAGGAGCAAGTCAATGCTGTAACGTTGTGCAGTGGGAAGAATTTGCCAGAGATGTTGCCCAGGACCCAACCTAAGGAACCAGCTCGAGTAGAGGAAACTAAAATGAGTTCAGGAGATATCAATTACATCTACGAGGAGTTTAAGGCAAAGCGTGAAGAAGGGATAAAGGCCAACAAGAACCCAATCTTTGATAATGAGGAGGATGAAGCCTTGTTTGATTACGTGAAGATGGAGAGATCTAAGCTGGGATTTGACAAAGATGACGTGATGCTGGAATCTTTGAAGGCTGAGAAAGAAGCAGAGGCTTTGGCCAAGAGGACCGTTCCTCGCACTACTAAGATCAAGATCCCATATCCAAGACGTTTTGCCCACGATCGTGATCAGAAGGAGTTGGAGGACATGATGGAGGTGTTCAAGAAAGTGGAGATCAACCTACCGTTGTTGATGGCATTACAATCTATGCCAAAGAGTGCAAAATTTTTGCGAGAGATGTGCTTGAAGAAGACCAAGTACCCAGATAATGCCCGTTTCCATGTGGAGAATGTGTCAGCACTAATGAATTCCCATATCCCGACCAAGAAGAGGGATCCAGGCAAGTTCGCTATCCCATGCACGATTGGTACTACGTCAATACCCAAGGCGATGCTTGATCTTGGAGCTTCGATAAATGTGATGCCAAGAGCCATGTTCGATGAGATGAGATTTGGACCTCTTTCTCCTACACGTGTTGCCATCCAATTAGCAGATTTATCCACAGTCTACCCGGATGGAGTGTTGGAGGATGTGTTGGTCAAAGTGGGAGATCTTCTGTTCCCAGCCGACTTCTATGTTCTTGACATGGAAAAGAAAGCAATCAAGAATCCAGTGATCTTGCTCGGGAGGCCATTCTTGAGGACAACTTGTACCAAGATTGATTGCGATACGAGGAAGTTGACAGTCCAAGTAGCGGGAGAAGTAGTAGAGTTCGATGCTTATAGGCAAAATCAGGATGATACCCTGGAACACCTCTACACCCTTAGTGCATGTGGAAAGCAAGTGGAGACATTGAATAGCTTAAGTTGTTTCGTAGAAGACAATGAAGATGCAATCCAGGCGGAATTCAACCTAGTTCAGGATCTTGTCCAGGATCCTGATCAACATGAGGATAATGAGGAAGATGGGGCTCTGATGCAATTCTACGAAGGAGATGAGTACGAGAGTGAAGAGGATTTTTGCGAAGAATCAATCTATGGACATAGTTTTGATTCCACCGACGTGGACTACTCCACGGATGAAGATGAGGACCAAAATTTAGGGGACCAAAAACCCCTTGATGAGTTTGATGAAGAACTTGAAAAGTTACCCCATGATGAGACTGAAGAGTTAGTAGAGGAATTTTGGCAACAAACAGTTCTTGAGGAGGATGCCAGCTTACAAATTGAAGAGAATCTTGCCCAGAATGAAGAACCAGCAGATGTGGAGGAATGCAGTTATGCAAGGATTCCGGGCAACATGCAGCCTCAGGGGTTCGAGCCACTCAACATCCCTGAGTTGAAACCGGAGGACAGATTGATGCCATCCTTACAAAAAGCCCCTACATTGGAGTTGAAACCTTTGCCCAAGCACCTGAAGTACATATATCTTGGCAAGAACGAGACCTTGCCCGTGATCATATCATCAGAGTTATCAAGCATGGAGGAGGTCAGAATTGGCGAGGTGCTGAGCAAGTACAAGGAGGCATTAGGGTGGACGTTGGCTGACATCAAGGGCATTAATTCTTTAGACTGTGTTCATCACATTTTGCTTGAGGAGGATGCTGCCCCCGTACGAGATCTACAAAGAAGATTGAATCCAGCCATGAAAGAAGTGGTGATGAAGGAGATACTTAAGCTTCTCGACTTAGGGATCATCTACCCCGTGTCTGACAGCCGGTGGGTGAGCCCTGTGCACGTGGTGCCCAAGAAGTCAGGAATTCAAGTTGTTGAGAACGACAAGAACGAGATGGTGGCCATGAGACTACAAACCGGATAGCGAGTGTGTATAGACTACCGAAAGCTCAACCAAAAGATGAAGAAGAATCATTTTCCTTTGCCCTTTATCGACGAGATGCTTGAAAGGTTAGCCGGTAATGACTACTACTGCTTTCTTGACGGTTATTCTGGTTACATGCAGATCTGGGTTGCTGACGAGGATCAAGGCAAGACCACATTCACGTGCCCGTTTGGCACTTTTGCATATAGGAGGATGCCGTTCGGATTATGCAATGCACCAGGGACATTCCAAAGGTGTATGATGGACATTTTTTCAAACCTTCTTGAAGAGTGTATCGAAGTATTCATGGATGACTTTACTGTCTACGGCAAGACCTTCGAATCATGCCTCAACAACTTGGATCAAGTCTTGAAGAGATGTGTTGAGAAGAGCCTTGTGTTGAACTATGAGAAATGCCATTTCATGGTAAGAGAAGGAATCGTTTTGGGGCATGTCATCTCAGGAAAAGGTATTGAGATAGATAAGGCCAAGATCGACATTATCTCCAAGTTGCCCTACCCAAGATCGGTGAAGGAGTTAAGAGGATTTCTTGGGCATGCTGGATTCTATAGAAGATTTGTCAAGGACTTTGCCAAGATCGCCCAACCAATGACGAGATTACTTCAAAATGAAGTACCATGGGAGTTCGATGAAGATTGTAAGAAGGCGTTCCATGCCTTGAAGGAGAACTTGATCACTGCCCCTATCATCCAACCTCCGGATTGGGGGATGCCTTTTGAGTTAATGTGTGATGCCAGTGGTTATGCCGTAGGAGCAGTTCTTGGGCAAAAGAGCGGAAAGGAGAGCTATGTCATCTATTACGCATCCAAGACGTTGAACCCAACCCAATGCAACTATGCCACCATGGAGAAGGAGTTGTTGGCCATTGTCTTTGCCTTTGAAAATTTTAGATCCTACTTGCTTGGAGGCAAGATCATAGTGTACACGGACCACGCAGCGCTGAAGTACTTATTGAGCAAGAAGGAGTCCAAGCCAAGATTGATTAGATGGATTCTTTTGTTGCAAGAATTTGACATAGAGATCAAAGACAAGAGTGGTGCCCAGAATCAAGTTGCCAACCACCTAAGTCAAATCCTCCAGCCAGACGATGGGTTGCCGATCAAGGAGACCTTTCCCGACGAGCATCTGAGTCTTGCCCAAGATGAACCATGGTATGCTGATATCGTGAATTACTTGGTGACTGGAGAAATTCCCTCAGATCTTGGGCGTTATCAGAGGAACAAGCTTAAACATGAGAGTCGTTTCTACATTTGGGACGAACCATATTTATGGAGGGAATGCGCGGATAAGATAATAAGGAGGTGTGTCGAGGATAAAGAGCAAAGAAGCATTCTTGAGCATTGCCACAACAAGGAGTGTGGAGGACACTTTGGGCACCAACGTACTGCAAGGAAGATTTTGGAGTGTGGCTTTTATTGGCCAACATTGTTTAAAGACTGTTACGAGTGGGTCAAGATGTGCGAGAAGTGCCAAAGGGAAGGCAACATCACAAGAAGGAACGAAATGCCCATGATCCCGATCTTGCCCGTGGAGGTGTTCGATATATGGGGGATGGATTTTATGGGACCATTACCGAGTTCCAAAGGCAACAAGTACATCATATTGACAGTAGATTATGTCTCGAAGTGGGTAGAGGCACGTGCTTCATATAAGGATGATTCAAAGGTGGTTTCTCATTTTTTGAGAACTCAAATTTTCAATAGGTTTGGTGTACTTCGAGCTATCATTAGTGATCAAGGTTCTTATTTTTGCAACGCGACGGTGAACACCTTGTTCAAGAAATATGGAGTTACACATCGCGTGTCAACAGCCTACCACCCACAAGCCAATGGACAAGCGGAGTTGTCCAATAGAATAATTAAGACGATCTTGAGGAAGACCGTGGGCACAACAAGGAAGGATTGGAGTATGCGCTTGGATGATGCCTTGTGGGCTTATAGGACTGCCTTTAAAACACCTTTTGGCATGTCCCCTTATCGTATGGTCTATGGCAAGAGATGTCATTTGCCCGTAGAGCTGGAACATCGAGCACATTGGGCTGTTGCCCAACTTAACCTCGACTGGAATGAAGCAGGTGAATCAAGGAAGCTCGAGATCCAGGAACTCGACGAGATCAGACTCCAAGCCTATGACAATGCCGGTCTATACAAGGAAAGGATGAAGAAAACCCACGACCTCTTGATTAAAGAAATGGAGTTCCATTTTAGGCAACAAGTGCTGCTCTATCAAACTCGGTTCAGGCTATCTTCAGGGAAGCTCTCGACCAAGTGGGCAGGACCTTATGAAGTACAAGCTCAATTCTCAAATGGAGCTGTTGAGATCAAGGATCCTAGGAACAGAAAGATTTTTAAAGTTAATGGCCAGCGCTTGAAGGCCTATCTTGGGTAAGAACAGTTTATTGAGGGGGAACCATCTGGGTTTCCTGTCGAGGAGGACCTCTGACTTCTAAAGAGGGGGTGTCGTGCCCATGACCTTAAACGGGGCGTTGTCCAGGAGGCAACCTGGTTAGTTTTTAATTTTTTTTCGTTATTTTTTTTCTTTTATTCTTTATTTTCGTAAAAATATGAAAATCTAAAAAAATCATAAAATTATGAAAAATCCAAAAAAATTAGTGTAGTTTAGTTAGTTTATGTTTTAAGTATTTTATTTTAAAGCATTTTATGTTCAAATCTAACCATAAGGGGAAGTTTATTTCCGGAGTGTATTTGTGTTTTTAAGTGTGCAGGAGATGTTGAGCAAGATGCAGGTTGTAGATCAGGATCCACTCTAAGGGAAGGAGCTGTGGGAGTGGAGCAAGGATTTTGGGCAAGAGCTAAGTTGTTGGTCAACAACGATTGAGGCGGTTACTGTACCCCTAAAACTACGCGCCCTTTAAAACCACCCTACCACGTCTATACCCCCACTACCCGATTTCAAATTCAAGTCTGCAACCTCTCATCTTCTCTCTTCTCTCTCTCCATCAAAACTTTCAAATTTCCTACAATGGTGTCTACTCGTCCCAAAAACAAACTCAACAAGATCCCTGGCAGAACCAGCATAGACCTCACCACCGAACACCCCACTACCACCACCACAAAGCCCAAAATCACCACCAAGAGGAAACTACCCATGGAACCCGCCAACCCTTCTACCGACCAACACCTAGAAATCACAATCGGAACCACCGTACCCAAAAGCCCGCCGGTCGACGCCACGCTTCTGATGAGCGATGAAAACCCTAGCCTGATGGAAGAGGCGGAGAAGCAGCAGGAAGAGGAGACGCAATCGAAGCAGGTTTTCGCGCAAGAGGAGTTAGAGGAGGAAGCAGAAGAGGAGGAACACGGCGAGGATGAAGAAGAAGAGAAAAGTGATGAGGGAGAAGGCGACAATGATGATGTGGAACGAAGCCATCGATGCAGTGGCGGCGAAACTGGCAGCGGAGGCGTTGGTGGAGGTGAAGACCAAGGCCAAGGAAAGCCCGGTGAAGAAGAAGGAAGCCAAGGCAGCTAAGAAACGCCCTCACGGTGGCGAGGGGACACCGGCGAAGAAGCACAAGTCTGCTGCTTCGGACGCCGGGTCTTTTCAGCCGTCGATTTCAAAGGGGACGGCTGCCAGCGAACAAGAAGAAGAAGGGAACGATGTTGATGAGGAAGGGAATGATGAGCAGTCTACCCCAGCAAATGGAAAGAGCAGGAAGAAGAGGAGGGGTCCTACAGTGATGATGTGTAGGAAGCCCAGAGAGTGGAAGGTGACTGCGCCCAGGGTTCTCGACTTCAAACTCTACGAGAACCTGGGTGTTGCCCAGGAAGTTAGGAAGCTATTTGAAGGAATAGGCTGGAGCAAGTTTTTGGAGTGGCCTGTGGAGGTCTATGAGGAGCAGGTTAAGGAGGTGTACAACACGGCGGCAATAACAAGTGATCCAGAGAATGGGGTAAGCATGATCTCCTTTTCGCTGTTGGGCGAGAAGTATGACTTTCAAGTTAGTGCCCTTAATCAGATTCTGGGAATGGTGAGTTTGAAAGACTTGGCCAAGAAGGAGTTCATGGAGGCCAAGACTAAGATGCCACCCCTAGGAGATGAGGCTTACGAGGAGCAGTGGAAGGAGATCGGGAATGGAACGCCATACTATGGGGCCAACAACAAGGGAACCGAGCTGAAGACTCACGCCCTTAGGCTTTGCCATCGCATCCTTGCCTACAACTTGAATGGCAAGAGCGATAGTGGCAACAGCTTGAGCAACAAGGAGCGGTATTTACTGTGGTGTATGCACACCAAGACCAGGGTCAACTTTGCGGTGTTCCTTGGTGAGCAGCTCAAGACGGTTCTAGCGAAACAATCTCTGGGATGCACTTGTGGCCATGTTGTGACAGCCTTTGCGCATGGAGTCGGGGTCTATGGTGAGCTGAAAGGAAAGCCGGTGATGGTGGTCAGCAAGCTGGGAGAAGCTGCCTTGAAGAAGATGAATGATATTGAGATAAGGAATGGCAGGTACGTGTTCGTTGAACACGACAAACCAAAATCCACCAGGCTATCACCCTTGGGCAAGAAGGAGGAGGCAAGCACTAGTGCAGCGGTGCTGCCCAACACCGAGATCGAGACCAGACTGACCAATGTGGAGAGGTTGATGACCGAGATCAGGGATGCCCAGCTGGCATTCTTTGCACACCAAGGATTCAGGTATCCACCTGAATCTTCTCTTTGATTTGTGTTCCTCCCTTTTTGTTAGTTTAGGTTTTTAATTTTCGTTTTTGTGTTCTGTGTTTTGTTATGTCTTGTTGGTCGAGAGGACAATTTTAGTGTCTTCACCCACAATTTGCCCAGCAAATTGTGTGGTGACGACCTTATTCCCTTCTCAGTTGTGTGCGTAGTATTTGTTGAGTCAATTTTTGTTTTGTTTTGTGTTGTTACCCAACATTTTACCCACTTTGCCTAAGGCAAAGTGTGTGGTGTTGGAGTGTCAGTTTGTGTTTTTAAAGAGTGTTTAGGTTATTGATCAGCATGTTAGCATGAAAGTTGGAATAGGATTATAGATGATGCCGTATGTAAATAGGTAGGACGGAATGAGAAATTGGGCATTAACTGTGAGGATTTGAGCTTTTAAAATGCTATATACATATGCAACATCATTCTTTCTTGTGTGAAAATGATCAGTTAGCATGTATTGATCTAGAACTTGCCTGCATCTCTTAATTAAAGCTTCATGTAACTTAGTCGGATTACTTAGATGAATTAGACAATTTTTTGTTCAAAGAAGCCCGTGGCCTAAAAATTCCCTACCTTGACATTTATCCTTTGACTAGCCCCCTTGAGCTTGATGATAATTCTTTCTAATCACTTATAGAAGCCTGAATTTTAAGCCGTCCCGGTCAAGAACTCAGGTCTAGAAGAACAAGGGATGAAAGGAAATGTTGGGTAGCACTTACTGGGCATTATCACCTACGATAGAGGTGTTGGGTTTAAAAAAAAAGAGAAAAAAAAGAAAAAGAGAAAAAAAATAATAAATAAGAAAAATTGGGTCCAGAAAAGAATAAGTGTGCTAGATGAGGAGGAGTAAGGAATCAAGGGAAGTCTGTTGCTCGAGAACCTAGTTCTTGACTTAGCCAGTTCTTAAATTTCCCCACTTTTTTGCCTTAAGCCACATTACAACCCACTAAAGACCTAAGGATAAGTAGTTTGACTTCGTTCAAAGAAGTATAGATGTAGAGGGCAGACAAGCCTATGGAAAAACTTTGTTGATATTGATCAAGAGCGTATACACTTAACCTTATACACTTGAGAGATGAGTGCTGGTAAGGATATCCATGTTGCCCAATAACTCTATCTTGACCTGTTTGATGGCAATATCTGTTTACATATCCTGTTTTGACTAACATGTTGATGAGCTGATCTTTTGAGTCTGTGTTTTTTGTTTTGTCTTTTCTGTGTTTGAGTCTTGGGCAAGTTGCAACCATACACTTGAGGGCAAGTGTAATTCAAGTGTGTGTGTGTGATGAACCCATATTTGTGTCCATCTTTTCTTGTGTTTTTCTTGTATTTTTAATCTTTATCGAGTCAATATATGTCTGGGAGGACACGCAAGTCGAGGGATAATGTGCAGGGAAGAACAGGTGGATGCTGGCCAAATCCGATGGAAAATCTGTTGTTGAGATGGTGATACGATGCGAATGGGCATAGGGCTGGAAGCTTGTAGCTGGGCAACATCGAAATATCTAATCTACAAGTCAGAAAGTACCTCCCCATACCCCTTAAGCCAACAGACAGAGTACTCGGAGGAGCCATGATCTTGGTCAACACCGGAAGCAGTTCAGGATGCAGACGATGAAGGGCAAGATGCGAGTCGGACCAGCAACAGGATTTTCTTTTCCTTCAAGGAAGAGGATAAAGATTGGATCTTTCTTTCCTTATCCTAGTCGAGCCTAATCAAAGGAGATATCTACCATGCAAGGAAAGAAGTATCGTGCATGCATGAAGAGAGAGGGCGGGTGTGATATGCATGGAAGAGACCTTCATCAACAAGGAAACTTCCCTAAACCCTAATTTCCATCGCCTATATATATGGCCGACTCCATTGTGTATACGACGCTGATTTTATTCTTAGTTTTGCATCTTAGGTTGAGAGAAAGGGAGGAAGAAACAAGTCTTACGGGTAATTTACTTTTATTTCGTATTTTACTGCTTTAAATTTAGTTGTTGGCGTGAAGCCAAGACCCTGGTTGCTGACTACGTTTTTGGGCAGCAACCCGTTTTCAGATTTATGCTAAGTATGTTTTTCTTTATTTGTTTTGTGTTTTTATTTAATATTATGTCTAGCTAAGTTTATTGTTTGGGTTGGATGTAGATGAAGTGATTCTAAATTACAAGTTCGTCTAATTGGTTAAGTTCGTTAATTGATTTTGTTCCCGAGACACTTAGGATTAATTTTAGACTTAATTGATATTGAAGTTGATTGATCACCATCTAGATATTGAGATTAAGCCATTAATAGAAATTGGGATTAATACGAGAGTGTCTTTCGTGCCTAAGAAGGTAAAGGGTGTTGGAGAGCAGTCGATATTGACCTACCTCTTGGCTGTCTTGGGTCTGTTTATTCTTAATGTCTGTTGGGCAGCATCGTCACTGAAGTGTCCTCGTGGCTTTGCTGATCAAGAGAGGAGATCTTGCCTTCTGATCAAGATCTGTAAAATTGATTAGACGTAGGTTGAGTGTGTTTGCATCGTGACTTCGTGACCTTAGGGTGTAAACTAATCTTTGCCTTAAATCAAGTGATAAAATCAGTTAATTGAATATCTTTGCACCAATGAACGAGTAAAGAGTAATTAGGATCATGGATTCGAAACCCAATCCAAACTCTTTTGTTATTTGATATTGTTACTTGTTGAGTGCAGGGTATTTAGATACTTCGTGACCAAAACCCTTTTGTTGAGCAACATCAGAAGAACAGATTACACCAGGTCCCTTGGGCACGATCCCACTTGCCGCTGACTACTACCTTGTTGGGCAAGAGGTGTTTATAAATATTATTTGTACGAAGTGTGTGACGACAACGCTCCGTCATCTTTCCTCCATGAACTGGACATCTTCGTCCTTCTCAAACTCCACCAATTTTTACTTCTTTCCTGGGTTTTTGGAAGAAGGCGTAGCATCCTTCTTCTCCTCCGTCGAGGATTCTCCACCCAATGATGAGGTGGCTTCAGAGCTAGCCACCCTCACCTTCTTCTTGGCCTTCTTCTTCACTTGCCATTGCTTCCTCTTCTCTTTTCTTTTCTCTGCATCCCTCTTCACCTCTGCACATAGCTTGTCGAAGGAATCCTCAGACTCCTTTTTATCTCCTTGCTCCTTCTCCACATCCGCTACCACCTTCATAACCACATCTTCACCCTGCTTAGTCTCTTCTTTCCCTTGCTTGGGCGGTGAGTTTTCCGGTGCTTATTTCTCTGTTGGTTTCTCCGATGTGGAAGAAGTTCCAACCACCAGAGCACCTTCACGTGACAACACTTTCTCTTCGACTGTGATTGCCATGGTTTCAGCAAGAGCTTCATTGATTACTTTCTCTACCTCGGCAGTAAGGGAGTACGACACCACCCAAGAAGTGGGGCTTGCTTCGTGTAGAGAAGTTTCCAACGGCGGCGATTCTGGGTCGGAAAGGTCGATGTGCATTCCGTGAGGAATTTTGTTAAGTTTGTTCTTTGGGTGTGTGGATACCATTGTGGGATTTTAGGGTTTAAATTTGAGGAAGAAAATAATTGATGGCCGAAATTGGGGGAATGAGGAAAGAAAGTGAATTATGGTAGTTTTTGAATTGATCGTTTACGTGGGAAAGTGGAAGGGTTGGAGGGATTAGACATGTTAGGGTGGCAGACGGTTATAGGGCTAGGGGTAGGTTTTGAGTGAAACTGTCACATCACACGTGGTATGGCAGTTACTGTCCTGTCAGCTTTGTTGCCCAAGTCCATCGCTTAGCCTAGAGCGCCGCACTTGCCCTCCTGCGCACGCACTTTGCTCAAAGCAAAGTGTTAAATCGTCCTTCTACCTTCGCCCAACACATGTTCCCTGTTGATCACGAACAAACTACCATATACAAATCAAAATCTATCCTATCCTATAGTCAGATAATTCTACCCAAAATGGAATTAAAATACGCCTAATTTTGATGGAAAATATTAAAATTATGGCTATTTTAATCCCTATCTCCCCCCCCTCCCCATTTTTTTAGAAACAAAAATAAACAGAATGGAAAGAAAAGCGTACCGGGTTACCTCCTAGATAGCGCCCCAGTTAACGTCGTAGACGCGACGTCCTCCTTGCCCAAGTTAGGACTCCGTATCACAGAGGAATTTCAAGTATTCCTCTGTTTTCTCCAGGACTTGACCAAAGAAAGTCTTCAACCTTTCCCCATTGACCTTGAAAATTTTTCCCGTGTTAGATTCATTAATTCCATAGCCCCATTCAGATATGTGGCTTGTACTTCAAAAGGCCCAACCACTTAGTAGACAGTTTTCCCGATATAAATTTGAACTTAGATTGATATAACAACACCTGCTGCCCAGGTTCAAACTTCTTAACTTTGATTAAGGCATCATGGTCTTTCTTCATTCTTTCTTTATACAATACGGAACTATCATACGAATTGAGTCGGATTTCCTCAAGTTCCTGCAGTTGAAGCTTCCTAGCTTGGCTAGCCTCATCCCAATCATAATTCATTTTTTGAATTGCCCAATACGCTCGATGTTCAATTTCCACAGGCAAGTGACACATCTTGCCAAAGACCATGCTGTAGGGCGACATCCCAAACGGGGTTTTAAACGTGCCCATAATGCATCCTCAATACGCAAACTCCAATCCTTCCCTGTTGGGCTAACTGTCTTTCTCAAGATAGCCTTCAAAATGTGATTAGACAATTCAGCTTGACCATTTGCTTGAGGGTGATAAGCATTCGAAATCCTATGATGTACTCCATATCTGCTCATTAACCCTTTCACAGCTCCATTGCAAAAGTGCTTTCCTTGATCACTAATGATCGCCCTAGGCACACAAAACTGGCTGAAGATATTTCCCTTGAAGAATTTCACAACTACCTTCGAGTAATTTTGATGTTGCCTTGGCTTCCACCCATTTGGATACATAGTCCACTGCCAAAAGTATATATAGATTTCCTTTCGATTTAGGCAATGGTCCCATGAAATCCATTCCCCATATATCAAATACTTCCACTGGCATGACCGAGGTCATGTGCATCTAATTCCTCTTACTGATGTTGCCCTCCTTTTGGCATTGAGCGCAGTGTTTGCACCATTCAAAAATGTCTTTGAACACATTGGGCCAATAAAACCCACAGTCCAATATCTTCCTTGCCATCTTTTTCGGTCCAAAATATCCCCCACATACCTTTGAGTGACAATGTCCAAGGATACTTGCTTGTTCTTTCTCATCAATGCATCTACGAATTACTTGGTCAGTACACATCTTCCATAAGTAAGGTTCATCCCAGATGTAATATCTACTCTCTACCTTGAGTTTGTTCTTTTGATACGAGCTGAGGTTGCCTGGTAGTCATCCCAAGATAATGTAGTTGCACAAGTCAGCATACCACAGATCAGGGTTGTCTTGGGCAAGAGCTAGGTGTTCATCTGGAAAAGTCTCCTTGATCGACTCAATCTCTTCTTGTTGGATGATACGACTCAAATGGTCAGCCACTAAATTCTACGCTCCAACCTTATCCTTAATTTCTATATTGAATTCCTGAAGTAACAAAATCCACCTTATCAATCTGGGTTTGGTCTCCTTTTTGGCCATGAGGAACTTCAGGGCGGAGTGGTCAGTGTAAACTATGGTCTTGCCCTCAAGCAGGTATGATCGAAATTTTTCAAAGGCAAACACCACAGCTAACAATTCCTTTTCTGTGGTAGAATAATTGCATTGGGCAGGATTTAGAGTCTTGGATGCATAGTATATGACATGATTCACTTTTCCTCTTTTCTGCCTAAGAATAGCTCCCACAGCGTAGCCACTCGCATCGCACATCACCTCAAATGGCATCTCCCAATCTGGTGGTTGAATGATGGGTGCTGATACCAGGATCTCCTTCAACGTATGGAATGACTTCTTGCACTCGTCATCGAAGTTCCAACCCACTTCTCCTTGTAATAGCCTGGTCATAGGCTGCACGATCTTAGCAAAGTCTTTGACAAATCTTCTGTAAAACCCTGCGTGTCCGATGAAGCCACGCAGCTGCTTTACGTTGCTCGGGTAAGGCAACTTGGCTATGATATCAATCTGGCTTTGTCGACCTTTATTCCTCGTTCTGATATGACATGCCCAAAGATTATGCATTTCTTAACCATGAAGTGACATTTCTTGTAGTTCAGCACCAAACTCTTATCAACACATCTCTTTAGCACCATTTTCAAGTTGCTTTAAGCACTTGTCGAAATCTGATCCATAGACAGTAAAGTCGTTCATGAACACCTTTATGCATGTTTCAAGCAAATATGAGAATATACTCATCATACACCTTTGGAATGTGCTAGGAGCGTTGCATAGACCAAAAGGCATTCTTCTATACGCAACTGTATCGAATGGGCAAGTAAAAGTAGTCTTGCCTTGGTCTTCCTCCGCGACCCAGATCTACATATAGCCCGAGTACCCATCAAGAAAACAGGAGTACTTGTTGCCCGCTAACCTTTCGAGCATCTCGTCGATGAAAGGCAATGGAAATGGTCCTTCTTGGTCTTTTAGTTCAACTTCCTATAGTCTATGCAAACTCGTCGACCTGTTTGTAGCCTCATGGCCACCATCTCTTGCTGCTCATTTTCTACTACTTGAAAACAGGAGTACATGTACTGGACTGACCCATCTGCTGTCAGAGACTGGGTAGATAATCCCTAGATCCAATAGCTTCAAGATTTTTTTCATCATTACCTCCTTCATTGTTGGATTCAGACTTCTTTGAGGATCTCTAATGGGCTCGACATCCTCATCTAGCAAGATGTGATGTCTGCACACAGTGGGGTTAATGCCCCTTATATCGGCCAATGTCCATTTGATGGCTAACTTATACTCCACTAGGACTTCTTTTACTCTCAATAGATAGCTTAACACTTATTATCACCGGTAGTGTCTCGTTTTCTCCGAAATAGATGTATTTCAAGTGGTTAGGCAATGACTTCAATTCCAATTTGGTGTTTTTTCTATTGATGGCATCAACCGGTCTTCTTACTTCAATGTGGGTATCACCAATGGTTCTACTCTGCGTACTGGTTCTGCATCTGACCTCAGGTAATGCACTGCTTCGATCAATTCAATAGATCCATCTTGGACGACAACCTCAGTTAGGTCAATTTGAAGAACTATATCCAGCTTGTCCTCAATTGTAATTTGTGGCCAGAATTCATCCACCATTTGGTCAATCAGGTCAATACTATGCACCAGCTCCGTGTCATTAGGCTGCTTTATGGTGTTGTAAATATCGAATGACACCACTTCTCATCCGAATTCACACGTTAACTTTCCCGTATCGCAATAGATTCTTGTGCAAGCGGTCTTCAAGAATGGTCTTCCCAACAACATAACTGGTGTCTTTTAGGATGATCTCCCCATATCCAGAATGTAAAAGTCAGCCGGGAAGATGAGATCTCTCACCCTGATCAAGAAGTCCGCTAAGATTTCTTCATGCCATACAGTAGACCTATCTGCCAATTGGATATCCACCTTTGTAGGATTGAGTGGACCCATCCTTAGATCATCGTACATCGACTTGGCTATGACATTGATTGAGGCCCCCAGATCCAACATGGCTTTTTCTATCTTCATATCCCATCCCTGGGTCAGTGCACTTGGTCGGCATGGGAGTGTCTTGCAACACTACGGATACGTTCTCGTTGACTTGGAATCTTGCATCATCTGTGTACTTGACCTTTCTTGTACACAACTCCTTCAAGAACTTAGTGCATTTAGGCATGAATTGCAAAGCGGTTAAGAGGGGTATGTTGACCCCTACCTTCTGAAACATGGTAGTCAATTCCTTCATCTCTTGTTCTTCTTTATCCTTTGCAAATCTACTCGGGTAAGGGGCCTTTGGCTCATAAGGTTTGAGCTTCTTTGCCTTTTCAACATCTTTCGTTGCTTTAGCTCTGATCTCAGCGACATTGAGCTCGGCTATCTTCCTATTTTCTGCCGCTTCCCTTTTAATATGTGCTATTTTTTCAACTGATAACTCTTGCCATAGTTTCTCAACATGACCTGATCCCATGGTTGCCTCTTCATACTTTTCTATCTCAACCTCTTCCTCTTGCTCAACATCTATGTTGTGCCCAGTAGACAGATATTGCCCAGGAATAGCTCCTTGAGGTACATAATGATCAGGCACTCTTACTTCAGGAAACTTGGCCCCACTACGCAACGTGATAGCATTTACTTAGGTCTTCTTAATCTCAACTTAAGATGGAAGTTCACATTTTCCTCCATTCAGCATGGACTTAATCTGAGATATTGACTCTACCAAGTGGCTTAATGTTCCATTAATATCTCTCATGCCTCCCCTTGTCTCCATGCGAAAATTGTCTAACTCTTGATACCCCCTTCCTTTGTTCAGCTGCAAGCCTTTCCACTTCGCTCCTAAGGGTATCCCTTGGTTGATCTCTATTATGCGGGGGTACATAGGACTGCTGTGGTAGTTGCCCTGGTTGAAGTGCGTTTAGATAGTTATTATTTTCATATCTCAAATTGTCATTGGGCCTCCAAGGTCCATTGTTAAAGTTTCTTCGCTGCCCAACTTCTCCTTGCTGGTACGGTTGCCCAACGACATTAACTTCTTCATCTTCGTACAACTATCAATGGGATGAGTGTTAGCAGCACAAAGCTCACACTTCATTACTCATTTCTACATGATCGGACCGGAATTTTTATTCCCAACAACATTATTCTTGTCCTGGTTCATCATTTCCTTCATCATAGATAATAAGATATCGAATTTAGGATTGCTGTTGGTTGGCTCATGCATCCTGGGCACGATTGTCTCATCTTGATTCCTTTTCTTGTCTGCCATCTCAGCGAATAGTTTGAATATATCACTTGGTAGTTTGTTGATAACGTTTCCTCCACAGGCTGCATCTATCCAATCTCTTTCAAACTACCTTAATCCATTCATGAAGACAGTGATTAAATCTTTATCACCCAAACCATGCTGAAGACACCTTGCAATTAGCTTCTTATACCTAGAGTGGTAATCATATATTGATTCTCCATTGCCCATTTTTATGTTTTGAATCGCCGCTCTTGCGTTCTGGATTCGGGCAAATGGGTAATATTGCTCAAGAAACCTCTGCTGCATCTGTTGCCAAGATGTGACGTTGCCCTGAGGTAGTTGGTACAACCATTCCCTTGCTCCATCTTATAGTGAAAATGGGAACGTCAAGAGGCGAATGTATTCCCTCATCATGTTTTCCGCAACAGTAGTGTGCACAGTACGCATTGCCATCTCAAAATCCTGTAGGTGGCGCTGCGGATCCTCTCCAGGCAAGTCACTGAACTTGGGCATCTGCATCAAAGAGTGTTTCAGCTCCCAACTTTCAGTGATAGCAGGCAAAGTGATGTTTGCTGGATTCAAATTGACATCTGTTGGAAACATGATTTCCTTCAAAGTCCTCTCAGGATCAGCTTGTTGTTGCACCATCTCCACTTCTTCAGACTGTTCGCAATCTGAAGTTTTTGGTGGTGACCTCTCCTCGTCACTCGCCAGTTCCTCCTCTCGTGCTCGTTTTTCAGCTTCCATCTTTAGTTTCTTCTGCTCCTTGATGTACTTCTCCCATTCAGGATGATACTTCTATTCACCGTCGATCTTAACAGGGTCAGAGCCAAACATGCACAGGGTCTCTCCCTCAAGAGATAGTTACAAAATCAGCTCCCCAGCAACGGCACCAATTTTGACGAGGTTGTCGTTCGCACTCTCAAAATAAATTTGTAGCGTATTCTCACAACTATATAGTTAGCAAGTAAGTACAGGATCGATCCACAAGGAGTTGATTGTGACTATCTCTTGAAATCTCCTCCACCTATCAAGAAAGTTTGGTTTTGGTATCTTGGTCACTGGGACTCTCTTGCCCAATTCGAGAACTTAAATAAATACTGAAAAGAAAACAGATAGTTTGATCAATAACAAAAACAACTTGATCTGGACAAAGACATTGTTAAGTGAAAACTCTAGCTCGGTCATTGGTGCAAATATATTCATCACTTGCATGCATCGTTGGTTATAGGACTTGAATACTGAGATCCCTTTTTACTCGCCACGCTCTCAACAAACCCTTCTCTGACTTATCCTAACTTAGTTGATGACGCACCGTCGGCTACCTACCTTGGGCAATACCTCTGTCAGAGTCATCGTTCAGTTTCTTGCCCAAGGAGCATTAATCACTAGAAAGGCCCAACAAGGAATCATCACGTCTAACCCAACAGGGTAGACACCTTCCTCTAATGTTAATCGATCCTAATTGAGATAAGTTATGGAAACCACTCCTACTTCCCAATTGATTAGTGATCTAATATGTCTTAAGTGATTAACAACTTATTAATCTCTTAATTGTATTACACCGTATTAAAACAAGTTCATTAACATATTGGGGACACATGCATGCAATTATCAAGCACAAATTAGACCTCTCAAGCCTAAGTAATCACTTAACTATCTTGCCCAGATCAAGTATAAAAACTTAGCTAGAAATGAAAGTAAAAGCTCGAACACAATAATTTGAGGAACTCATAATAAGAACTATATTTAAAACTTACTAAGTACTGGAAAGAAAATCAGGCTAAAAGTGCCAATGGGAAATAGTACGAACAAAAATACAAATAAAACGTTGCCCGTAGGACTTGTTCTTTTCCGCACAATCTCTCTCAAAGTAAACATGAATGAAAGCTATAATAACGGCGACGTCGTCTTCGCAGCAGCTAGGCTTCAATATTTATAGGAAAGTGATTAGGGTTTGGGTCCCCGGTCCTTAACATGGAAGAAAATCCAGGAGCTACCTTGGGATGCAAGTAAATACTTGATAAGCACGACCCCAATATGGCATGTCATGTTGACACGCACCCGTCGTATGGTACGATCAAAATAGTTGTGTATGCCCCAGGCGGACAATACACGCTCCTATGCCCACTACCGGAGTGGTTAGTCTTAGCAGTAAGCTAGGGTCGATCCCACGGAGAATGAGGAACTACTTTACCCTTCGGTGCACAAATTGAGTTGTCACGGTCTCGATCTGTATATCTGCACAATAAACTAAACGAAAATCAAATATAAAAAGGGGGTAAGATTTGGGATTGGTCATGATCATTGTTGATATGTTAATTCGGTCACGGGCACACTGAAGATCCGTCCATGCTTCATATAAACTCAAGTCGTGGCCCAAAGACATTGGGGCGTTTCAAAAGTCTATACTCCACACTTGGGATGGTTGAATCCCTTGTTGTCGTCTTGGTCCGAAGGTCACGCTTCACCCCGGTCACAAGACCGTGCTTCACTCCTCCTTAGATAATAGTCGTACCCGATCTCTCCAAGTATGACCCTCACCAACCTTCTCTCCCAAGCTTCCCATGTCCGTACCTACAGAGTAGACATAACTCGCGGGATATTCATTTCCGGTACTACGTCCAACCGATCATCGATATGTCTACGATACGCGAGATGAGTCCATCGGTCAAAAACCATGGCTTGATGCCTCGTCACAGTTGGTGGTTGATTGTTAGAGAAGCCCAACACCGAGAAAAGACGCAGTATCCCCTTGCCCATTCCTCGCTATCCTGATCTACAACACCATGTTAGGTGCTGTTCAGCTACTCGGTCATGGGCACACCGAACGTTGCCGTCTGTCATGCCCTGCCTTTGCTTGGAATAGTACAGCTCCAACCGAACGGAGATCACCTGTTAGGTCAGGACTGCCCATGAGTTCTGCTCAGATCTATCCGGAACTACTGGATTCAACCGATGGCACAAGTGCCTCACGAATATTTCATATATCAACAGTCAATCATTTCCCATACCCAAATCTCACCAAGTAGACTACTCACGCATATTGAAATACATAATAACTGATAAATGAGAATGCATGAATAAAGAAGAATGCAAAATACTTGAATTAAAATAGTACCTAAGGCAAACAGCCTTGGATTCGTTCTTCACAGCGGAATATAAATCAAAGCAGATAAATTGTTTTGAACGTAAAATAAATATAGAACTGGAAACGAAAGTGTTTTTCCGAACTAAGACTAGAGAATGGTGTGGTAACCAACGTTGTGCCAGCCGCTCTGGCTGGACTTTTATAGTAGCAATGGCCGCGGACAAAACCCTAAGCGAGTGGACTGAATCGGCATGATTGACACTTCCCATGTTGAGCGAGATTCTGATTATCTGTGATTGAATGGATTGATGATTGGCAATCTCTGATTGATTGATTTATTTAGGGTAATGCGCTGACCTCTAAATCCTTCCTTCCATAGATGCTTGGCAGATATTGTGCGAATCTTCTCCACGCGGCTTTCCTTCTTGAGCTTTGGCGACTGACTGGCAATTTTTGTAGTGGTCAAATTGATTGCATGCTTCATGGTTTGATTCCTCGTAGGCAAGGCAGTTGCAAGATCTTCTTTGTTGTTGGATGCATTGCGTTAATACCACGAATGTGAATGATGAACAGCAACTTAGCTTCAGGGTTCACATGGAATCCTCCTTTGAACCTCGTCTCTTGCTTCAATTTGTCTCCTGCGCTGCATACTCCTTTGCGTAATCCTTGCAACCGACTGTATTCACTCCAATTCTGCTCATTCTGACCACCTTTCCTCTGTTTGACTTGGACTGAGCTTCCTTCCTTCGAACAATAGTTTTCTTCCCCTGGACAGACACTAACGACACAAAAAGACATGAAAAATAGGGCCAAATGGCCCAAAAGTCGAAGACGCATCACACTTACACACTTAAACCATACTTGCCCTCAAGTATGTAGGTGGATTCACGAAGAAACCAAGAACAAAGATGAATGAAAAGGAATAGAACTTTAAGACACGAAAGTGCGCAATCAAATGGATCAGTTCGTGCATGCATGTATCCACCAAATTAACATTCCACAAACCCATTGAGCAAATACATCACATGATCACATTAGCAGTCTTCCTCACACACTCAAGTGTATGGCTAGTGTTTACTCTCATTTCATGCTGCATTAGCTCTCCTATTAGCTTGTTCGAGGATTTATGGCTATTAGTTAATCTAGTGCAGATTATCAAAGGGTCTTAATTTGGCTGTAATGGGGCATACGGAGCAGGGTAAGGATTTCTGGATAGTGGGTTAAAACCTGATTCTAGTCATATTGACTACTCTTTCAATACCAGTGCTCCCACTACTCCTCATATTCTTTTCCTTGGGGTTTATCTCTTTCTTAGGCATATATTGTTCTTTGATCACACTTAGAATTTCCCTTCTTTTCATTTATGCCTTCTTCTTAAGCACTGACTACCCCTTTTGTTACCCCTCTTTTTACTTATATTTTTCCACTTAGAGCATCTATGTACCCTTCTTATCTTGTATGGTGTGGGAGACACACTCTTAATCAAATATCATTACAAGGGCTTATGAAAGAAAAAGTGCTTCGGCTCAAAGGGTTTAGCAATGGATCATGTTTACTAGATAATTCTGGGGCTTCTAATCATGAAGAAACTGCCCTTATCCTTTAATCTACACCACCAGCTAAAAATCCACTAACAAGTTCTAAGATTACCAAGCAACATGAACACACAGAAGATAGAAATAAATAGGCTCAATCCTCACAGGTATGGATTTCTGTATTCCCTCTACTGCTATTCATGTAATGTTGCTCATCATACCAATTACACCAGTCAAACCAAACAACATGCATACATTCCCCTAATCCATATATCATGCACAACACACAGTCTCACAGACTCAATTTACACTAAACTTCAGCTGACACAAAACATAAAAATCAGAAATGAAAAGAATAAAAAGAAAATAAATCCTAAACTACAGATAGGGGAAAGAAAACTTATTCATTCTGGTCGGAGGCATCCTCCTCCTCTCCGTCCGCTTTTGCCATCAACGCTTCAAAGCCTTTCTTCATGTTAGTATGGATCGCCGTCATCTCTGCCCTCAACATTGTTACTTCTTCACGCAGCTCCTTCAGTTCCGCCAGTACGGATGCCATCTCGCTGTTTGAGCGGTGCGGAACCGCCTGCTCATTCGCCCTGCTCGGTTCTGCTCTGCCTGCTGTACTTTCTGGATAGACCAGCGAGTAATTCCCATGCTCATCCACCTCAACAACCCTCCACCTTACGAAGCGCCCTTGGTCCAGAAATCTTGTATCAGCAACTTCTAGATCGTCTGGTTTCTCCAAATTAAAATTGGTGAGATTCTTTGCAAGAATCGTCGCCAAAGGGCAGAGTGAAAGGTATTTGTTGTGGTGGGTCACGCCAAACTGAAAATGCATGCTGCGCTGCTATGAACCCTAAATTCACCCTTTTCTTCTCCATCATGCACCATAAAATGAACAGCTCCTGCTGGGTCACCACATTAGACCCCTCTAAACGCCCGTAGATGTTGTAAGCCAGCCACCTGTGGCAAATTTGTAGTGCTGGATCTCTGATCTCATTGGATTTGCTGCTGTTTTTCAAATATCGATTTCTGGTGGAGATGATTGACTAGTAGTGGTCAATCTGAGCCTTCCATTCATCCGAGGCCACCGTCTCTACCTCCATGTACTCGTCCTCATATACCTCCCGCGGTTCGAGTACTCCGAGTTGAATGTTCAACTCGTTGATGGAAAGAGGGAACACCCTGCCCTGCAGTTGGAAGCGTAGGGTGCCCGGAGTCTCGATACCGTAGTTGCCGCGGGGTTTGAACTCCACTGTCTCCATGAATTCCTCCGACAGTTTCTTGAACGCGGGGTAGTTCCATTCCAATACCTTTCCCCAACCTATTCCCTTGAAGTACCCCCTCCACCTTTTCCTTAATTCCAAATGCTTCCAAGCTCTCTGTCAACATGAAGTACCAAGGGATGATTTCCCTGTTTTGCAGGATGGCATGTCGCTGGCTGTCTCGCGGTATGGTTGCTCTAGATGATGCGGCTCGTAGCAGGCCCTTCCTCTTGGTTCCCATTTTCTTGGTGGTGACACTGGGTGTAAACTTCACAGGCACTTGTATCTCCCCCGAGTCAGAGCTGTCGATGATCTCTACTCTCTCTACTTCTTCTTCTTTGATTTCCTTTGCTTCTCTTTGTTTTTCTCCTTCTCTTGCCTTCCCTTTTTCCTCAGTCGTAGCCCTCCTCACCGTGCTCGTGGTACCAGCTTTACCCCCTGATTTGCTTTGTTTAGACTTTTGCGGTAAGGGGGGTTTTGAGGCTTCGAGCTTCCTCTTTGCTCCTACCCCTTTCTCCTTGCTTTGCGGGGTGATATTGTCTTGGGCCTGCACCGGATAATTTTTCTCTCTGTCCTCCTCTCCGACTAATTCCTTCCCTTGCTCGCCTTCTTGCTCCTTCTCTTCGTGGTCAGACGTAGTCGGAACACCCTCCTTTGATTGAGATCGGGAGCGGGAAGAACTGGGGTCTGGAGTTGGCTCCTTTGGTGGGTGAATGGCTACTTTCTTTCTGGCGGTCTTTTTCTTCGCTGCTGCTGCAGTAGTAGTGTCCTTGGCCGCAGACTTCTTCTTCTCTTTCTTCCTAGGCGGTTGAACATCTGGTTCTTCATCCTGTACCTGATCTTAGTTCTCCGCAGCGTCTCCTTCTCCGGCTGGTTGCTTCTCCGGCGAGGGAATCTTCTCATGTTCCTCTTCTTCCACACCCCGAGTAGATGTGGTTTTCTCCGAACTGTGTACAGGAGTTTCCTCGGAGGTGGTGCTGCGCGTTTTTCTTTTCTCTTCCACAGGTACAGATTTTGCAGTGGTCGCGCCCTTGGTTTGGGTACTGCCGGAGGCAGCGATACTCTTGTTCGTTCTTTTGTGTGCGGCTTTCTTGATTCTGACCATGGCGATTATGCTAGTTGGAAAAGTAGGTTTTTAGAACGATGGCGAAGGCTAGTGAAGGTATGTGGGGTGAAAGCTGGAACTGGGTGTTTAAATGGCAGATTTGTGGACGGTAGTTATGGCGAAGTGGAGAGAGTGGCTGGGTGTGTGGCGGTTATGGAGGCGACGAGGGTTAATGGAGGAGGGTTTTCTCCTTTAACTGATGGAATGGTGAGGTGACAGTTATGGGAAGTTGAAACGTTTAGGGAATAAAATCATTACCAAATTTGAAATTCAAATTTCGTGCGAAATCCCAAGCGCCGCAGTTATATCCCAGCCGTCCTTGTCAGATGTGCCTCCACGTCATTTCTAGGTTAGACCATTCCCATTCAACACACCGGTTTGCCACCTACACACTTTGCATTGCAAAGTGGGTTCAAAATTCACCCTGGGCTTCCACCTACACACTTTGCATGGCAAAGTGGGTTTGAACTCAAAATGAATTTCTAAAACACCTTGGCCCACATTCTCCAGTTCTGACTTAGTCCAATACTCACTCAACTTAAAACGACTCATAATAAATAACAAACAAAACAACGGTTGTGATCATACCGATGACCACTCCTGGGTTGCCTCCCAGTCAGCGCTCTTGTTTAATGTCTTGAGCTCGACTTCCAGCTTTGGCTCTTACTGATAGATAGGGTCCAATAAAGAGCATTTCTCCTTGGTCTTCTTCAACTCTGAATAATCGAAGTACGGCTTCAAGCGATGACCGTTCACCACAAATGTATCTTTTCCATTCAAATCATAAACTTCGACACTTCCATTTGGGAATAACTCCTTCACAATGTAAGGTCCTCCCCATTTTGATATAAGCTTCCCACTCATCAACTTAAATCTAGAATTGAATAACAACACCTTCTGCCCGGACCAAAAATCCTTCTTCCTGAGCTTTGCATCATGGATTCTCTTCGTTCTCTCTTTGTACGAGACTGCATTATCGTAGGACTCTAACCGAAGTTCTTCCAATTCATTCATTTGCAGCTTCCTTTCTTCTCCAGCCTTGGTCATACTGAAGTTTATTCTCTTGATCACCTAGTAAGCTTTGTGTTCCACTTCTACCGGTAAATGGCACCTTTTTCCGAGCACGAGCCTGAATGGTGACATGCCAATTGGAGTCTTATAGGCGGTGCGGTATGCCCATATCGCATCTCCCAAGTAATTACTCCAGTCCTTCCTATTTGGATGGACCACCTTCTCCAATATGCCTTTTATCTCCCTATTTGAGATTTCAGCCTGTCCGTTAGCCTGGGGGTGATATGCAGTCGTGACTTTATGTTTTACCCCCATCTTTTTGGTGAGTGCTCTAATGGCAGCATTGCAGAAATGAGATCCTTGATCGCTGATGAGGATTTTCGGAACGCCAAATCTGTTAAATACTTGCTCTCTCAAAAAATCTGCCACCGTCTGGGCGTCATTACTTGCTGTGGCTTTGGCTTCAACCCATTTGAAGACATAATCGACTGCTACCAGTATGTACTCATAATTCCCAGACTTGGGAAATGGTCCCATAAAATCAATTCCCCATACATCAAAGATTTCTACAGGCATAATCGGCATTTGAGGCATTTCATCTTTTGCGGTGATACCCCCGACCAGCTGACACTTCGGGCATTCCTGTACCCATTTCTTGACATCAGCAAAGATTGTAGGCCAATAGAATCCACTATCCAATATTCTTTGCGCTGTTCTTCTTCCACTGAAGTGTCCACTGCACGCTGTGTTATGGCACATCTCCAATATCTGAGCATGTTCAATCTCCGGAACGCACCACCGTATGATTTGATTAGTACCAATCTTCCACAAATGCGGTGCTTCCCAAAAATACGAGCGGGCCTGTGTCACCAATTTCTGTTTCTCGAACTTGGTCTTCCCTGGTGGCACTTCCTTCGTAAAAAGATAATTTGCTATGTCTGCAAACCAGGGCTCCTTCTCAGTCAGGGCATACAGAGTCTCCATCTCCATATGATCGCGTACGGCATACAGCCTCTCATCCGGGAAAGCATTTTCGATTGGTTCACCATCATCATTTCCCATTTGTAGCCTGCTTAGATGATCAACCACTAGGTTGGCAGCTCCTTTCTTATCTCTTATTTCTATGTCAAACTCTTGGAGTAGCAATATCCACCGGATAAGTCGTGGTTTCGATTCTTTCTTCGCCATTAAGTACTTCAAAGCAGCATGATCGGTGTAAATGATTGCTTTGGTGCCCAAAAGGTAGGATCTGAATTTCTCGATGGCGAAAACCACTGCCAACAATTCCTTCTCAATTGTGGTGTAGCTACACTGAGCTGGATTCAAAGTTTTCGAAGCATAGTATATAACATGGCTTTCCTTGCCCTTCTTCTGCCCCAGTACTGCTCCAACCGCGTAATTGCTAGCATCACACATGATTTCGAATGGTATCTCCCAATCTGGCAGTTAAATAATAGGGGCCGATACCAATCTGTCCCGTAGATTCAGAAACGCCTCCTTACAGTCGTCATCAAAGTCGAACTGTACATCTTGTTGTAACAAACGGGTCATGGGTTGAGCAACCTTCGCGAAATCTTTTATGAATCTGCGGTAGAATCCTGCGTGACCAAGGAATACCCGTATGTGCTTGACCGTAGTTGGATACGGCAGCTTGGCGATGGAATCGATTTTTGCCTTGTCCACCTCGATCCCCCTCTCCGATATGACATGGCCCAGCACGATGCCTTCTTTCACCATAAAATGGCATTTCTCATAATTGAGTACCAGGCTTTTCTCCACGCATCTTTTCAATACTAGCTCCAAATGATTAAGGCATGTGTCGAACGAATCACCATACACCGTGAAGTCATCCATAAACACCTCTATGCAATTTTCCAATAAATCCGAAAAAATGCTCATCATGCACCGTAAAAATGTTCCAGGTGCATTACAAAGACCAAATGGCATTCTTCGGTATGCGAAAGTTCCATACACGCAAGTAAACGTAGTCTTTTCTTGATCTTCTTGAGCTACGAATATTTGCGTATATCCTGAATATCCATCCAGAAAACAATAATAGGCGTTACCGGCTAGCCGCTCCAGCATTTGGTCGATAAAGGGTAATGGAAAGTGGTCTTTCCGTGTGACCATGTTCAGCTTCCGGTAGTCTATACAGACTCTCCATCCAGTTTGTAGCCTCGTTGGAACAAGCTTGCCGTTGTCATTCTCCACAACCTGTATCCCAGATTTTTCTGGCACGACGTGGACCGGGCTGACCCATTGACTATCGGAAATAGGGTAAATTATTCACAACTCCAAAAGCTTTAGGATCTCTTTAAGTACCACCTCCTTCATTACAGGATTCATTTTCCTCTGCGAATCCCGTACTGGTCGTGCTCCGTCTTCCAAGTATATGTGGTGCATACACTCTGTTGGACTAATCCCTTTTATATCTGCCAGGGTCCAACCGATGGCTTCCTTGTTCTCTCTCAATATTCTGACTAGTCTTTCTTCCTGCATTATGGTTAGATCAGAACTGATAATCACCGGAAGAGTTTCCTCCGGTCCCACGTAAGCATATTGCAAGTGTTTTGGCAGCTTTTTTAACTCTAAGACTGGAGCTTTCACAATTGATGGTAACAGTTTCTCGTGTTGCCCATACTGAGAGAACAACTCCGGTTTGCCCTCTCCCGATCCTCCGATGGAATATACTTCCAAGATAATCTCCTTAATTTTCTTGTCAACCTCCACTGCTGCTTCCATAGTGCTTTCATTTAATGAGTACAGCTCCATTATAGCCTTCTTCATATCGAGATCTTCTGTTTGCATGGCATCCCGATCAGTCAGTCCGGTTTGTATCACCCTTTTTTTAGTGTCGCTGGAACTGAACTCCAGGCTTTACTCTTGCACCACTGGTTCGAATATGTCAATCATTTCCACAGACTTTAATTCAGGCTTCCTTCTCATGGCTTCATAGATGTTGAATTTTTCCACCACGCCATCGAATTCGCAAGACAGAATTCCTGTCTTCATGTCCAGCTTAGTTCCGGCAGTCATCATGAATGGTCTGCCCAGTAAAATGGAATTCTCCTTCGCTTCTGATCTTGTGTCCAACACGTAAAAGTCCGCAGGAAAAATCAACTCTCCTACTTTGATCAGCACATCTTCGATCACACCTTCTGGATACGCGTTTGACCTGTCTGCTAGTTGTATGACAACTCGGATGTTTCGTAGTTCCCCTAAGTTGAGCCTGTTGAAAACTACGAGGGGCATAACGTTGATAGACGCCCCCAAATCCATCATGGCTTTGTCCATGTCCTTCCTTGCGATGTTGCAAGGGATAGTGAACATCCCCGAATCTTTCTTTTTCGGTGGCAGTTTCTGCTGTATGATGGCTGACACACTCTCTCCCATAATATATCGAACATCCTCGTCAATCTTCACTTTCTTTGAGCATAGATCTTTAAGGAACTTGGCATACTTGGGAATTTGTTTAATCGCATCCAGTAGTGGTATGCTGAGTTCCAATTTTCGAAAGATCTTCATCATATCATTGGCTTCTTTTTCCCTGGCTTTTTGTCGAAGTCTACCCGGATAAGGAGGTTCAGTTTGCTCCTCATCATGTTGCTCTCTGGTCAGCCCATGACTGGTCTCTTCATTCCTTTTTCGGTTGACTTCTGCCTCTGCCAAAATTTTCTCGGCTTGCTCGTCCTCCACCTCTGTTATGATTACCTGTGCTTGCTCTTTATGGTTGATCCCCTGAGGTGGGAGTTTTCCTGTATTCTCTTCTACCTTTGCTAGTGCTTTCGCCAAATGACCAATCTGCACGTTGGTTTGATTCATCCCGATTCGGATTTCATTCCGGAATTTCTCACTTTCCTTAGCCATGCTCTCTATGGCCTCTTCCCACGGTGTTCTCCTCTGATGAGGTGGTTGATACACCTGCTGCTGCTGTGGCTGGTAGTGCTGTTGTTGTGGTGGGCCTCCCTGATATTGTCCTTGCTGTTGGTGTTAGGAAAATGGTTGAGGTGCTCCCGGTAGACCTGTACCATTTTGTTGTGGTTGACCATCCTGTTTCAATCGAAAATTAGGGTGATCCCTCCACCCTCTGTTGTACGTATTGGAGAAGGGGTCATTCTTCCTCTGAAATCCTTCATTACCCCCCATAGCGTTCACCTCCATTATATCTTCACCGAAGTTGGGGCAATTTTCAGATTGATGCCCCACTGCGTCACAAAGGCCACACTGTCTAACCTTCTTCTGCACGGTCAGACCACTTAGCAGTATCTTTATCTCCTTCATCTCCTTTTCTAGGTTTGTCAGCTTGTCTTTTTCTCCCTCTTTTTCTGGTATCTCTCTGCTTCTTTCATGTCCATCATCTCTGGACTCTTCTGCCATTGTTCCCAAGAGTTTAAAAATCTCTTGAGGTGTTTTGCTCATCAACGATCCATTACATGCAGCTAATACCAGTCCTCGATCACTCCTCCGCATGCCCTTTACGAAACTTTCCACTTGATCTTTCGAAGTGATCTGGTGATGAGGGCAGTTGCTTAACAACTGTTTGAAGCGAGTCCAGTACTCATAAAAGGTCTCCAGTCCATCCTGCTTGATGTTTCGAATGTCCCATCTCATCCTTTCAACTCTTGTGACTGGGAAGAATTCTTCCAGGAAGCTTTGTTGCATTTCTGCCCAAGAGGTGACGCTCCCTGCAGGTAGATTATACAGCCATCTCCTTGTTCTATCCACCAATGAAAATGGAAAAAGAACCAGCTTCACATATTCCTGCTGATTCTCATTGGACTGGTGCATCACCGTCATTTCGAAGTCTTGGAGATGGGTGTGTGGGTCGTCTCCTGGGTATCTATTGAACTTCGGTAAGACCTGTATTAATGCAGGTTTCAGGTCGAACCGCACAGGGGCGAAGGGATTCTCTGGTAAGGTGATCCCATTCGATCTAAGATTCAGATTAGTTGGGTATGCCAACTGTTTGAGGGTCTGCGCCGTCTGTGGTTGGTCTATCATAGCTTCGCGGCTCGCTATCCGTGCAAGTGCGCGTAGTCATCGTTCAGTTCGGTCGATGTTTTGATCAAAAGCTAATGCTCTCTGTACTCGACGAGTTCCACGCATACACTAGTAGCGGAAGATGGAATGAGAAGAGTAAAATTGTTGCGCATCACTCCCAGGCAACTGTGCCAATTTTGACACGCACCCGTCGTATGGTACGATCAAAATACTTGTGTATGCCCCAGGCGGATAGTACACACTCCTATGCCCACTACCGGACTGGTTAGTCTTAGCGGTAAGCTAGGGTCGATCCCACGGAGAATGAGGAACTACTTTACCCTTCGGTGCACAAATTAAGTTGTCACGGTCTCGATCTGTATATCTGCATAATAAACTAAATGGAAATCAAATATAAAAAGGGGGTAAGATTTGGGATTGGTCATGATCATTGTTGATATGTTAATTCGGTCACGGGCACACTGAAGATCTGTCCATGCTTCGTATAAACTCAAGTCGTGGCCCAAAGACATTAGGGCATTTCAAGAGTCTATACTCCACACTTGGGATGGTTGAATCCCTTGTTGCCGTCTTGGTCCGAAGGTCACGCTTCACCCCGGTCACAAGGCCGTGCTTCACTCCTCCTTAGATAGTAGTCATACCCGATCTCTCCAAGTATGACCCTCACCAACCTTCTCTCCCAAGCTTCCCATGTCCGTACCTACAGAGTAGACATAACTCGCGGGATATCTATTTCCAGTACTACGTCCAACCGGTCATCGATATGTCTACGATACGCGAGATGAGTCCTTCGGTCAATAACCATGGCTTGATACCTCGTCACAGTTGGTGGTTGATTGTTAGAGAAGCCCAACACCGAGAAAAGGCGCAGTATCCCCTTGCCCATTCCTCGCCATCCTGATCTACAGCACCATGTTAGGTACTGTTCAGCTACTCGGTCATGGGCACACCGAACGTTGCCGTCTGTCATGCCCTGCCTTTGCTTGGAATAGTACAGCTCCAACTGAACGGAGATCACCCATTAGGTCAGGACTGCCCATGAGTTCTGCTCAGATCTATCCGAAACTACTGGATTCAACCGATGGCACAAGTGCCTCACGAATATTTCACATATCAACAGTCAATCATTTCCCATACCCAAATCTCACCAAGTAGACTACTCACGCATATTGAAATACATAATAACTGATAAATGAGAATGCATGAATAAAGAGGAATGCGAAATACTTGAATTAAAATAGTACCTAAGGCAAACAGCCTTGGATTCGTTCTTCACAGCGGAATGTAAATCAAAGATAAATTGTTTTGAACATAAAATAAATATTGAATTTGAAACGAAAGTGTTTTTCCGAACTAAGACTAGAGAATAGTGTGGTAACCAATGTTGTGCCAGCCGCTCTGGCTAGACTTTTATAGTAGCAATGGCCGCGGACAAAACCCTAAGCGAGTGGACTGAATCGGCATGATTGACACTTCCCATGTTGAGCGAGATTCTGATTATCTGTGATTGAATGGATTGATGATTGGCAATCTCTGATTGATTGATTTATTTAGGGTAATGCGCTGACCTCCAAATCCTTCCTTCCATAGATGCTTGGCAGATATTGTGCGAATCTTCTCCATGCGGCTTTCCTTCTTGAGCTTTGGCGACTGACTGGCAATTTTTGTAGTGGTCAAATTGATTGCATGCTTCATGGTTTGATTCCTCGTAGGCAAGGCAGTTGCAAGATCTTCTTTGTTGTTGGATGCATTGCGTTAATACCACGAATGTGAATGATGAACAGCAACTTAGCTTCAGGGTTCACATGGAATCCTCCTTTGAACCTCGTCTCTTGCTTCAATTCGTCTCCTGCGCTGCATACTCCTTTGCGTAATCCTTGCAACCGACTGAATTCACTCCAATTCTGCTCATTCTGACCACCTTTCCTCTATTTGACTTGGACTGAGCTTCCTTCCTTTTAACAATAGTTTTCTTCCCTTGGACAGACACTAACGACACAAAAAGACATGAAAAATAGGGCCAAATGGCCCAAAAGTCGAAGACGCATCACACGTTTATCTTTAGAAGATCCCTTGCGGATCCTAAATCTTGTCGGATAAGGAAAAATATTTAAGTTAGATCATCTTTTCCTTATCCTTCTAGACCTAGGAGAGAAACAACGCTTGTTGACCAAAGCACTCCGTCCATCTTGACCAATTCCATCCTACCCTGCATGCTTCCAGAAATGTAGCTTTCCATCCCTGTTTAGCCCAGAATCCACATGTAGAGCAACATACCTCCTCCTGCCCAGAATATGTCCTCCAAGACACTAAACTAAACAAAACACACACAAAGACTCGATCTAAATTATCTAAAACAGACACAAAATAGACACAAAATATGGACTCATTAGTGAGTTTCCAAGAATTCCTTGGCAAAAGTTGGTGTGTAAAAATATTGCTCCTGTGAAATGCATTTTCATTTATTGGTTGGCGATGTGGGGAAGGTTGGCTACTTTTGATTATCTGCTGAAATTCGGTATACAAGTAGAGCCTTGTTACTGTTTTTGTAGAATGGAGAATGTGACACTTGACCATATTTTCTTCAAGTGTCCATTTTCTGCTGAAGTTGGAATGGATTAGCAGATTGGTGTGGAATCAATAAGAGAGCTGCTTGTTGGACAAATGAGAAGAAATTCTTGATCACTCACTGTAAATCCAACACAAGTAAACAAAGAATGTATCGACTTTTGGTGACTATGACGGTGTATCCTCTCTGGAAAGTAAGGAACCGCAGGAGATTTCAAGAATCACAGGAGGATGCTGGGGTAGTGAAGAGAGTATTATGTCAAGTTCAAATGGCAATATGCTGCCAAAAGGATGCTAAACTGGCCAAGATGTTAGCTTCTTAAAATTTGATGTTGGATCAATTTGTGTTACTAGTTTGTGAGTTTGGGAGTTGTTGTACTTATTGATCTTCTATTGGTGAAATAAAAAAATTTATTTAAAAAAAAAGTATAAAATTCAGATATTATAGAAGATAATGATAAGATTAGTATTTTTATCCTTAGCTCCAAATCCAATGTGGTATGATTCGTATGAATGATGCATAAAGGCTCTAAGTTTAATTTGTCATGGATTATCAGAAAATATATTTAATACGGTATTCTAATTGAATTGGAAACATATCCTACCTAATCCGTTTTAACGTAAACGATCTCTAAAAGAATCATTTTGGCTTGAAGTTGGAGTCTCACAACTTGGTCAGAAAATAAATAAAGAAATAAATTAGAATAAAAATACAATTTAAGGAGAGACCATTAATTTTCTTGAGGGGATCAACTACTAGTATATATTAATTTCTATTTCCATTTATATCCCGAACTTATCCAACTAACGCATGCAATTTATATGTAGATGGCTATTGCTGGGTCAAGTTAACTGACTAATTAGTTAGCTATGTAGTATTGATTTGTGATGACTAAACTTCTTGTAAACTTCCTTCGTAGTATTTTATACAAAATATTCATTTTGACCATGTACTGTGGAGTTATGGTTCAATTTTACGTAAATGTAACCTGCATGTCAATTTCATCGTCATTGTAATTTGTAAATGAACTTTAGAAAGTGATGTATACAATATATTCATTAGTTACGCTATTGCTATATTACGGATTTTAAAACATACTAAAATTATCACTTTTGACTTTTTTGCACCTAAATTTTTTATTTAATGAAATTTACATATTATTATTATTATTATTATCATTTTTCATATTTTATAAATGTGAATTCTTGTATTATAATAATAATAATAATAATAATTATTATTATTATTATCATTTTTACACTTTCAAAAATGTGAATTCACATATTATTACCGTTTTCATATTTTTAAATTGTGAATTCACAAATTTATATTTGCAAAAATGTGAATACATATATTATTATACGTGAAAAATATATTTTACTATGTGATTTGACGTTAAATTTGAGAAAGCAAAAAAGTAATAATTTTTGTGTGTTTTAAAATGAGTAGTATAATTAGTATTTTAATCTTAAAAATGGTATTATCTCGTTTGTCCTTATACAGGATACATATATGGAGTATATATACGAAGAAGATGAGTGATCCGACCGAAAATAATTGCAATTTATAGTATCTGAGGTTTGAGTACAAGACTGTCTATCTGCTCTGAGTGATAATATTTGGGAGGTAGAATTTAGCCCGTAGACTTGACCTACCTGATTTTGCCTTTTTTATGTTGGCTTCAATTTAGGCATAAAGAAAGACCCCCTCCCCATATGGAGTTTGACTATTGAGTCAGTCTTTAAACAATAAAGCAAATTAGTTCCTGCATGCCAAAAATGCTCCTCCCGTCTTTAATTTATTAGAAGACTCCTTCAAATACTTGACCACTTTGATCTCCGAATCCGATGATGATATGACAATTTTATCTCCAACCAGATTCATTGAAGACGCGCTTTTCTGCTCCGACCCCTTCGCCTTATCCTACTCCGACCCCGATCAGAAATGGATCATCCGCCAACACCTCCTCTCCCTCCTCCACGACTTCCCCTCCCTAAAGCCCTCCGTCGCCGTCTTCACACACAATGATGGCACCGACGTCAAGCTCCTCCGCGCTGCCGGCGACCTCCCCGTCTCCCACCACGCGCCGCCGGTTCCGCTCACCATTTGGCTACATGAGCTGTACCCTCACATGCCGCCGATCGTTTATATAAACGTCGCTGATTCCCCGCACCCGATCTACGACCACTATCCTTTCGCCGATCCCTCCTCCGGCGCCGTCTCCGCCACCGCCTACATCTTGAATTGGCACTTCGCCAAGTCCAGCCTCTCCGGCCTGGCACACAATCTCGTCAAACTCTTCTCGCACAACCACCCGTTTTACTACACGGGCGGTGGTTCAGACAGCTGCAGGTGGGCCCACCCGTCCTTGGCCTCGAGGATGGAGGCGACTGACCGGCTGGCCTCCTCGATCTACTACGACGCGGCGGCGATCACGGCCGAGCGGGGGGAAGAGATCGAGAATCTGGCGGCGCTTCAGGCTAGGTTGCGGGAGAGGAGTGAAACGGCGGCGACTCTGGTGAGCGAGCTAGAGAGAGAAAGGAGCAGGCTGAAATCGAGATCGGATGAGTTGTATGAAGAAGCGGATAAATTGGTGAACTGGCTGAAAGTGAACACGGCGCCGGGGTGCGCCGCCGCCGATGATGCCTTTGAAGGGTCGGAAGCGGCGATCGATGCTATGGCGGCGGATATGGCGGCGGAGGATTTGATGTATAAATTGGATGAAGCGGTGAGAGCGGGAATTGTGAGTTTTGATGTTTATATGAAGCAGGTGAGAATATTGGCGAGAGAGCAGTTTCTGTATAGATATAAGATGGACAAAATTCGATCTTCAGAGAATTCAGCTTCCAATTGTCTGAATTGATAATGTTACTTTTTTTCAATTTTCCTTTTTGAGCGCGCGTGTATAGTTTTGTAATCCAAGATTCAACAATTGGAAATAAAGAATATGTACAGGTAAATTGTGGTCTTCTATATAATAGTAATAGTTTCCTTCTTCATTAAATATAAAAATTGTTTTTTAAACACAAATTTTTTAAAAGTTATAATGAAATGACATTGAAAAATTTGCAGTTGCTATTGACATTGAAAAACATAAGTCATTCAAAAATGTACAGACAAGCGTTTGCAACTTTCTAGAATTGAAAACTGCTAAAAAAAAATTGAAAAGAAAATAATTATGCATGAAAAAAATATGAAGATGATTTCTAATTAGGCAAGAAAAATTAGATTGGCGATTACTTTTCTGTACGATGGATACCGCAAAACAAAACCTTTTCCTCTTCAACAAGAAACACACACACACACACCCTGTATATCGTAAACTCCCTAAGCCCTTTTTCTTCTAGAATTTCGCACGTAGCCTTTGATTTCTCCCTTCCCTCGTCTAAATTTTATCAGTTTTTTCATCAATGGAAAGCCCAACTTTCAATCAACCAGCCTACTCCGAATATATGGATGACATGAACTGCAGCCAGGTTCTCTCTCTCTCTCTCTCTCTCTCTCTCTCTCTCTCTCTCTCTCTCTCTCTCTCTCTCTCTCTCTCTCTCTCTCTCTCTCTCTCTCTCCATATGTGCGCGCGTATTGCTTCTTTTTAAATCTCAAATTTTTAATGATGTGAATTTTGAATTTAGGGATTCTATGTATCGAAGCCTAAAGACGGTTGGGTGATGATGGGAGCCACCAGGCGCGTCGAAGATTCCGGCGACGACCTCTTCCGGAAAGCGTTGCGTGCCGCCAAGTTGGGAGACGCTCATGAACATTTTTCCTTTGATATATTAGATATAGAAGAAGATAAACATTTTCCTCTGATACTTGGGCGTCCATTTTTGGCAAAGAGTAAAGCTTTGATTGATGTGGCAAATGGAAAACTCATGCTCCTGGTGAATAATGAGAGTCAAACTTTCTCCATTTATCCACCTATGAAATTCTTTGAAAAGAAAAGTCATAATGAATATGATGATTGTAAGATTTTAAATGAGAACTCTCTCTTTGACAGGGGAGATTGTTATACTACAAGTGAATCATTGGAGAGTCGTTGCTTAATTTGATAATGGTCATCTTGGACCATTTGGTTTTGCCAAAATTGAGAAGATGCAAACTTGTAGAAGGCCGTCGCTTCACCATCCTCCTTGACTATGCCTTGAAACCACTTGTGAGTTCAAGCTTACTAAACCAATTCTCCTTCGTCCAAACTTATTCTCTCTTGGTATCGAATAAGTTTGGGGGGAGAGAGAAGTTCGTTTAATTTGCTCGATTTTTCTTATTTATTGTTTTCTTTTATTTTCGTTGCTTGTTTTTGTCTATTTGGTTATTTTGGCGTTCTTTGAGTTTTTAATGTTTAGTTGAGTCTTTAATAAAGCTTGTGTTGGGTGGATTGTGGCATGACTAATGATGAGAATGAAAAATTGGTTTTTATGAAAATTGTTGTCTTTGTATTTTGATTCATTGGTTGGATAAGCTTTGATGAAGTGAGAATTGGCCTCTTAGGTTGTGGATTGAATGAACCTATGTGAGATTTGAGCATTTGACTAATCATTGATTTTAGTCCTTCTTGTTTCTTGTGTGTGGAATGTTTGAGCATGCATTTTTATCTCTAGAACTTGCCATGGTTCTTTCCTTGACAATGAGTAGATGTGCTCTAAATGTTGACATGATTAAAGGCCTTCTTTGTTAGCCAAAATCTCCTCATTTTCTTGACCAAAAATTAATTGCATAATCCTAGTTGCCCTTTTGAGCCTTAGCTTATTCTTTGATTAACTTAAATTGAAAAAGAGTAGAACTTGTGAATTTAGGAGATTGGTGAGTTGAAAAATGATTGAGGTTGTTTTGCTTTGAGCATAATGTGAATTAGAAATAGCTAGCCCTTGCTAAAAAAAACTTGGAAAATATTGTGATTTGGAAAGAGCAAGAAAGGGTAGCAATACCAATAGTTGGAAGCTCGAGCAAGAAATAAAAATAAAAGCAAAACAAAGTGAGTGTGAATTGTGATTGTTTGTGCAAAATTTGACATTTGTGAATTGTTGGTTATTGATATTGTAAAATCATTTGGGATGTATAAAATGTTAGGAATCGGGTACTTGTTCGTGTAGATAACAATGGACAATACTTCTTTATTGATTGACTTGAACACGAACAAACTTATAAGTATTACAATGAAACTGAAGAACTAAGTTTAGAATAAACCAAAGATCGTCCGAAGTAAAACTTCTGCCCGCAAGACGAGAATACGCCCCGGTAGTGCTCACGGTAAGGCGGCTCGTCCCCAAAGGTTAAAACGAACTTGACGTCTCGGTTGTAGTAGCACCACAAACAGAACCGAGCTCCGGCGAACTGAACTAGAACAAAGACTGAACTGGTGTATGATATGCTATGAAATGCTATGCTGCTTTTATATAGCAGCTCTCGGACATGTGGAGGGGCTCGTTGCATTAACACAGCCATTCATGGCCGGCGGTTTCTGGACTTGAAGAGGTGGCCAGCTGAAGTGAACAGCCTTGGCTGTCACAGAAGCCAAAGGTCTTTTGGGCTTCATGGATGGGCTGCAGGATTGGGCTAAACAAATAATCGAATTGGGCTCGTGGGGTTGGTCCAAAAAGATACGGCCCAAACACCAGCCCAAAGCACCAATTGCCAAGATCCAAGTTCCAGGCCCGCCCGGACGGACGGCGGCGGCGGCGGCGCGCGTAGACACCCACAACATCCATACACACCAACCCAACAAGTTATTAAGCCCATACAGACATAGCCTTAAATACTAGTCAAATCATCCACATATAAACCGATGTGGGACAACTAACATTTATTATAATTAATAACATGTTAATTACTACTTCAACATCCAACCTTTAGCATACAATATCTCACTCACCAAAAATCGGTTTAGAGATATTAAATATACCACGTTCATCTACTCACGGCGTAGATTAACATCCAATAAATATTTTAATTAAATAATAAATATTTAATCAACAATATTTATCATCAATAATGGTTAATATTTGGTTAATATTTAAACCATTTCAAACAATCCCCCACATGAGTGAGAATGCCAATGCAAAATGAATGCAAATGCAAAGTTCAGTCCTTAAGAGACAATACTGCATTTGGCTAGGTAGCTTGTGACATTGAACCTATCCATAGTCAACATTATCGAGTATACCGGCGGCATAGTGGTTATGAAAACCTTGAACTAGTCCTCCATGGTGTATACCGAGACAACAATATTGACACAATATCATCTCAATTCCGTTCGTTCTAACGTTTTGTGTCCTTTTCGGCCTTGGACACCCCTATGGATTCATAAGTGTATCAATTGAAGCGGCCCTCACTTCACACTTATATAGGTGACTCTTAACCTCACCACTTGTAGGTAAACAAACACCCACTGTTCTCAAAGAATAGGTATGTTCGAGTGTTTAACACACGGATTCTTATAACTTCGTTGTCCCATTGAACCAAGCTCTTGGGATCCTCCAATCTGCAAGGTTGGGTATCCGCTATAATCATCCTTAAGATGTGGATTTAACACCCATTCCCTCTAACAGTTTATACATTTGATCTCGATTAATGCTCTTAGTCAGCGGATCCGCTAGATTATCTATTGACCTCACATAGTCAATTGAGATAACCCCACTCAAGATCAAATGTCTTACGGTATTATGTCGTCGACGAATATGTCGAGACTTACCGTTATAAAATATATTCTGTGCTCGTCCAATAGCAGATTGGCTATCACAGTGTATCAACACAGACGACACAGGCCTCGTCCAACATGGAATATCCTCGAGGAAATTTTTAAGCCATTCGGCTTCTTCACCAGCTTTATCCAAAGCTATGAATTCAGATTCCATGGTAGACCTGGCAATACAAGTCTGTTTCTTAGACTTCCAAGATACTGCACCACCCCCAATAGTGAACACGTATCCACTCGTAGAAAACGAGTCTTTAGAATCAGATATCCAATTAGCATCACTATAAGTACAGCAGGCTCTCTTGAATAGTGAATCGCAAAGTTCTGAGTATATTTCAAATAATCCAGTACGCGCTCTAGGGCTCTCCAATGTTCCTTACTTGGATTAGCAGTATAACTACTCAACTTGTGAACCGAGCATGCTATATCAGGTCGGGTACAGTTTGACAAATACATCAAACTCCCAATGATCTTAGCATATTCATCTTGACCCACAGGTTCCCCCTTGTGCTCACTTAGATGAACATTCAATTCCCAAGGAGTCTTAGCAATAGGTTTCTCATAAGCGTTGAATCTCCTCAACACTTTCTCAACATAGTGAGATTGCGACAATGCAATTCCACTGGGCGTTCTTAGAATCTTAATTCCAAGAATAACGTCAGCTAAGCCCATATCTTTCATGCTAAAATTCATACTTAGCATCCTCTTGGTTTCACCAATCACACGAGAGTTACTATTCATGATTAACATGTCATCTACATAAAGACAAACGATAACATAATCGTCACCCGTTTTCTTAATATAGACACATTTGTCACTCTCGTTGATCTTGAAACCATTTGACAACATCACTTCGTCAAACTTCAAGTGCCAACGCAAAGGCGCTTGTTTCAATCCATATAAAGACCGTTGTAGTTTGCATACCATGTGCTCTTTTCCAGGTACAACAAACCCCTCCGGTTGCTTCATATAGATTTCATCATCTAACTCCCCATACAAGAATGCAGTCTTAAAATCCATTTGATGAATCTCAAGATTGCGCAAAGTAGCAATAGCGAGAAGCACCCTAATAGAAGTAAGTCTCGTCACGGGCGAATAGGTATCAAAGAAATCATAACCGGCTTTTTGTCTAAAGCCTTGAACAACAAGTCTGGCCTTATATTTATCAATAGTACCGTCAGACTTGTACTTCTTCTTTAGGATCCACTTGCATCCTAATGTCTTACAGCCTGGTGGTAGTTCAACTAACACCCAAGTGTGATTAAGCATAATAGACTCAATCTCGATGTCTATAGCTTCTTTCCACAAAGCCGCATCCGAACCAGATAAGGCTTCTTTTACGGATACCGGTTCACCGTTTAGCATTAAAACGACGTAGTCCGGTCCATAAATTTTTGCTTTCCGTACTCTAGTACCACGTCTAGGCTCATTCACAGGCATAGACCTAAGTCGCTTTCTATTCGGCGGTCCAAAAAAACACCGGATTAGAACTCGATGCAACATTTTTATCTATGGGTTCAGAACTCATAGACTCATTTAGAAGTTTAGAGCTCGTAGCTTCATCCTCAACTCTCTTCCTAGAGTTAGGATCAACCTTATCCTTATTAGGATAGATGTTCTCAAAGAATACAGCATTCCTTGATTCCATCGTCGTACCCACATGAATGTCGGGTATATCAGATTTGTGTACAACAAACCGATACGCGCTGCTATTAAGTGCATAACCAATAAAGATACAATCTACCGTTTTAGGTCCAATTGTAACTTGTTTTGGTAAAGGCACTTCAACCTTAGCTAAACACCCCCACACTTTGAGGTATTTATACGAAGGTTTCCTCCCTTTCCAAAGTTCATAAGGAGTCACGTCCTTCCCTTTGAGTGGAATCTTGTTCAAGATATAGTTAGCTGTCAAAACAGCTTCCCCCATATGTTCTGGGGTAATCCTGAACTAATCAACAAGGCGTTCATCATCTCTTTAAGAGTACGATTCTTACGTTCAGCAACGCCATTTGATTGTGGTGAATAAGGAGCAGTCGTTTTGATGGATTATACCACTTTCGTTGCATAATTCAGCAAACGGAGCAACATACTCTCCACCTCTATCACTTCGAACCATTTTGATTCGGCAACCAAGTTGATTTTCGGCTTCATTCTTGAAGTTTCTAAAAGCTTCAATAGCCTCATTTTTACTTCTTAACAAGTAAAGGTAACAATACCTTGTGCAATAGTCAATAAAGGTAATAAAATACCTTTTACCACCTCTAGTTTGCACAAACTTTAAGTCACACACATCGGTGTGAACAAGTTCTAGAGGTTTAGTGCTTCGTTCAACCGATTTAAACGGTAACTTGGCCATTTTTGCTTCAACACAAACTTCACACTTGTCTTGTGTCTTAGATAAATCAATTTTTAACATGTCCATGTTCGCAAGTCTTTTTATAGCATTTAGATTTACGTGACCAAGTCTACAATGCCATAAATCACAACACTCAAGCAAGTAAGCAGAATTGTTCTGCGTCATTCTGCGTCAGGTTACTATATCATCGGCCCGGACACAAACATCGAGCCCACTTCTCCGGACCAATGGACATCAGCTTGGCATGCGCTTCGGGTTTTGCCGAAAGTATATTGCTCATCACTTTCTCGTAGGATGCTCTCCGATACGCAAATGCTGCTTTATGATACAACCTGGTGATAGACTTTTCATAAGTAACCGTGTTTTTCAGTATGTGAAAGTAGCATAGGCCGTGGAATATGCCAGGATAGATGTCCCGAATTGTATTCCCAATACTAAGGTGGGCGTCTGAGATGAACACCAAATCAGGACGAGGAGGATATGCCAGCTTCAGACGACTTACAAACCATGTCCACGAGATGTCATTCTCAATTGGACCGATCCCCCATGTCAGCGGTATAAGTTGCTCGTTCCTGTCCTTTTCCATCGCAACGAACGTAATTCCCTTATTCTTTCCCTTTAAGTGTGTTGCATCCAATATAATCACTGGCCTAAGACAATACTGGAATGCAACGATACAAGCTGACAACGCCAAAAACAGTGTTCGAATCGAAAATCATCAAGGCTAAAACTGTAGTCAACAATCGAACCTGGATTCTCTTTCTGGAGCATGTAGAGATACTGAGGAACCATCTTAAACGAATTGTCATATCCACCATACAGCATCTCCAGCCTTGTTCCGTGCTCGCAGACACATATTGTAATTTGCAGCCACGCCATATTCCCGCATAAGACTTGCCATAATCATCTTCGGTGTGATGATTTCTTTCTGATTTTTCATGCCTTTTGCAAAATGAGCTGCAATCACACTAGATTCGACCTTCCCCTCCATTAGAGGATGGTTTATATTGGTTGTGCAAGCATGCGTCGGGACGAACAGGTGAATATACCAATAGTTGCCCTCTTTTCTAGCGCGCAATTCGAAAGGACACATCGTGCCAAACTTGCATTTGTAAGTAACACGCCCCATATCTGATCTCCGAGAACAAAACTCAGCTCGTTGTTCCAAGTGCCACAACCCAACTTCAAGCCTCAACTGCTCTGTCTTTAAATAGGGAGGTCATACTCAAAGGACCGTCAGACATGTTAACTAGAATAGTTTCAACAAGCGATGCAGCAGGTTCCAGTGGAAGCATGGGAACTAACCAATTTTGTAGGTCCGCTGCTTCAGTGGCGAGCTCCATCTCCTCGTCAACAAGGGGTGTACGACTTTTCTGCATCAGCATTGACAGGAGCTTGTTCACGCCTTGAGTATGCACCCAGTTAACAAATTCAGCCAGAGTTCCAATTTTCAGAGTGACAATCTATTCCTCTTCGTCATCAGTGTCGTGAGACTCAGATTCAGCAGCATATTCTTCATCATCTTCATCATCATCTTCATCATCATCATCCTCTACGACAGTGGCATAGGACTGCACAGGTTGTGGCTGCGGCTCTGGCTCTAGTGCTTGTGATTGCCCCTGAGCAATAACAATCGCTCCACTTTGAGAAACCATTTGCGTCTCGCCAAGCCAATTGCATGAAAAATACGTGCGAGGGAATCGTCGTACCGCGAGTACTGAGATGGATACACATCATCATAGACAAATTGCGAAGAAGCATTCAAATCAAAGTTAGGTCTATACATAGAATCTGTATGCCCGATATACAACGTAGGCTCAGATTCAGTAGCACACAATCGATGAAGTTGATCATCATTACTCAAATTATATTTTTCGACACCGAATTGAGACGTTGAAAAAGAGAATATTTCAAAACTATAACTTAACGATCTAGACATCATTATGAAATTTATTTGTTCCTTAATGTTGAAAAAACTTATCATATCCAACGGAAGATAGAAAGTGCGCTTTTCTCCGCCGTTATAAACATAATCGTCCCAAACGCCGTTGGATTTAACGCAAAACATCTTGCATTCCATCTGAAATAATTAAAAACAACTATTAATATATTAATATACGTATATATCATTAAATTAATTTAATAAAACACATAATTCGTATAGATCGCCAAAATATTATACAGGTCGCATTATAACGTGCATCGACCTGTATATTATTTTTTCGATCTTTTTTATTTTTAAAAAAATTAAATCAATTTGTTTAACACTCAATTTTGAGAATTTGAAATGACAATAATGTTGGATTAACTCACGTTTTTCAAATGCCTTTATAAAAGATTTTCAATTCGAATTATATTTCTGAAAACCCCAAACAATAATGTTATAAATAAAATAAAATAAATAGTGTCACAGTTAATATAAATTTTTTAAATAAATAAATGTACAGATCTCAATAATACTGTACAGGTCGATATGTCTATTTTGACTGACCTGTACAGATTTTTATCGAACTGTAAGGTTTTTATTTTAAGAATATTAATATTTGTGTTTAAGCAGTACCTTTTGTAATTGCAAATTGAATACACAATGGTAAACTGTCTTCTAATCTGTATCAACTCGTTTCAAAAATATCTTTCTATAAAAAATTGATTTCGGACCTAATTTCTGCAAAATACAAGAAATAATGTTAGAAACATAACAAAAATAAATATTGTCAAATTTCTGTAAATAAAAAAATATATATACAGCCCGAACAAATTCTGTACAGTATTAATGTCCATCAGTACAGAATATATGCGGGCTGTATGTTTTTTATTTTGGTTTAAAAAATTGTAAATAATATATTTTGTTCACCTCTTTAGTATTGAATAACAATAATGACTAATGTAATTTCTTTGATCTAATATTCGCTCTTTCTTTTCTCTCAATTTTTTTTTCTTATCTTAGCATACAGATCAATGAAAGTGTGTGAATCATGTATAGGCTGAAGAATTTCAATTCAATAATACATTCAATATAGCACTTATCCGTATGCAAAATTACTGTTAAAAATGGTACAACTTTTGCATGCATAATAGACTTTATTCACGTGAAACTTATATATGAGTCTGTCATCCCACACATTTTGGCCTTATTCAAAAAGGTATTCAAACTAATAATGATTCAATCATGAGTATCTCGTACGAGGTGGAGTTGACAATTTTTTTTAAGGTAAAATTAAAGAAAAAACCTTAAACAAATGGTGGAAAATACATTTTGTGGACCAAATGGGTATGGGGAGTAGATAATTATGTAAATGAGTATATGGAGTACATATTATTCTTAAAGTGGGTATCCATGGTTATTTTCTCCCAATTAATCATGATCCCTTTTTTCTAAAAATTGAAATATCAACCAACAAACATATATTTTCTATCCATGACTTAGTCTTACTTATTCCATATTCTGCTTATCACACTATTAACATATCAAACTTCAAAAATTAGAAAACGCATCCCTCTAATAATTTTTTGGGCATCCGTATCTATTCCTAATCACAACTTCAGCGGACTGACTGAGTCTGTGATAGCCCAAGGCCTACAGAAAGCCCGATATGTATAACAACTTAAAAGCCCACATATCTCCTATCAACCGACTCGTTTCTGGAATCTCTCTCAGCGAAAGCCATATCTTCTCTTTCATTTCGCAACAAGGCAAATGATCGTAGTCATAATCTCTTTCTGAATTTTCGCATCGGTGAGAAGTACTTCGCCTTTCTCAACCTAATATCACGATTTTTTTTTTTGTTTTAATTTCGATTTTCGTGGTCAGTTCGATTTCGCGGTTTTGTTTTCCCTTCTGAGTTTGTGTGTTGCTTGTATTTGAAGTCTTAAATCACTCTGGTTTTTTGGTGGAGCAGTTTGCGGAAGATGCAAATTTTGATTAGCCTGTGTTGTGCGTGTCTGTGTGTGTATTTATTTATTTGTGCATATTTATGTCATGGGATACTGCGTGTATGTATGTGCTGTTTGTTTTTTATGTAAAGGCTAACTATAAGAAAACTATGGTTTTCAGCGATTTGTTCTGATTGGAGGTTTGAAAATGGATTCGAAAGCCATAGCTTCAAATTCGCTGGTGTTTGTTTGCATTGATTTGTGTTACTAGTACTCTAACTCATTCCTCACTATGGTAATTTGGTTGGACTTGAATTACATTTATTTAAGATTGTTGCATTTCAATTTTCTTAATCCCAGGGCCTTTTGGTTTATGATTTAGAAAATTCTATTGAAGCCGCTTTATACATGAGCAATTCATTTTTTGTGATGAGAGGTACATTGCTACATGACTATTAAAATTGAGTTATTGGAACATGATTAGCTGAAGATGATTTCCTGGCCTTATTCTCGTGCTCGATAAGGCTGCATCTGAACTTGCAAAATTAGGTTTAGGATTTGTCATGTGGAAGTCTGCATTGTTATTCTGGAACTAAAGATGCCCTAGAATTTATACAATCGCCAGTTATCCAAACAATCTAGGTATATAGAATAGATGCAAAAGCAATAAAAGAGTTTAGTTCATCTTGGAAAAGGAATGGGCAAAAAGCTCTTCTCAGATAATTAATTTGGTTCTAGCATGGTTTTTACGTTGTGTCAAGTTGCACAGTGAAATTTATCTTTCTTATTTTATTAGTCCTTCATATGTGTTTTTCTGTCATATGCCTTCTGCTTGGATTTATAGCAGTCTAAGAGATGTTAACATTGAGGTACTGAATGTTTTTATAGGTTAGAACCTCCAATGGCAACTGAACAGACTCCAATGGAGAAACCGTCATCCACAGCTTCTACTCCAGCTGCAACTTCATGCCGGAAGAAGAAGAATGAAAGTGCAACTTTTCTAGAAGACGTGAAAGATCATATTGACGAATTTATCAATGCGTCTATGGATGAACACAAAACTTGCTTCCAAAAGACAATCAAGAAGGTTGCTTACAGACTTCTTTAATTTTTTGCATACCAGGATTTGGGATTTCTCTTCTCGTTTTGTAATACTATCTAATAGGCATTCTTGACAATTTTATAGATGTTCGGAATGTCAAAAGTTGTTGCTGAAAGGAACTCTGAGAGAAAGGAAGTTGAAAGTTCTTTGCCTCTTCGAACAACTGTAGCTGAGTAAGGTTTACCCTTTCCTGCCTTGACTTGAACATAATGGATATGTTTAGTTGGAACCAGGTTTTTAGATATGTGCAAAGAGTTATTCTTTGAGGCAAATACTTGAATGTTATGGGAATTAAATGTGTATGCTAATAAGGGCGAAGTTGATGTGAATCTTGTACTCGGCAACCTTGAGCCCTAACTATATCCATGGAATATTGTGTTCTCATGTCCACCGATCTTTTTCTTCTTGAGAAGTTTTTTTATTGTTAGTATTTTCAGTTTTTCTAATATGTTTTATAATAAGTTAGTAATTTGAATTTCGACCAAAATCCGGATGCATTCGTGAGTCCTCCTTTTCTGTTAGGAACTTGTATTGAATCCCGTGTTCTATTATAACTGCGCACATGACATTAATAGTGTAACACCATTAGTATAAACATGGCATATTAATAATCCGGTGAACTACAGCCATCTCATTTGTAACATCTTATTTTATCCTGAATTTTGTTTTTAAAGAATTTATGGAAGCTTGTTCGGATTATTTGTAAACTCAAGACTAGATCTCATACTTGGGTCATCTTGAAAGACCATTCTGCAACTGGAAGCAAGGTATCAGTTCTCATAGACCCATTCCAGTTTTATAGAGGGCAAAATGTCTATTCAAGTAGTACTGTTTCAGCATGTTAAACTATAACATTCTGCTGCTGCTGCTGCTCTCTCTCTCTCTCTTACATAATGAAGAATTACAGGAAAAAAAAAAAAGGACGAAATTAGATTTTTGTAGCAATTCGAACCTTCATCTCATTATATTCATAATGTAATACATCAACAAATTAGAAGATAACATGAAGCTTAGAACCTAATAATACTAATGAAAAATAGTGAGATATAGTAGTTATGCAGTACATGGCAGAGAAATGCATGAAAACTCATGTGTTGCTAAAGTGCTCTTGCCTACATTTCCTGAAGCAGCTTCTCTGTTCTGGGCCCCGATCATCTCAAGTAATTGCAATTGTTCTTTAAATTTCTTCGTTTTTATGGTCGCCCTCATTCTCTCATGATCTTCCATCCTAAGAAACATGACAGCCAACAAGATTTATCAGATCGGTGTGTGTGTGTGTGTGTGTGTGAGTGAGAGAGAGAGTGAGAGAGAGAGAGAGAGAGAGACTCTTTAGGAGAGAGAAAGTGGATGTGAGATCCCAGAAAGACAGATTGGAAGGCCACAACGGCTCAAGATGGGCAGCATTTCTTGTGTTTCTTTAATCGTCTTGGATGAATGGTGAGATGTGGTATGTAGATTGATTATCTTTACTTTTTTTGACAGATTTGGATGGGGAGTTTGGGATTTGATTAAGGAGAGGGGCATATAAGAAAGTAGTAATAAAACAGGGGGTTGGTGGTGGTGCTTTGACAGTAATAAAAATAATAAAGGCTGCATTGTGTAGAGAAATTAAAAGCATTCTGGTGAAGGGGGGGACATAATAGACCGGTGAGGAGAAAAAGATGGTGCCCGCTGCTGCTTATGTCTCTGAATAATTTGCTTTCTTGAATATCACTTGAGATAAGAGTCATTTTTGTATTTGTCTTTAGCTTTTTTACAAAGGATGTTTGTGGATTAATGTTGTTGATAGGGGGATGTGATTACGTTCGAATTTTTTTCCCCAAAAGATGAATTCAAATGCCAAATGTTGATAAAGGGTTAATTGCATTTATGAATATGACTTTTTTACGGGTTCTCTGATTTCCAACTCGGCTTTTGAATTGTTGCATAAAAGACGTATATGATGCTATTCGTACATAGTATGTTTGGATATAACCGGTTCGACTAAGAAAAAAATCGGCGGTAATCCTCCACATTCACTCCCCCTCAAAATATTCCCTCCCATCCCCTAAAGAAATTTTTTCCTAATTAAAACTGTATTAATTAGGATCATATTTCATCGATATAAATATATTGTCTTCTCTTCATATTAAAATTCGAAAAGGGTATTATTGTACATTCATAAATGGCGAAAATTAATGAAAAAAATATTAATTAAAAAATTATGTAAAATTAGTTCGAACAGGTTATATCCGAATATACTATGTCCGTATAGTTTTATTGATTTATAATTTATTACATGATCGATCCAATTCCCGGTTCGGTCAAACTGACGTGACATAAGGCCGAGGCGTGTGTGATCGCTTGCGATATCATATTTGTGCATTACTCGCTCTTTTGACTCCGACTAGAATGGCACATAAAATGTGATTTTATTAAAAAAAACAATAGCGCAATGATTTTCACTTTTATGTGTAATGTTAAACAGAAGGCGAATTTATTTTAAATATTGACTAGGGCCCATAAAATATAAGAAACGAGGCTAGGTGTGATAAAGATTTTTTTTGGGTTGAGATTGGTACAATAATCACCATTACAGTGTGGTGTGTTTGGGTCCTTTTGAATATAGTCATTACATTCTTTTAAAGATTAGTTATTACTCTTAATTACAAATATTTTTAACTTTTTACAATTTCTTTTAATGGAAAAAAATTGTTATATTATACTTGCAAATCCTTAGTTAACTATCAATTTAGTAACATACTGCCTTTAATATTAATTAATGGATACATGTTTTTCTTCATAATTATTCAATCATATGCTCCTTAATTTCAGCATATTTCCTTCAATTGTATAAATTATAGTAATTGACAATTAGACGCATAGAAAGATGCATTAACATGGTTTTTGGTTAATTACGAAGACTAATTTATTACAACAAAACTAATGTGTAACCAACAGTTGTGAACAGATCTACGGAGGAATAAACATGACTTGTACGGCAGAGTCTCTAGGCGCATGTTAGCATTCGAGCTTTAACACGTGCACTTTCATGGGAGAAGGGATAGAGAGGATGGCCACGCAAGGTCACCATCACCGGTGCAGCTCGGAGAGCTACTCCAGGGTGCTCAGGGGCTGCACCAATTGATTTGAGGAAAATGCAACACCCGAAGATATGGAGATTCTGAAAAAGCTAGCTCTTATGCAATAGTAACCTCGCAAGGTCGGGATTCACCAGAGAGCTCACAGGCAGCGAGTGCACGAGTGACAGTTCATTGCCGGCTGAAATTAAACTCGTCACAGTTTGTTGTGCTTGTAGTTCCAGTTCGAGGAAGTCAAGACATGAAACTTGATTTTATTGCTCCTATTAAGAAGAATGGCGTTCCCACGGCATGTTTGGATAGATCTCTACTAGAAATTGAGAGAGAAAAGTGGCAGCATGCGTTTATTCTGTATGTAACTGGGGATTCTACGACTTGAATTTTGTGCGTACTTTCTTAATGAAATAGTTTGAGGTTCTAGATCCTGAAGTTTAATGTCAATTGGTTGGTCATGATTTGCTCTAGGATTGAGAAGAGAATTATATCACACAAGCAGGGGCAGCTGAAGCACGAATGGAAGCCTAACAACCAGCAAGTGGTACCTGAGGTTCAAGATAAAGTAGAAGAGGGGAAAGAGTTGAAGGAAAGTAATATAAGCAAAGGAAAACAACTAGAAGTGGAGATGTGGACTGTATCAAAGAAAGTAATTACAAAGATGGTTTTGAGCAAATGAGAGGTTGAAATAGTTATTGAGAATACATATCAAATGTTTGCAGAAGAGAGAGTTGAGGATAGTGAACAACGTTAGGGCGGGGACCTTTTCCCCTTTATGCCCACATGAATTTACTTATCTGGAATATAAGGGGTTATAATTAACCCTTTAAACCGAAGGAACTTTGTTCCTTTTTACTTAGAAATAAAATTGATATTGTTGGGATTTTGAAACAAGGATGAAAGAGTTGAAGTTCATATAGATTCCAAATAAAATAAATCACATATAGGAGTGTCTTAATAACTATTCAACTGCAGAAAATGGGAGAGAATGGTTGGGCTGGAATCCTAGAAAAATTGATGTGCAAATGATTGATCATCAAGCTCAAGGGATTCTCTTTGCAGTAACTAAGCTACATATTGGCAAGAAGTTTCATTCAGTGGCAGTATATGCTTTTAGTTCAGCAGAGTTAAGGCAAAGTTTGTGGAGTTTTTTTTGGATAATATCAGTCAAGGAGTCACAAGTCCATTACTCATTGGAGGAGATTTTAATACTATTTGGAGTAGTAAGGATAGATATCAAGGTAATCCAGTTTCTTATGCAGATATTATGGACTTTTTTGAATGTATCAAAAACAGAGAAATGAACTGATGCTATCAAAAAAAAAAAAAAAACTTTCACTAATTGATAGATGTGTGGCAAATGTTGCTTGGATTAGTAGTTTTGTTGATGTTATTGTTGAGGTGTTGGATAGAAATATATAAGAACATTAACCTTTAATGCTGAAATTTGATCAATGAATGGTTTTGAGAAATACACCTTTTAGGTTCCTTAACATTTTAGTTGATCACTCATACTTTTATAATATTGTTGAGAAAGTTGGGGAGAGTCAATGCATTGGGAATAGATTGTTGAATATCTTGTACAAGCTTAAACAATTGAAACAACCATTGAAGCAATTAAATGTTGTCCATATCAAGAACACAACTGAGAGAGATAAGAAGGCTAGAGCAGGTCTTCAGGAAGTTCAAGAAAAGTTGAGCCATGGTAGATTGAACTATGAATTAATAGAGCTGGAGAAACAAGCTTTGGCAGATTTGGAAAAATGAAGTGGGATTGAGAAACATATCTGTCATTAAAAGGCAACAGTGGACTAGATAAGTTTGTGTGATAAAAACACAAAATTTTTCCTTTCCTATGCTAAGGCTAGAAGAAGTAGCCAAGTTATTGAACTTTTGATGAAAGCTGATTAATAAGATGTCAAAGTCAGAATGAAATTTAAGAAGAAGTTAGAGCTTTTTTATGTCAGCTTGGGTAGTGTTGCAAGAGAGCTACATATGGATGATAAAAATGTTATTGCTCGATGGCCCAAACTCACTAATGCTCAATTCTTGTGTGCACTAGTATCAGATTTAGAAATGAAACAAGCCTTTTGGAGCATTGATTTAACAAGGCCCTTGGAATGGATGGATTCAATGCATTCTTTTTCTAAAGAGCATGGACAATTACTTGCACAGAGGTAAATTTGGCAGTTAAAAGTTTTTGTGTTGCTGGATTTTTACCACACACTTTAAACAACACTCTCATTACTCTTTTGCCCAAGTTCAGTAATCCTAGTAGTATTAGAGATTATAGACCTATTGCTTGCTATAGCATTCTATATAAAATAATCTCTAAAGTGCTAGCTAATAGAATGCAAAGAGTGTTGGGAGATTTGATTAGTGATAGCCAGTCAACTATTGTCACAAGAGAGTGATACATGATAACATTATGATTAGCCATGAATTGATCAAGGGCCACACTAGAAAATATATATCTTCTAGATGCATGATCAAAGTAGTAAACAAAAGGCTTATGATTAAGTTGAATGGCCGTTTGAGCAATAATTATTGTTAGAGTTGGAGTTTTCTTATTAGTTCATACTGTAGATTATGAAATGTATTAGAACAATATCATATAAAATTAATGTGAATGGGGAGTTAATTGAACCTTTTCAAGCAAGGAAAGGCTTAAGGCAATGTGAACCTATTTTACCTTATATATTTGTGATTGCATGGCGTATTTGAGCAGATGTTTAGTAGAATTGAAAACAAATGATAATTTTAACTTTCATCCAAGGTGCAAAAAGTTTGGATTAATACATTTATGCTGTGATGGTGATCTTTTGATGTTTACAAGGGGGGATCAGATCTCAATTAGCAAACTTATGGCAACTTTTGCTAAGTTCTCTAGTGTATCTGGTTTACAAGTAAATCCTGCTAAGAATAATTTATACTTTGGAGGAGTTGGTAAGTGTGAGCAAGAGACAATTCTGGAGGAGTTTGGGTTGGTGAAAGGATATTTACCTTTTAAATATTTGGGGGTACTCATCTTTTCCAAAAAAATATCCATAATTCAGTGCCAACCTTTGATTAAAAGAATTCTTGATAGGATAGACTGTTGGACCTCAAAACTTTTATCTTATGCAAGAAGAATGCAGTTAATTAGGTCTGTATTGTTCAGTATGCAAACTTTTTGGTATCAAGTCTTTATGATGTCTCGGAAAGTTATTAAGCTCATACAACAAGCATGTAGATAATTTCTTTGGTCAAACAAGTTAGACATTTCTCAAAGGGCTTTAATTGTGTGAGAGTATATGTGTCAACCTACCTAAAGTAGCAGAAGAGAGAAATATTATTCAACTGCAACTTTGGAACAAAACAACAATTTAACTGCTATGGAGCTTGGCACAAAAACAAGACAAGGTATGGGTGAAGTGGGTTCATGGCTTTTTATATTAGAGGAGAGACTATCACTACCATGAGAATTCCTCAACAAGCCTCATGGATAGTGACGAAAATTCTGGAGGCAAGAAAATATTTGGAGATTCAAAGATTCTTCATTAAAAAGTTATATAAGAAGATGCAATGACCTATATCTTGAGTTCATTAGAGGAGAATGATATGTAACGAGTTCCTTCTTAAGTGTATATTTATGTCATGGTTGGCCTTGTTGGGAAAATTGGTCACTTGTGACAATATGCTCAAAATAGGATTTCAGTGCGAGCAGAGTTGCATCTTATGTGGAGTAATGGATGAGACCATTCATCATCTTTTTTTCGAATGTTCTTTTCAACACAAGTTTGGAGTACTTTTACTGCACGGTTGAATCTTCAAAGCAGACAACATGACTGGAGTCGTGAACAAGTTTATCTTCTTACACAACCTGGTTGTGATTATGGCCGGCAAGGGATTTATGTGTTGGTGGTTTCAGTTGCTATTTTCTTTATTTGGAAGGAAAAGATTATGCGACGATTTCTACAGAAGGAAGCTATAGATAGATGAAGCAGTTGTGAAACAATCCCAAATTTGTGTTGCTTTAAGTTGTAGAATTAAAGCATAACAAACTAGCTCGTTTTCTGCAAAATTAGTTAGGGTTTGCATTGTAGTTTTGATGATTTTGAGAAGCGTGTATGTATTTTTGCCTATTGGTTGGAACATAAAGCTATTTAACCAAAAAAAAAAAAAAACTAGTATGTAACCCGTGAAAAATCGACTGGAAATCATTTTATGTCGTAATTTACAAATACATTTAAAAATAATTCAATACTTTATTTTGAAGTGATATATTTCGACAAATCATTACAAATAAGTATTACATAAATCATCTCGTCGGTGGTGACACAATAGCTCCATCCTTAAAAAGATGTGGCACTTTGCATTGTAATTTACACATACAAATTCAAAAAATAATTAAAACTTTATTTCAAAATAATATATTTTGATAACTCATTACAAATAAGTCTTACATGAAGAATCATCTCGTTGGTGGAGTTAAAATAGTATTATCCTTAAAAAATGACACTTTACGTTGTAACTAACTGATGGTCTCGATACGAGTTACTGGTGTATGGGGAGGGGGGGGGGGAATACACCAGTTAGGATTTTAAAATTTAACCCTGAAAAATACTTCAACCGAGTAAAAAGACTCAGTTGGGATCTCACAGCTGAGTAAGCAACCTCAGCTGGTAGAGTGGTGTTGTGCGGAATGTGGTGGAAATTAACAACTCGTAAAACAACTCACGCTTTTATGCACGGTTGGTCAATAACCAAAACAGTTGAATATGTGCGGATGCAGTTTGTATGCTGGTTAGTCAGACAGATGAGAATGCTAGAAATAACTGAGTAAAGAAAAACACGAGCACACAGAGATTTAACGTGGTTCGGAGATAACCCTCCTACGTCCACGGGGAGTTGTGAGTCCACACAACTCTGTCCAAGTTCTTCTGGACAAACCACACAGCTTACGCGGGCTGTGCAACCGTTAAGGATAAGTTTACGGGTACTTATCAACCTTACATATTAGTTTACGGGTACTAATCAACCTGTCTACTCAGTTACGGGAAGAGTAGGGTCCTAAAACCTTTTCAGGTATAAAAGATAAGGTTCCAACTAACAGCTCGAACAAGAAGTGAGCTGGGATCTAACACTCTACGAACTCTCACAAAGTGATGTTCTCAAGGTTCGATCTAAAGACACTCAGACACAATCTAATGCTCTAGAACTCTCAACAAGTGATGTTCTTAGAGACTAAATCTAATTCAGCTCGAGTGAGGAATATAGTTCTTTCTTTCGCTCTGTCTCGTCTCGTGTGTCTTCTCTTGTGTGTCTTCCACTTTTCTCCAATGAATGGAAGCCTCTATTTATAGGCGGAGAGAATCAACTAGCCGTTGGAGGAGCTGTTGATCTCTGATCGTTGAAAGCGATGGCTTGTCTCTCATCTCTGCAGACTTCCCTGATATGGCATCTGTGCTCTTCTGCTTTCCATCTGAGACAGCCTTGTGTTGGATCAAATGGGGTAATGACTGAACGATCAAACCCTCATGTGACTTCCTTTTGAAATTCAAATCTTAACAACAGACTTCCAACAAGGAGTAGTCGGTTAAGACTTTCGATCTTCAGCTAGCTTGTTCTTCAGCTGATGTTCTATCAGACACCTAACAGTTGAACTCTCAGCTGACTTTGTCTTCAAGCTGTTGATCTTCTTGGTTGAGTTCTACAACTGATGTTCTGAAACTGAACACTCAGTTGTCTTCCTTGTATCTGGTCAGTTGGGTTCGAACGCTCAGATAACTTTCTTTCATCTGATGTTCTCTTCTCCTTTACTGCTTCTCATCTGATGAACGCTCAGTTATTTTCCTTACAACTGATGTTCTATCTCTTGAACGTGACTTCCCCCTTTTTGCATCTGATCATATGAGCTCTCAGTTGTATTTCTTGACAACTGATGTTCTGTCTGAGTGATGCCTTGTCGCCATCTTCAGCTGGAGACCTGTAAAGATAAAATCTTAACTTTGCTCAAACAGCGAGCCTAACTTCTAACATTAGGTTCTGGCAACATCTACTCGGTTGGGGTCAGTCGGTTTTGGAATTCATCAAAACTCTTACTAATAAATTTCCCAACACTAACATATATTAATTTAAAAATAATTTAATATTTTATTTCGAAGTGATATATTTTGACAATCATTACAAATAAGTGTTACATAATGAATCATCTCGTTGGTCGGCTAAAATAGCTCTATCCTTAAAAGCTTTTGGCACTATACGTTGTAATTTACATATCAATTTAGAAAATAATTCCATACTTTTATTTCAAAGTGATATATTTTGATAAATCATTGCAAAAAAGGTGTTAAATGAATCATCTCATTTGTTGGAAAATTTCTAATTTTTTTTTATTAATTCCAAAACTCAACTGATCCCAACTGAGTAGATATTTTAAGTAGATATGTGCATGAAGAGGAGGGAAGAGAGAGAGGGAATACATCTATAACTCGTATTGAGACCATCATCATTGTTGGGGCAAAAAAAAAGCTCTCAACAAATCATTACAAATTAGTGTCACGTGAATGATCATTTTCTTGGTGGAGCCAAAATAACTATATCTATAAAAAAAAAATTAGCCTTTTGTAGTAATTGTAAGGAAATATTTTGGATTAAACTTTTCTATTATTATGATTTAATAGTTACACTTATGGAATTATAATAATAAGTGTAATTATAATCTTAGTGTAATTTAAACTATCAATGAAATTGTAGACGTGTGTATTATATTTTTATGAAATTTGAGAAAAATATAATATTTACTAATTACAAAATATAATATAAATATTTAAAAACTATTAACCATTTTTTTGACCAGAGCAAATTATTATTTATTCGAATTAAATAAGTTGATATTATACATAGTCTCCAATCAATAAAACTATTAAAATTCGACACAGGATTCAATAGTTTAAAAAATAGGAATAGAAAATCATATATGAATGTGCAATTAAATTTAGGGTAGTGATATTTGGCCACACTGTGGCCGACCACACAAGCTAAAAATAGTAATATAAGTTTTGAAAATGGAAATACACCCAAATTAGGAAGCATAAACCCTAGGAGAAAATGTGATTATTTCCATTTTTAGAGTCAACTTTCCTTTTCTGACGCGTGTGGCTGGCCACCGTGTGGCCGACCATCATTACCCTTAAATTTATTCCATTGAAATAAGAAGTGAAGATAAAAGAAGACAACTCTTAATAAATAATGGAAAGTGTGGTTTACCGTTTACCTGCCCTGTGTGATTTACATACTAGTGCATATGGACGTGGATTTACCCAATATGTAGCGGTTGTGGGTTCCACAATATATAAAAAAAAAATATGTAATACTAATTAATATACTATATGTCTGTATTGAAACTTATCACATTGAGAAGAAAAAAAATATTAAATATATAGAGGACTCTTCCTTTGTTAAAAATATATAGTAATAGAATATACACTATAATTCTTTTTTAAATAAAAATAGCTTTATTACGAACACGAACATGGAAAACGGAAAAGATCCTCCACACAATGCGGGGGTTCAAGCACTTACATTTCGTTCTCGCCGAATATGTCTGATATTAAAGCTTGGGCAGGTCGCCAAAATCTGTCGACAAGACATAGCCATGACACCAAATTATGTGTTATCTTCTTCCCTCGAAAAACGGCATCGTATGTCACCTTACAATTAGTTACAATCTGGGTATAGATGTAGCCCTTCTGCTTTACCCAAGATAGAGCTTCGTGAATTCCCATAATCTCGCCCTATTCAACTCTCATCCTTCCTGGCAACGTAAAACTTTTAGCAACAATAAACTTGCCTCTCCAGTTCTGCAAAATCATGTCAAAACCAGTAGAATTATTTTCTTCAGAGAAAACAGCATCAACCCCTCAATACACCCATCCTTCTTCCAGATCGTGCCACCTTTTACACACATTCTGATTTCAAATGTTCAAAAGATGTTGATTAGTGCGTTGTTGCGCCGATAACCATTCTTCATGAACACCACGAGCAATGTCACAAGAACGTACCGGAACGGGGTAACTTTCTTTCCATATAGCTGCATTCCTATCTTTCCACAGCTGCCACATCATCATGCCCACCTTAACTCTGATTGATTCCTCGCCATGATGAAGCACGACAAACAGCAAATCAGCAAATGAATCGCACATGTTGGCATATGTTAAAATCGACGCCTCAAGCCCTAAATGTCTCCAACAGCTTCTTGCAAAAGGGCAAAGAATAAAAGTGTGCTAAACTATCTCAAACTCCCCTAAACAAATTCCACATTCTCCTCTACTTGCAACACCTCGCTTAAGCAGATTCTCCTTTGTGGGAAGAACATTATGTGCAGATAAATTAATTTTCGAAACATACAAGGTATTCATATTAAATATAATATATAAATTACAAATATATTTAAGAATGAATATTTAAGATAAATAAAAATACTCAATGAAAGTTGTGCCACAGGAAACCTAAAATTAAGGAAAGAGCTCGAATCTACAATTATATAATAATACTATATAGATAGATAGATATATAGATTCAAGTACCTAATTCAATAAATGTGAGTGTACACTTAAGTTTACAAATATCCTCAAGATCCAACTTATATTAAGGTGTCAAGTCATTATAAATATTTTATTTGATGTAGAATGCGAAGATATTAGGGCCCTTATCTTCACAAAGAAAACGTCCCACAATCTATATCTATATTATATTTATATATAAAAAAGGGAATTTTTGTTGGAAAAATTAGTAAAGGTTTTGAGTTCTACCAATACCCAATTGACCTTAACTGAGTAGATGAGTCATTAGTCTGATCATAACTAGAGCTCACTGTTTGAGCGTAGAGATTTTATTTTTACAGGTTCAAACTAAAGAATATAGCTCAAGACTGAAAGACAGTTCAAGTTCGAGTTTGGTTAATCAGACTATTCCTCAGTCGACTACGGAAATGAACCATGCAGTTCAAGCATGTTGATCAGTTCTGTCGAAGTCACACGTCTAGAAGTCAGAAGAAGAAGGCGAAGGAAGAAGAAGGAAGAAGAAGACCTTGGATTCAAATTCAAATATGCTCTCAAATACAAGACAACCTATAAATTTCTTTTTATGGATCAATCACAGAGACATGCAAAAAGCAAAGTTAACAATTATCATCTTAGGAAAGTTTGCAGAGATTAGGTGAAGCACCATGCTTTATGGCAGAGGTGAAATGGCTCTCTCCAACTGCTCTTTTGACCTCATCTCTCTATAAAAAAAAAGACCTTCATCATTGCGAGAAGATCACTGAAACTACACGAACACTCAAGCATTCAAACAGAAAAGCATTAAAACTCTCTCGCACAAGAAAAGCAAGGAAGTTTACAGTCGAAGTCTATGTAGTAGTTGAGTGATAAAATCCTCCTCTTTGTTCTTCATTCTAGTTTCTCAGAACCCCGTTCTTGATTGAGTCCAGAATTCTTCTTCCTTATAATTTCATAAGTAGATTCACCGTAAAAAAACTGAGTCTCCAAACCTTAGAAGGAAGCCTCCCCACTGTAAAGTGTTGAAGGCATCATAAGTTGGAAAAACCCCCAACCCTAATTTCTAGATTTCATTCGAACCCGTAATCGAAGCCACTAGGTCCCTTAGTACCCGCAAACTAAGAATAGGTTATACACTTGACCGCAAAAGTGTTGTAGGTCTTGTTCGAACCCATAATTGAACTGACTAGGTTGTTTGGTGCCCGCAAACCAAAGTCAACTTATCTAGTGAATTACTAGCCCGAAAAGCTAGTCGTGGACGTAAGAGTTCATCTTCGAACCACGTAAAAATACTTGTGTCATTTTTAAGTTTATTATTTCAGTTATTGTTTGAGATTTACTAACTCACTAACTGCATTGAAACAAGTCTTTGTAAACTGCACTAAGTGTTGCAAACTTAACCTTCACTTAAAAAGATTTTCAGTAAGTAACGAGTATTAAAATATCCACCATTTTCCGCACTGCACACTCTTTTAAAACCTCAGTGGGAGAACACAGTTGACCATCAGTCCAAGAAGTCAACTGTGTGCCGAACTGAGTGATAGCTCCGACTATCTTTATCAGTTGTTGAGTGTTCAACCTAATTATTCTTAGTTGTACGCAATTAAATGTGGTCGTAATAGATTAAATAAGCTAACCCAAATATCGTTTCTCAAGGAAAACTTAGTAGGGAAATTATTATATTGTGAAAAAAAAAGAAAAATAAAGCAGTAAATCAATAGGGTTGTTTTTTTATAACTAGACGGAAAGAAAAATTAAACTTAAATTAAATCTAGACAAGAATTGAAATATAACCTAGCACAAATTAAACCTAGGCAAAAATTGAAAGGAAAAATTAAACATGAATTAACCCTATGCATGAATTGAAATTTAATCTAGTGACGAAAATAATAATTTCTAATTCTAACATGAGTTCTAAAAATCAATCTAAAAAAAATTATCGCAGAGGAAATTGAAAAACAAAAATTAAAGAACTCACAAACTTCAACGGAAATTGCGTAAATAACATTGAAGTAGAATCTGAGTGGTGGTGGTTTTCTTGATTCCGGAATGAAAATTACTAGATGAAAGTAGAAGAAAAACTAAGGAGAAGAGTCTCTCCAACCGTCACCAAGAAAATAAAGGTAACCTAAAAAAAGAGAAGTAAAAAGCGTGCGTTTTTCATGTGTAGAAGTGATGAACCCATATTTGTGTCCATCTTTTCTTGTATTTTTTTTGTGTTTCTTAGTCTTTTTCGAGTTAAAGTGTGTCTGGGAGGACACAAAGTCGAGAGATGGTGTGTAGGGAAGAACAGGTGGGATGCTAGGCAAATCCGATGGAAAATCTGTTGTTGAGATGCTGAGATGGTGATACGATGCAAATGGGCATAGGGCTGGAAGCTTGTAGCTGGGCAACATCGAAATATCCATTCTATAAGTCAGGAAGTACCTCCTTATATCCCTTAAGCCAATAGACAGAGTACTCGGAGGAGCCAGGATCTTGGTCAACCCAGGAAGCAATTCAGGATGCAGACATGAAGGGCAAGATGCGAGTCGGACCAGCAGCAGGTTTTTCTTTTCCTTCAAGAAAGAGGATAAGGATTGGATCTTTGTTTCCTTATCCGAGTTGAGCCTAATCCAAGAAGATATCTATCACGCAAGGAAGGAAGAATCGTGCATGCATGAGAGAGAGAAGCGGATGTGATATGCATGGAAGAGTCCTTTATCAATAAGGAAACTTCCCTAAACCCTAATTTCCATCGCCTATATATATGGCCGACTCCATTATGTATTGTGTGCCGATTTTTATTCTTAGTTCTGCATTCTTAATTGAGAGGAAGTGAGGAATAAACAAGTCCTACGAGCAATTTACTTTTATTTCGTATTTACTGCTTTTGTTTAGTTGTTGGCTTGAAGCCAAGACCTTAGTTGCTAACTACGCTTTTGGGCAGCAACCCGTTTCCAGTTTTATGTTAAGTATATTTTTCTTTATATGCTTTGTGTTTACATTTATTATTATGTCTAGCTAAGTTTATTGTTTGGGTTGGATGTAGATGAAGTGATTCTAATTACTCGTTCTAAACTCGTGAGGTCTAATTGTTTAAGTTCGTTAAGAGATTTTGTTCCCGAAACACTTAGAATTAATTCTAGACTTAATTGAGATTGATATATGATTGATCACCATTTAGATATTGATATTAAGTCATTAACAGGAATTGGGATTTAACTCGAGAGTGCCTTTCGTGCCCAAGAAGGTAAAGAGTGTTGGAGAGCAGTCGGTATTGACCTACCTCTTGGCTGTCTCGGGTCTGTTTATTCTTAATGCCTCTTGAGCAGCATTGTTACTAAAGTGTCTTCGTGACTTTGTTGATCAAGAGAGGAGATCTTGCCTTCTGGTCAAGATCTGTAAAATTGGATAGACATAGGCTAAGTGTGTTTATATCGTGACTTCGTGACCTTTATGGTATAAACTAATCTTTGTCTTAAACCAAGTGATGAAATCAATTAATTGAATATCCTTGCACCAATGAACGAGTGAAGAGTAATTAGGATCATTGATTCGAAACCCAATCCAAACATGTTTTGTTATTTGATAAATTTTACTTGTTGAGTTATAGGTTATTGAGTTACAATTAAAATCCCTTTTGTTGAGTTCTACCTGAAAAGCAGATTACGTCGAGTCCCTTGGGTTCGATCCCGCTTGCTGCTGACTACTACCTTGTTGGGTAAGAGGTGTTTATAAATATTATTTGTACGAAGAGTGTGACGACAGCGCTTCGTCAAATTGGCGCCGTTGCCGGGGACTTGGTTTTTAAGCTAGTTTGCTTTTCTAGCTTGAGTTGAGCACTGTTTATGTCCAAACCACATCTACGGAGTGACGGAGATCCACAAGATCACGGTGTTTGTCCGGAGGTGATAGCTAGGAGAAATCGATCAGAACAACACAAGAAGAAGAGAGATCTGAAGGAAGGCGTCAACAAACCTTCAGAGTCGCAGAGCTTGACAGACGAATAGGATACTGAGCAAGAAGATGAATCTTGCTCAACAGCAAGTACAGACAGTAAAGAGTCAACATCCAGTTCAGAAGCAAAAGCAGAGATATCAACAACCATGGCAAGACAGCCAGAGAGAACCATCCGTCAGATCATGTTCCCTGACAACAAGGGAATCAGACCATCAAGTATCCAGTTGCCCACCATCAATGGCAATTGGGAGCTCAAGCACTCGCTAATACACATACTGCCCAAATTCAGTGATCATCCTGGAGAAGACCCCCAAACCCATCTTCAAAACTTTGAGATGGCGATCAGCACAGTGAGGAACAATGTCACTACTGTCAGAAACAATGGGGATAGACAAGTTGTTCGAAATAACAACGATGCTGAAGTTGTGAGAAACCAAGATGCTGCCCAAGACACCTTTCCTGACTATGTAAGGCTACTCACGTTCCCGTTCTCACTTCTTAACGGAGCACGTGAGTGGCTCTACACCTTGCTAGAGGGAAGCATCGTTACATGGAACAAAATGCAGCAGGCCTTTCTTGAAAAATATATACCCGTTGGTCGGATACAAAGTGGGAGGAATGCCATCTCATTGATCAAGATGGGGGGAAATAAGTCACTATATAACTATTATGAAAGGTTTAAGAAGTTGCCGGCGAGATGTCCTCAACATCGAATCGAGGATATTGATTTGATTGAGCATTTCTTGAAGGGATTAAGGGCATCAGAGAGGAAATACATAATTGCAACGTGTGGAGGAGCAATAGTCAATCAACTACCATCTGAAGTGTTCAAGAAAATAGCCGCCATGACTGAACAATCACGAGATGAAGATGATATCCCAAGAGGGGGGTATGAAGGCAGCAAAGGAAATCAAGACAATTTGGTCAGTACCATGAAAGACTTCATGACCAAGATGTCTGGCCAAATGGAGGATTTGAAGAAGAAGGTAGATGGCAAGGAAGTTCAAAGAGCTGTGAAGAGATGTGAAGTATGCCAGGCAACATCGCATGTCACCTCAGAATGTCCAAGTTGGTTCGTGGAAAAATGAGAAGAGGTAAGGGCAATAGGTCAGAACCAACAAGGCGGAGGGCAACAAAGGTTCCATTATGGTAATAACAATAACTGTGGCAACAACTTCGGCTATAGACAGAATCAACACGAGAACCTGAGGTATGGCAACAACCATTACCAAATGCCCCCTGCCCACCAACAACCACAGCAACCTGTTCAGCAGCAGTATGTGCCTCCACCTCAACAACAACCTCAACAGCAGAACAACTATGTGCCTCCACATCGAGAACCAGCAAAGATGGAGTTCATGAAGGAGACCATTGATAGGTCTACCAATGAGAACCAAAGGCTGAGAAGAGATTTTGAGAACTTTCAACTAGAAAGTCGAGGTCAATCGAACAACCTTCAAGCTCAATTGACTCATATAAACCAAACCTTGTCAAAGCTTGTAGATGACAAGAGCGGAAGGCTTCCTGTCCAAGTGGAGGTCAACAAGGAGCAAGTCAATGTTGTGACTTTGCGAAGTGGTAAGGACTTATCAGACATGTTGCCCAAGACCCAACCCAAGGAACCAGCTCAAGTAGAGGAAACTAAGATGAGCTCAGGAGATATCAATGACATCTACGAAGAGCTAAAGGCAAAGCGTGAAGAAGGGATAAAGGCCAACAAAAACCCCGTCTTTGATAATGAGGAGGATGAAGCCTTGTTTGATTACTTGAAGATGGAGAGATCTAAGCTGGGATTTGACAAAGATGACGTGATGTTGGAGTCTTTGAAAGCTGAGAGGGAAGCAGAAGCTTTGGCCAAAAGGACCGTACCGCGCACTACTAAGGTCAAGATCCCATATCCAAGACGTTTGGCCCACGAACGCGATCAGAAGGAGTTGGAGGACATGATGGAGGTGTTCAAGAAAGTAGAAATCAACCTGCCCCTGTTGATGGCGTTACAATCCATGCGAAAGTGTGCAAAATTTTTGCGAGAAATGTGCTTAAAAAAGACAAAGTACCCAGATAATGCTCGTTTCCATGTGGAGAATGTGTCAGCACTAATGAATTCCCACATTCCGATCAAGAAGAAGGATCCTGACATGTTTGCCATCCCATGCACGATTGATACTACGTCAATACCCAAGGTGATGCTTGACTTAGGAGCTTCAATAAATGTGATGCCATGAGCCATGTTCGACGAAATGAGTTTTGGACCTCTTTCCCCCACACGTGTCGCCATCCAATAAGCGGATTTATCCACTGTCTACCCCGATGGAGTGTTGGAGGACGTGTTGGTCAAGGTGGGGGATCTTCTGTTCCCAGCCAACTTCTATGTTCTTGACATGGAAAAGAAGGCAATCAGTAACCCAGTGATCTTGCTCGGAAGGCCATTCTTGAGGACGGCCTGTACCAAAATCGATTGTGACACTGGGAGGTTGATGGTTCAAGTAGCTGGAGAAGTCGTCGAGTTTGATGCTTATCGGCAAAATCAGGATGATGCCCTAGAACACCTCAATACCCTCAATACATATGGTCGACGAATGGAGATATTGAATAGCTTAAGTTGCTTCTTAGAAGATGACGAGGACGCAGGTCAGGAGGAGCTCAATTTAATACAGGGGCCTGACCAGGATCTCGACCAAGAATGGGATATTGAGGATGATGGTGCCTTGTTGGAGTTTTATGAAGGTGATGAGTACGAAAGTGATAAAGACTTTTGGGAGGAGTCAATCCATGGACATAGTTTCTACTCCACCGTTAAAGACTATGGGACGGATGAGGAGGACAACACTCCTAAAAACATCCATAAAGACAAAGACGAGTTCGATGAGGAACTTGAGGAGTTACCCCATGATGAGACTGAAGAGTTAGTGGAGGAATTTTGGCAACAAACAGTTCTTGAGGAGGATGCCAGCTTGCTGACAGAAGAGTATCTTGCCCAGAACGAGGAACCAGCAGATGTGGAGGAATGCAGTTATGCAAGGATTCCGGGCAACATGCAGCCTCAGGGATTTGAACCACTCAATATCCCTGAATTGAAGCTAGAGGACAGGTTGGTGCCATCACTGCAAAAGGCCTCTACTTTGGAATTGAAACCGCTGCCCAAGCACCTGAAATACATATATCTTGGCAAGAACGAGACCTTGCCCGTGATCATATTATCTGTGTTATCGAGCATGGAGGAGGTCAGAGTTGGAGAGGTGCTGAGCAAGTATAAGGAGGCAATAGGGTGGACGTTGGCCGATATCAAGGGCATTAACCCTTTGGATTATGTTCATCACATTTTGCTTGAGGAGGATGCTGCCCCCGTAAGAGATCCACAACGGAGATTGAATCCAGCCATGAAAGAAGTAGTGATGAAGGAGATACTTAAGCTTCTTGACTTGGGGATCATCTACCCCGTGTCTGACAGTCGGTGGGTGAGCCCTGTGCACGTGGTGCCCAAAAGTCAGGAATCCAAGTTGTTGAGAATGATAAAAACGAGATGGTAGCCATGAGATTACAAACTGGATGGCGAGTGTGTATAGATTACCGAAAGCTCAACCAAAAGATAAAGAAGGATCATTTTCCTTTGCCCTTCATCGACGAGATGCTTGAGAGGTTAGCCGGTAATGACTATTACTGCTTTCTTGACGGCTATTCTGGTTACATGCAGATCTGGGTTGCTGACGAAGATCAAGGCAAGACCACCTTTACATGCCCATTTAGCACATTTGCTTATAGGAGGATGCCGTTCAGGTTATGCAATGCAATAGGGACATTCCAAATGTGTATGATGCACATTTTTACAGACCTTCTTGAAGAGTGTATCGAAGTCTTCATGGATGACTTTACTGTCTATGGCAAGACCTTCGAATCATGCCTCAACAACCTGGATCGAGTCTTGAAGAGATGTGTTGAGAAGAGCCTTGTGTTGAATTATGAAAAATTGTCATTCATGGTAAGAGAGAGAATCGTTTTGGGGCATGTCATATCAGGAAAAGGAATTGAGGTGGACAAGGCCAAGATCGACATTATTGCCAAGTTGCCCTACCCAAGATCGGTGAAGGAGTTAAGAGGATTCCTAGGGCATGCTGGATTCTATAGAAGATTTGTCAAGGACTTTGCCAAGATCGCCCAACCAATGACGAGACTACTTCAAAATGAAGTACCATGAGAGTTCAATGAAGATTGTAAGAAGGCGTTCCATGCCTCGAAGGAGAACTTGATCATAGCCCCCATTATCCAACCTCCGAATTGGTTGAGTTAATGTGTGATGTCAGTGGTTATGCTGTAGGAGCAGTTCTTGGGCAAAAACGCGGAAAGGAGAGCTATGTCACCTATTACGCATCCAAGACGTTGAACCCAGCCTAATGTAACTATGCCACCACGGAGAAGGAGTTATTGGCCATCGTCTTCACCTTTGAGAAGTTCAGATCCTATTTGCTTGGAGGCAAGACCATAGTATACACAGACCACGCGGCGCTGAAGTACTTATTGAGCAAGAAGGAGTCCAAGCTAAGATTGATTAGATGGATTCTTTTGTTGCAAGAATTTGACATAGAGATCAAAGATAAGAGTGGTGCCTAGAATCAAGTTGCCGACCACCTAAGTCAAATCCTCCAGCCAGACGATGGGGTGCCGATCAAGGAGACCTTTCCCAATGAGCACCTGAGTCTTGCCCAAGAGGAACCATGGTATGCTGATATCGTGAATTACTTGGTGACTGGAGAGATCCCCTCCGATCTTGGGCGTTATCAAACGAACAAGCTCAAACATGAGAGTCGTTTCTACATTTGGGATAAGCCATATTTATGGAGGGAATGTGCGGATAAGATAATAAGGAGGTGTGTCGAGGACAAAGAGCAAAGAAGCATTCTTGAGCATTGTCACAACAAGGAGTGTGGAGGACACTTTGGGCACCAACGTACTGCAAGGAAGATTTTGGAGTGTGGCTTCTATTGGCCAACATTGTTTAAGGATTGTTATGAGTGGGTCAAGATGTGCGAGAAATGCCAAAGGGAAGGCAACATCACAAGAAGGAATGAGATGCCCATGATCCCGATTTTGCCCGTGGAAGTGTTCGATATATGGGGCATGGATTTTATGGGACCATTACCGAGTTCCAAAGGCAACAAGTACATCATATTGGCAGTGGACTATGTCTCGAAGTGGGTAGAGGCTCGTGCTTCATACAAGGATGATTCAAAAGTCGTCTCTAATTTTTTGAAAACTCAAATTTTCAATAGGTTTGGGGTACCTCGAGCTATCATTAGTGATCAAGGTTCTCATTTTTGCAACGCGACGGTGACCGTCTTGTTCAAGAAGTATGGAGTTACTCATCGCGTGTCAACAGCCTACCACCCACAAGCTAATGGACAAGCTGAATTGTCTAATAGAATTATCAAAACGACCTTGAGGAAGACCGTGGGGACAACAAGGAAGGATTGGAGTATGCGCCTCGATGATGCCTTGTGGGCGTATAGGACTACCTTTAAGACACCTTTTGGCATGTACCCTTATCGCAAGGTCTATGGCAAGAGATGTCACTTGCCCGTGGAGTTGGAACATCGAGCACATTGGGTTGTTGCCCAACTCAATCTCGACTGGAACAGGGCAGGTAAATCAAGTAAGCTCGAGATCTAGGAACTCGACGAGATCAGGCTCCAAGCCTATGATAATGCCGGTCTATACAAGGAAATGATGAAGAAGACCCACGACCTTTTGATTAAAGAAAAGGAGTTCCATTTTGGGCAACAAGTGCTGCTTTATCAAACTCGATTCATGCTATCTTCAGGGAAGCTCTCGACCAAGTGCGCAGGACCTTATGCAGTTCAAGCTCAATTCCCAAATGGAGCTGTTGAGATCAAGGATCCCAAGAACGGGAAAATTTTTAAAGTCAATGGCCAACGCCTGAAGGTCTATCTTGGGCAAGAACAGTTTGTAGAGGGAGAACCATCTGGGTTTCCTATCGAGGAGGACCTCTGACTTCTAAGGAGGGGGGTGTCGTGCCCAAGACCTTAAACGGGGCGCTGTCCAGGAGGCAACCTGGTTAGTTTTTTTTTTTTTTTTTTTAATTTCTCGTTATTTTTTTTCTTTTATCATTTATTTTCGTAAAAATATGAAAATGAAAAAAAAAAATAGTTAGTTTATGTTTTAAGTATTTGATTTTGAAGCATTTTATGTTCGAGTCTAACCATAGGGGAAAGTTTGTTTCCGGAGTGTATTTGTGTTTTTAAGTATGCTGGAGATGTTGAGCAAGATGCAGGTTGTAGATCAGGATCCACGATAAAGGAAGGAACTGTGGGAGTGGAGCAGAGGTTTTGGGCAAGAACCAAGTCGTTGGTCAACGACTGTTCAAGGCGGTTACTGTACCCCTAAAACTATGCACCCTTTAAAACCACCCTACCACGTCTATACCCCCACTACCCTATTTCAAATTCAAGTCTGCAACTTCTCCTCTTCTTTCTTCTCTCTCCCCATCAAAACCTCCGGAACCCCTACTATGGTGTCCACTCGCCAAAGAAACAAATTGAACAAAATCCCTACCGGAACCAGCATCGATCTCACCACCAACAACCCTACCACCACCACCACTAAACCCAAAACCACCACCAAGAGAAAATTACCCATGGAATCCGCAAACCCCTCTGTTGATCAAAACCCTGAAATTACCATAGGAACCACCGTGCCAAAAAGTCCTCCGGTCGATGCGACGTTGCTAATGAGCGATGAAAACCCCAGTTTGATTGAAGAGGCGGCGAAGCAGAGGGAGGAGGAAACTCAGTCTAAGAAGACGACGGTGAGGACGAAGAGGAAGAGAAAGGTGGTGAGGGAGAAGGCGACAATAGCGATAAAGACAATCTGGATGAAGCCATTGACGTAGTGGCGGCGAGACTGGCAGCGGAGGCGTTGGTGCAGGCGAAAACCAAGGCCAAGGAAAGTCCGGCGAAGAAGAAGAGAGCCCAGGTGGCTAAGAAGCGTCCTCACGGTGGCAAGGAAACACCGGCGAAGAAGCACAAGACTGCTGCTTCAGACGCCGACTCCTTCCAACCGTCGATCTCAAAAGGAACAGCCGTCGAGACTCCGTCAAAGGTTAGCGAGGAAGAAGAAGCAGGGGACGATGTTGATGAGGAAGTAGACGTTGACCAGTCTACCCCAGCAAGTGGCAGGAACAAGAAGAAGGGGAAGGACCCCACAGTGGTGATGTGCAGGAAGCCCAGAGAATGGAAGGTGACAGCATCCAGGGTTCTTGACTTCAAACTCTACGAGAACCTGGGTGTTGCCCAGGAAGTCAGGAAGTTGTTTGAGGGGATAGGCTGGAAGAAGTTTTTGGAATGGCCTGTGGAGGTCTATGAGGAGCAAGTTAAGGAGGTATACAGCACGACGGCAATAACAAGTGATCCCGAGAATAGGGTGAGCATGATCTCCTTCTCGCTTTGAGCGAGAAGTATGACTTCCAAGTGAGTGCGATGAATCAGATACTGGGGATGGTGAGTTTGAGGGATCTGGCCAAGAAGGAGTTCATGGAGGCCAAGACTATGATGCCACCCCCAGGAGGTGTAGCTTATGAGGAGCAGTGGAAGGAGATCGGGAATGGAACGCTGTACTACGGGGCCAACAACAAGGGAACCGAGCTGAAGACTCACGCCCTTAAGCTTTGCCATCGCATCCTTGCATACAACTTGTATGGCAAGAACAATAGCGGCAACAACTTGAGCAACAAGGAGCGGTACTTACTGTGGTGTATGCACACCAAGACCGAGGTCAATTTCGCAGCGTTCCTTGGAGAACAGCTCAAGACGGTGTTGGCAAAGCAGGCATTGGGATGCACTTGTGGCCACTTCGTGACGGCCTTTGCAAATGGAGTTGGGGTCTACGATGAGCTGAAAGGGAAGCCGATGATGGTGGTCAACAAGCTGGGAGAAGTTACCTTGAAGAAGATGAACGATATTGAGCTGAGAAATAGCAGATACGTGTTTGTTGACTACAGCGTGCCAAAATCCACCAGGCGACCACCCTTAGGCAAGAAGGAGGAGGCAAGCACCAGCGCAGCGGTGCTGCCCAACATCAAGACCGAGACCAGACTGGCCAATATGGAGAAGTTGTTGACCGAGATCAGGGATGCCCAGCTGGCATTCTTTGCACACCAAGGATTCAGGTATTCACCTGAATCTTCTCTTTGACTTATGTTCCTCCCTTTTATGTTAGTTTAGGTTTTTATTTTATTTTTTTGTTTTTGTGTTTTTATTGTTAAGTATTGTTTTGTATTTTTGTAATGTTAGTCGAGAGGATGTTCTTATTGTCTTCACCCACAATTTGCCTAGCAATTTGTGTGGTGAAGACCTTAAAGTTCCCATCTCAGTCTGTTTGTAATTAAATATTGAGTCAGTTTGTTTTATGTTTGTTTGTTGCCCAACAGTTTACCCATTTTGCCTAAGGCAAAGTGTGTGGGTGTTGGGGTGTCAGTTTGTATTTTTAAAGTGTGTTTTAGTTGTTGATCAGCATGTTGGCATGAAAGTTGGAATAGGTTTATAGATGATGTCGTATGTAAATAGGTAGGACGAAATGAGATATTGGGCATTAACTGTGAGGATTTGAGCTTTTAAAATGTTATATACATGTGCAACATTGCTTTCTTTCTTGAGTGATAATGACCAGTTGACATTTGTTGATCTAGAACTTGCATGCGTCTCTTATTAAATGTAATACCCCGAAAATTCTTTACATCCTAAAAAAAATTAAAGTTAATAATAAAAATGGCTTTGCACGCCTAAGTTTACAATTTTGAATTCTAAGACTAAGGGTCGAATCCGTTTCCGGAAATAAATTACGAAAGTCAGTTAGATGACTATTGTATTTAGCGATATCGCGTACGAAAAATTTTTAGTTCTAGAACTCAGAATGGAAAACCGTCTGATTTTTACATTCACGACATCGCGATACGAACTCGCCCGAGAAAGTTCGTTTTTATGATTTTCCGGACGAAACTCGGACTGTGTCGTCCCGAGTTTTTGTCAGAATAAATTTTATAAATATTATTTTCCGATTAAGTTTAGTACGTTAGAATTTTTGGACGAATCGGATCGTGACGATTTTTGTGCCGAGCTACGTTTTTCGTCGTCCGATTACCGTAACGTCGTATCGCGTCGGAAATGCGCGTATTTTTCCCTCCCTTCTTTCTCTTGGCCGACTTCTCTCTCTCATTTAGCATAGATATTTTCTTTTTATATGTTATTATGTGGACACCTAAATCTTTACTATTCAAACTTTACACCTTAGGTAGTAACTATTCCTACTTTACACCTATTATACCTTATAACATTATGTTATATCAAATTAAATCACATCTCCTCCTTCCCTCCCCCCCCCCCCCCATTTTCGGCTGCACTCCTCTCTCTCTCTCTCCCATCTTTCATTTCCTCCATTGATGAAGAAAGCTTCAAGATCTTGAGCAAAAGTTTTCACACAAGTCTTCATCCATCCATCGAACTTCATTTCTTCCTTCATTAAACTTCAAGGTAATCCTCTCCTCTATGTTTCTATCCATCCAAAATCCTTTTCTTTTTATTTTCTTTGGATCGAAAATTTTGAGGAAGTTGAACTAGATGGTTGATCTTGGATTAGTGAAATTAGATGTGTTAGATGTGATAATTAGGGATTAAAATTGATTGAAATCAAGAACCCTAACCACTAGGTCACTACCGAAAATTAGGGGGTTTTTAGTGGGATGTTTGAATCTTTCAATTGATGTTAAAATCATGCTTAGGAAGTGTTTAATTAGTGATTAGAACCAAGAGAAATCGAAACCCCCAAGTATGTTGAAACCGAGTTCTAGGGTTTAGGGTTTGAAATTGGGGTTTTGCATTTTATTGTGTGATTGGACTTCTTTTGATCAATTGATGTTATAATAATATGATTAAGAGTTAAATGGTGTTGATTAATGAAGAAAATCACTCTCTTAATCTTTGTGTTAATACCGATTTTTAGGTATTAATTAGGGGTTTGATATAGCTTGGTTTAATTGATGAAATGATGATAGAATGTGGTTTCTAATGACATTAGATGATGTTATGAATTTAATTAGAATTTTCTAAAATAATTATTGATTTGGTAAGAGACAAAGATCTCGAATTAAGTTGAGATATAGTGATGACATGAAGTGATGAGTTGTATGAAAATGAATCTCGTTAGATGATGTTTGATGACGTAGAAAATGAACGAAATCCGATAACTTTTAAAATTTTGCAAGAGACGAACAATTAGTCGTAATTAATAACTGAGAAGTCGAATGAGAATTTTAACTTGATAATATTGTTTATAATGGACTTTAGAACGACTTTGTAGTTGACATCATGAGCTTTCGAGCTATTATAATATGAGTTATAGTGATAGTCGAGAACTAGAACGGGAAATTGTTAACTTGTTGGTTTAGTACTTGTTAGTTGAAAGCCGACGTTTAGAACGTCGTGCTATTGGACGAGCTTTGAAAAGGAGTTCATCACGTACGGGGGTACGTGTTGACTGCCTTGAGAGTGAAATTTCATGAGAAATCAAGTACGAGAACTTAGAACGAACTTAGGAAGTTATACGTCGTTTCCATCGAGCATTTAGGGTTAGCCGCAACAGTTTTGCGACCCTTTCCGGAAACTGTAATATCTTCTAGCTCGTTTATCGGATTTGCGATCCGTAAATTGGAGCGTAAACTAGACATCCCAAGATTTCTAATGGTACAGGGCTCATCCCCTGTTTCCAATTCCCCTATTGTGGGCAGCCCCCAGAGTTACTGTAATGACAAGTGATTTTTCAGTTTTCTTTCTTCCAAGTTGTTTCGTTCGCAACTTAGTTTCTTCCGATCATCTAGCCGTAATAACTTGACGAGTATCTTCCTACTGACCCTAGTATCAAGAAAAGAGCCTTGAGTACTAAACGAGACGAGACCTCATCTCGTATCCGTTAAAGTAAAGAATGTTAGTTAAGCGAGAAATTGTCCAAGTCGTATAATGAACTAAAACGTAATTTTTCCTAAGTTGATTCTTTCCAACTTAGTTTTTTATGATCTTTTAAGTCGTATCGAGCTATAGACTACCCTCTATACTGACCTAAGAGTCGAGTAAGAGACCTTTCGAGTCCTAAACGGAATTTGTACGAGTCTCATTTCCGTTTAATTAAAATGAAACTAGTAAGCATGCAAATGCCTAAAGAAATGAAACGACTAAAACTTTTTCGAGTTTAAATGATCGATTATCTTTTACGACCCGATTTTAAGTATTATTATTTTTACGATAAAGGAGGAAGCCAGCAGTAAAGAAAGGACGAAAGATCAGAAGATCGGAAGCTAGTGCTTGTTAGTTCTGTATTACAAGGTGGGCTTTTATATATGAAATAAAACGAGCAATGCTCTAAAACCTTTCTTTATCGCTTTGATATTTGTGTTTTCAAGTGATAATCATGGCATAAACTGTTTAAATATTTTATGTGAGTTCTCTTGTACCTATCTGAGTTAACCTTCGTGTTTTCTAGATTTATTAGTTAACGATCTGCTCTGAGTTAGCTGCTAAGTGCTTTCCAGAGTTAGTGCACTTTGTAACCTGTGGTGTATGTGATACCCTGTTGAGGGGTACCAACCACGGTGAATGAGAATTGGTCAAGATTTGAACGTAACATACCAGAAAAATGCTTGTACAAGCTAATTTATATAAATGAGTCAGAAAAATGTTTAGTAGACACGGGTCTTTTTCAATAAAACCCCCGATGTGCTACGATTATGAGATGCCTGATTATTTATACTTATGAATATATTTTTCGGCTACGTGCCCACTAAGTACTTTTGTACTTAGCTCTGCATATGTTTTCTAAATGTGCAGGTTGAAGCGATGGAAGCGGCGAAGGTTGAATAAAGTTGTCTTAGGAAGACTTTAGTTATTATAAATCACATTTCCGCTGCAAAACTCTAGTATTTTGATGAACATATATGTAATCACTGTAGACTAAGATCTGTCTTATAACTTAGTTTATCTACCGTGTACTTTCAGTCATGTAATCCTTCGAGTTTAACTCTTCCTTTATGTAAATAAAGCTTTGTTCATAGTTTGTATGTTGTCTCTTATGTATGTATGTTCAGTTAGTCCCCCTCTTCCCCGCTTCTTTAATTCAATCCCAGTCGCACCCCGGCTTCTGCCGTCCCTCGGGATTTGGGGCTGTGACATTAAAGCTTCATGAAACTTAGTTGAGTTACTTAGATGAATTAGGCATTTTTGTTCAAAGAAGCCCATGGCCAAAAAAAAAATTTCCTACCTTGACATTTATCCTTTGATTAGCCCCCTTGAACTTGGATCGTATTCTTTCAATCCACTTATAGAAGCCTGAATTTTAAGCCTTCCCGGTCAAGAACTCGGGTCTAGAAGAACAAGGGATGGAAGGAAATGTTGGGTAGCACTTACTGGGCAATATCACCTAAGTTAGAGGTGTTGGGTTAAAAAAAAAGAAAAAAAAAAAGAAAGAGAAAAAAAATTATGTTTAAAAGTTTAGAAAAAATAAGTGTGCTAGATGAACAGGAGTAAGGAATTGAGGGCAATCTATTGCTCGAGAACCTAGTTCTTGACTTAGCCAGTTCCGAAATTTCCCTACCTTTTTGCCTTAGGCCACATTACAACCCATTAAAGACCTAAGGATAAGCAGTTCGATTTTGTTCAAAGGAGTAGAGATGTAGAGGGCAGGCAAGCCTATAGAAAAACATTGTTGATTTTGGTCAAGAGCGTATACACTTAACCTTATACACTTGAGAGATGAGTGCTGGTGAGGATATCCTTGTTGCCCAATAACTCTATCTTGACCTGTTTGATGGCAATGTCTGATTACATATTCTGTTTTGACTAACATGTGCATGAGCTGATCTTTTAAGTCAGTGTTTTTGTTTTGTCTTTTCTGTGTTTGAGTTTTGGGCAAGTTGCAACCATACACTTGAGGGCAAGTATAATTCAAGTGTGTGGGTGTGATGAACCCATATTTGTGTCCATCTTTTCTTGTGTTTTTCTTGTGTTTCTTAGTCTTTTCCATCGCCTATATATATGGCCGACTCCATTATGTATTGTGTGCCGATTTTTATTCTTAATTCTGCATTCTTAGTTGAGAGAAAGTGAGGAAGAAACAAGTCCTACGGGCAATTTACTTTTATTTCGTATTTACTGCTTTAGTTTAGTTGTTGGCTTGAAGCCAAGACCTTAGTTGATGACTGCGCTTTTGGGCAGCAACCCGTTTCCAGTTTTATGTGAAGTATGTCTTTCTTTATATGCTTTGTGTTTACGTTTATTATTATGTCTAGCTAAGTTTATTGTTTGGGTTGGATGTAGATGAAGTGATTCTAATTACTCGTTCTAAACTCGTGAGGTCTAATTGTTTAAGTTCGTTAAGAGATTTTGTTCCCGAAACACTTTGGATTAATTCTAGACTTAGTTGAGATTGATATATGATTGATCACCATTTAGATATTGATATTAAGTCATTAACAGGAATTGAGATTTAACTCGAGAGTGTCTTTCGTGCCCAAGAAGGTAAAGAGTGTTGGAGAGCAGTCGGTATTGACCTACCTCTTGGCTGTCTTGGGTCTGTTTATTCTTAATGCCTCTTGGGCAGCATTGTTACTGAAGTGTCTTCGTGACTTTGTTGATCAAGAGAGGAGATCTTGCCTTCTGGTCAAGATCTGTAAAATTGGATAGACATAGGCTAAGTGTGTTTATATCGTGACTTTGTGACCTTTAGGCCATAAACTAATCTTTGTCTTAAACCAAGTGATGAAATCAGTTAATTGAATATCCTTGCACCAATGAACGAGTGAAGAGTAATTAGGAACATTGATTCGAAACCCAATCCAAACATGTTTTGTTATTTGATAAATTTTACTTGTTGAGTTACAGGTTATTGAGTTACAATCAAAATCCCTTTTGTTGAGTTCTACATGAAAAGCAGATTACGCCGAGTCCCTTGGGTTCGAACCCGCTTGCCGCTGACTACTACCTTGTTGAGAAAGAGGTGTTTATAAATATTATTTGTGCGAAGAGTGTGACGACAGCGCTTCGTCAAGAAGCAGTTTTATATCAGCCAAATCACATAGGGGTAGAGAGCTCTAATCGACGAGGGAACTCTGCCCCTCGTTGCAGGGAGCTCTAGTCGGTGAGGGAGCTCTGCCCCTTGTTCCTGTACCAGACGACCATCAATAGGACAGAGAGTTGTGGTTGGCGAGGGAGCTTTGCCTCAAATCCCTGGATGTACAATGGCTCACTTTGGCAGGGACCCCTACTTTGATATTTAAACTTGGATGTACAATGGCTCACTCAGCGAGGGAGCTCTGCCCCTTACTTCAGCTCTACTCTCCTCCATACTTCTTCGTTTCAAGATCGGTTTGAGCCCACTTTGATATTTAAACTTGCAATTTCAGCTCAAAACCTACATATCCACTCAAAATACTTGGACGAAACATGAGTGCAATTTTTTACTTAAGACAACGCAAAACAAACAATCTAAACTAAAAGACACACCTAAGAACCTATAGAAAATATGACCAAAAATAGGTGAAACATTGAGTATAGTGAACTGAGTAGTTTTCAATAAGTTTTGAAAAATCAATACTGGTGTATTCTCCCTACACACCAGTTAACTCGTTACTGGGACCATCAGTTTCCTATCAGCAATTGATTTCAAAATCAATTTTAGTGGCAATTTGTAAATCCCATCAAATTTAAGGTACTAAATTTATCCAATTAAACTGAAAAAAAATACTTTTAATTTCATGTATGCACCAGTTTCAAATATCTTTCACGCGATACGTCTTTTGCTGCAACTATGTCATGTCACTATCTCGTGACGAAGCCTATTTCTGTGCTCTTTATAGTGTCTGTAGAAGTCTAGATCGAGTCTCTTTTTTCTTTGTTTTGGGTCTTTTGTGTCTAGGAGGACACTCTGGTATGCAGGGGCACGACATTCCTGCAAATGGGCATAATGGAGCGGACAGCAAGGCGCTGGAGGTCCCAAGGAGCTTGGTGGTGATCACGAGGACAGACGGCGAAGCCACGAAGGCTCCGTGCTCTGAAAGTCAAAACTTTTCCGGAAAAGAAAAGAAAAGCTCTGACAGGACAACATCTTCAACGATAACCTCCAACAGCAACAGCAGCAGCAGCAACGACTAATGGGATGAGAGCAAGGACATGGGACTAAAAGTGAAGGTTGACCTACCAAATTAGGGATGTCGGACTCCAAAGCTGGATTAAAGGGTGGATTTGGAAGGCACAAAGGCAACTACCAACTTTGGGGAGTCGCCATATATAAGCCATCCCTTCTCCAACACCACGAGAATCGAAGAACACTTGCACACACTCAAACTCTCTCTCTGCAATTTAGAATCTGCACAAACAATACTACTCTTTATATTTTCTGTTGAGACCTCTATGAGGCAAACAATATATTTCCTGCTTTCAATGTTAAGTATGCTTTGGTTTATTTCTTTTGTTGCTTGTTCTTTCATTTCCATGTCTAGCTAAGTTCTTTATACTTGGGTTGGTTGAAATGCAGTGAGGTGTGAGTGTTGTGTGTGAGAAAGGTGAGGCCGGAAAAAAGCTCATGATAAACATGGATTTTCTCATCTTTATAAGTTTATTTGATGTCAATTTGTATTGAGAAATCATCTTTGGAATGAGTTTAGTGCTTAAGTATTGTTATTTTGTGAAATATGATGCTTGTTCGTACTTTATTTGATTTTGTAGAAATTTAGAATTAATCTTATGCAAATTAAGCATGATAAAATGAAAGTACAGTTCGATAGGAGTTCGTATGCAAAAACGGATTCAAAATCAGAGTTATAACGAAGGAGAACGAGCCAAAACAAAAACATTGCGCGCTGGCCCAATACACACGCGAACAACACGCAAATTTTCTAGATTTTCTTACTTTTGGTTATTTTCTCCTATTTTGGTTATTTCCTACACTTACTAGGATACAACCTTGTACTCCACACACCTATATATATATATATATATATATATATATATATATATATATATATATATATATATATATATATGTCCTCTAAAACACATCTAGATATCTATCTCTTATCTATCTTTTAATCCTTTAATTTCTTTTCTTTTTCTTCTATTATTTTAGATTATGTTAGATTAGATTTAATTTTCTTGGAGGAGTTTTGAAGATTGGGAGACAAGAAGAAGAGGCACTCAAGAACTAAGGATTCGCCTACGGCTTTTATTTTATTTATTGGATATTGTCTATGATGTTTATGAGTAACTAATTTCCTTTTATCTTAGGGCTAGAGAGTAGATGGATAATTAAGTTTGGTTTTTATTTGATTGATCAATTACGATCCTCGCTTCTTTCTTATGTTCTTGGTTTGATTGTATTTTGCTTAATTGCTTAGCTACCAATTTTGCATGATTTGATGTGTTAACTTGAGATCCAAAGAAGATAGTTAATACTTGATCTAGAACATAGGACATGCTACATTGCAAAATAACCGGGAGGGGACGAGACTTGTGTGAGAGCGCTAATCTAATCGATCTTTTTGGAGTTGCATGCATATTATGTTTGTCGGAAACGAAAATCCTTCCATGTGATCAATGGTTTATTCACTACGGGAGTAGGTTTAAACTAATTTTGTGATTGTTCTAAGAAGAATTGAGTCCCAGTGTTAATTGATTGATTGATTGAATTTTGAAGTTGATTTTCCATTGAAATCGAAACCTTAGGATATCTTCTCTATCTTGAATCTTTAAATCTTTTCCTTTGCTTTTGATTTTGTTATTTTGTTTAAATACTTGCATCTTAGTATAATCATCATTAAAGTCCGAAAGTCTAAATAGAGGAAGAACAATTGAAAGTACTACTCATTGGAATTAATACAATCCCTGTGGAATACGACCTTGCTTCCATGGGCTCAATTACACCCGTGCACTTGTGGAGTGAAAGAAATTAGCGAACAGCTCGTAGGAGAGCTGTTGGGTCCGTTCCCGATGCGTTGGGCTTGATTCCAAAGTGGTGAAGCCTCCACAACTCTTGCGGTGGCCAACGGAGGAGCAGCGAAGGCAAAGTCCCTCACAATACTGGGAAATGGTGTAGGAGTTCCCCTCACCTCCGGTCGTGTTGCAGGCGCTGGAGAGTGGTGTATGATGAAAGTCATGCTTCTAGCCATTTTGGGCCTTCTAGATCCAAAGGCTGCTGTGAAAGATAAATGGACACCTTCGGTATGGCATGGATGCCAGAAGACAACCTCCCAATAATACTCTCAGTATTCCCCTACTTGAAATGACAACCTTGCCCCAATACTCGTAGTAGAGGGGTAAGTATTCCCTACATCATGGAATATTGCCCAAGAGGAAGATTACCTCGTGGGAATCTTCCCCTCTTATATTTTATCAGCAGCTGGTCTAAAGTACAGTACGGATTTGCCTTCTCGAGGGCATAAATATGTCACACAGACGTCGGTACCGACCTATCACATCAACTAAATTAGGGAAGTTTCCCCTACTTAAGTCGGTTTGGAGACTTTCCAAGTCTCCCCGAAATGACTAAAATACCCTTATCGTTACAAGTATATATACAGATTTTATAGCTGAATCTCAGGTATCACGTTCATTTACCTCTGATTTACGATAGAACTCGTTGATTTCTCTCAAGTTTCGTGCTGAACACACACTAACTTGATCATCGGAGACGCGATGCCGGCACACAACCCGGCGTTACGCTTTGTAGGTCGGAACTCAAGGCTTAAATCCAGTGGAGAACTTGAGGAAGTTGTCTACATGAAACAACCTGAAGGTTTTGTATCTAAAACTAGGCCAAATGCAGTATGCAGATTGAAGAAGTGACGTAGCACAAAGCGTAGACAAACAAGCAGATTGAGAGAAACCTTTCCTTTTCTTAATTTCATCAACTGTCCAACTACTCCACAAAATAACCTTTAAATACTAGGTTAATAGGATATGAAAAGTCCAACTAAAAACGTAAACATCACAATAAGAAAGTTCAACATAAATATAGGAAATATATAGCAACATTATTTTGCGGTCTCATCTTCATCATTCTCTCTGGCGGCAGAACGGTTCGCCTTCGAATCGGCGGAGGTCTCAACTTCAAAAGGCAGATCATCATGGAAAGGAATAAGATGTTTAACATTAAAGACATCAGAAGTATGCAGGTCGGCAGGAAGATGAAGACGGTAAGCATTCAGATTAATTTTCTCCAAGATTTCAACGGGACCAACTTTATGTGAAGCTAGCTTGTTATATTCATGTGCCGAAAAATGGTCCTTAGTGAGGATGACCCAAATAAAATCACCAACTTCAAACTCCAAATGGCAATGCTTGGAGTCGGCGTGAGCCTTGTAGCGAGCGTTGCTCTCATTCAAATGAGCACGAGTAGCATTATGAACCTGCTGCAAATTCTCCACAAAGTCAACAGTACGCCCTTCGAACCGAGCTCGAGAAGGGAGGTTAAGCAAGTCGACGGGGCCACCGAGTTGTGAGCGAATTCAAATTGACTAAGCTTTGTATCCCAAGATTTGACATGGTCACCCACCAAACAACGAAGTAGATTGTCAATGGAATGATTTACCACCTCCGTCTGGCCATCTGAAGTTGAACTCCGTATTAGCAAGACGCCATAAGCTCTGCCAAAAGTGGCTCAGAAAACGGGAATCGCGATCCTACACAATAGAGGAAGGCAATCCATGGAGACGATATACCTCACGAAAATAAAGTTGGGCAACGTGCAAAGCATCAAAGTTCGCTTGCACAGAATGAAGTGAACCATTTTAGAACAACGATCAACAACAACAAAAATAGAGTCAAACCCGCACTGAGTACGGGGAAGTCCGAGAACAAATTCCATACTCACACCAAGCCACGGAGCCGCTGGAATTGGAAAAGGTTGGTAAAGGCCAACATTAGTCACGGTACCCTTAGAGACTTGGAAAATGAGGCACCGAGCAACAAAACGAGTTACATCACGACGTCAAGATAGCCAATAGAATTGCGTTGGAGAAGATCAAGCGTGACTAATCCATGCCTTAGAAATTCGATAGCCTAAAAACAACACTGTAGTAGTGAAAAATACACATTTGTTGGGAGCTCCGTAAAACTTCTCAGCTCGGAAGATAAGTAAGACGACACGCTAGTGGTCTAGGTGTGCTTCCTCTGTTTTGCTATAGATAAGTATGTCGTCGAAATAAACAACACACGTTCTAATTAAAGGGCGAAGAGCCTGATTCACCACACGCATAAATGTGCTCGGAGCATTAGAGAGGCCAAATGGAATTACGAGCCACTCAAAGAGGCCCTTTTGAGTTTTGAAGGTTGTCTTCCACTCATCACCCGACCAGATCCGTATTTGGTGACAGCCACTGCGCAAATCGAGCTTACAAAATACCAGAGAGCCACTCAATTGATCCAATAAGTCATCTTGATAGGGTATAGAAAAACGGTAACGAACAGTAATCTTGTTGACAACACGACTGTCAACGCACATGCGCCAGGACACATCCTTTTTAGGAGTAAGGAGCGCTGGGACAACACACGGGCTCAAGCTCTCACGGATGCGCCCTTTTTTAGTAAGTTTTCCACTTGACGACAAATCTCAACATGTTCGGTGGGATTCATACGATAACGTGGCCGATTGGGCAAAGAGGCCCCTGGGATAAGGCCAATGTGGTGTTGGATGTCCCATAATAGGATAAACCAGCTGGTAGCTCAGACGGAAAAACATCAGCAAATTCATCCAATAAGAAGAAACGACAGGTGGTACAGTGGAGCTGGCAGCAACATCTTGACCAAGTAAGAGAAAACCCGGTGAGCCTAAGGATAACTCATGTTCAAAATCAACCCGAGACACCAATAAGATGGGATTAGTAACTAGTGGAGATGGCAGAGATAGAACAGAGAAATGTAAAACAATCCTCGAACCATCAAAATTAAAGCTATATGTATTTAAATAGCCATCATGCACAACACGACGATCATACTGCCAAGGGTGACCCAAGAGTAAATGACAAGCATCCATGCGGACTACATCGCACCAAATAGAGTTACGATATTGCCCCTCAACTGAAAAAGTCACCAAAACACGCGTAATAACCGTCACCAAATTATCACGATTTAACTAAGCAAGGGTGTAAGGTTTAGGATGTGCAGAGATAGAAAGTACGAGTTTAGAAACAACATCATGGGATATAACATTCTCACAAGACCCAGAGTCAATGATAAACTTAAAAACTTTATCATTAATGGTGCACATCGACTGAAACAAACAATGACGTTGATCGCATTCGTTCTCAGATTTAGGTGCAAGATATGTACGACACAATACCAGTACACCACTCACATCCCTACGAAGGTGAGTTTCAGGGAATGCTTCAAGTGGTTCTTCATCAAACATGGGAGGAATATCAAAAGAGTTCTCATCGACGTCATATGCAAAGAAGTTTTTGCCATTGGAAAGATTTGGACATGCTGCCATGTGGTGACTTGGATCACCATAATTAAAACAATGCCCCGGCCCTGGAGACCGTGGACCGACCACTGCAGCACCCGAACTACGCGTTTGGTTGCTGGTGGGTGGCGGAACCTGCTAGACATGGAGAATCGCTTGGAGCCGCCAAGGATGGAGGGGTGGGGCGATGGTCCACACCATTATAAATTTCTTGAGGTTGACGGCGGTGGAATTGAGTCTGTAAAGTGACAGCATGTTGGTGAGCCTCAGAAACAGTAGCGAGGCAAAATAAATTATGGTGTCCTGGAATTGGACAGCGAGGCTGCCAATGTAATGGAAAATAAGTTGATCAGGTGTTTCACGGTTATTGAGGCGTGTGAGGAGTTGATAGAACTTTGTGGAATAAGCATCAACAGTCCGATTACCTTGATGGAGATTTTGGAATTTCTAGTACAAAAGTCGACCATAATTGAAGGGCGAAAATTCCCGTTCTAGATGTTTGCAAAATTTATCCCACTGGATGATGGTAGACTTTCCATGCTGAAGGCGAGTAGTCTTGAGGTGGTGCCACCAGGAAGAAGCACGCCCACGCAGACGCGTTACAATAAGAGCAACGCGACGATTAGTCGGAACCTCTTTGAAATCTAATAATTCTTCAACAGCAAAAATCCAATCTAAGAATTCATCTGGAGTCCCAATTCCATGAAATTCAAGAATGTCCAGACAAAAGCCGGATTCCCAACGATTATTAACATTCAGCCGGTGACCGGCACACCGGCTCAAAGTGGCAAAAGGATTGTCAGCAATGACGGTATCATCGTCGTCAGAAACATCGAATCTGGCAAAGACATCATCACGGTGTTGATCCTCCATCTCTTCTCGATCAGGGAAGATACGCGTCATGCGGTTAAAGAAATCTGCTTGCTGCGTGGGCATGTCGGCGAGGCTTTGGGTGACTGCCTTCACTTGCTCACGAAGCAGAGCAACCTCATTCGGTGGATTGGCACATTGAGGTGGCATCACAGAGAGTGTTACTGACTCTGAATACCAACTGACGCAGCACAAAGCGTAAACAAACAAGCAGATTGAGAGAAACCTTTCCTTTTCTTAATTCATTCATCAACTATCTAACTACTCCACAAAATAACCTTTAAATACTAGGTTAATACGATATGAAAAGTCCAACTAAAAATGTAAACAACAAAATAATAAAGTTCAACATAAATATAGAAAATATATAGCAACATTAGTTTGCGGTTTCATCTTCATCAAAAAGTCCATATATTGACTAAAGCAAACAAATAGGAGTTAGAATATTTGTTTTGACAAAGCTATCAAAAGTTTGATTTTGTCAGAAGCAAAGAGGATCATTGTGTTTATAGTAAACGTGAGAATGGAAACATAGTGTTTCTCATCATATATGTTGATGACATATTGATTTTGGGAAACAATCGTCCTATGATGAAATCCGTGAAAGATTGGTTTTCTAGCTCCTTCATGATGAAGGACTTGGGTGAGGCCTGTTACATCCTTAGAATTAGGATCTATCGAGATAGACCTAATAGGTTGTTGGGGTTGTCACAATCCACTTACATAGTGATGGTCCCGATACGAGTTACTGGTGTATGGGGGGGAATACACCAGTTAAGATTTTAAAACTAAACTCTTAAAAATTACTTCAACCGAGTAAAAAGACTCAGTTAGAATCTCACAGCTGAGTAAGCAACCTCAGCTGGAAGAGTGGTGTTGTGCGGAATGTGGTGGAAATTAAACTCGTAAAACAACTCACGTCTTTTTGCACGGTTGGTCAAAAACCAAAACAGCATAGATGCAGATTGTATGCTGGTTAGTCAATCAAATGAGAATGCAAGAAATAACTAAATAAAGAAAAACACAAGCACACAGAGAATTAACGTGGTTCGGAGAGAACTCCTACGTCCACGGGGAGTTGTGAGTCCACACAACTCTGTCCAAGTTCTTCTGGACAAACCACTCAGCTTACGCGGGCTGAGCAACCGTTAAGGATAAGTTTGCGGGTACTTATCAACCTTACAGTTTAGTTTTTGGGTACTAAACAACCTATTTACTCACTTGCAGGAAGAGTAGGATCCTAAACCTTTTCAGGTGAAAGAAAATGGGGTTCCAACTAAAAGCTCGAACACGAAGTGAGCTGTGATCTAACACTCTACGAACTCTCACTAAGTGATGTTCTCAAGGTTCGATCTAAAAACACAAAAACTAACTAACTCTAGAACTCTCAACAAGTGATGTTCTAAGAGATTAAATTCAGTTCAGCTCGTGAAGAATATTGCTCTTTCTTTTGCTCTCTGGTTTCTTCTCGCGTGTGTGTCTTGTATCTTTTTCGAATGAATGAAGGCCTCTATTTATAGGCGGAGAGTATCAACTAGCCGTTGGAGGAGTTGTTGATCTCTGTTCTTTGAAAGCGATGGCTTGTCTCTCATCTCTGCAGACTTTCCCAATATGGCATCTGTGCTCTTCTGCTTTCCGTCTGAGATAGCCTTGTGTTGGGCCAAATGGGGTAATGACTGAACGGTCAAACCCTCACGTGACTTCCTTTTTGAAATTTAAATCTTAACAACAGACTTTCAACAAGGAGCGGTCGGTTAAGACTTTCGATCTTCAACTAACTTGTTCTTCAGCCGATGTTCTATCTGACAACTAACAGTTGAACTCTCAGCTGACTTCATCTTCAAGCTGTTGATCTTCTCGGTTGAGTTCTACAACTGATGTTCTGAAACTGAACACTCAGTTGTCTTCCTTGTATCTGATCAGTTGGGTTCGAACGCTCAGATGGCTTCCTTTCATCTGATGTTCTCTTTCCCTTTACTGCTTCTCATCTGATGAACGCTCAGTTGTTTTCCTTACAACTGATGTTCTGTCCGAGTGATGCCTTGTTGCCATCTTCAGCTAGAGACCTGTAAAGATAAAATCTTAACAATGCTCAAACAGCGAGCCTACCTACTAACATTAGGTTCTGGCAACATCTACTCGGTTGGGGTCAGTTGGTTTTGGAATTCATCAAAACTCTTACTAATAAATTTCGCAACAATTTTTCCCTTTTTGATGATGCCAAAACCACTTACAACTTTAAACCGCTACTGATCTAAACCTTACTAACTTATCTAAAATCTCAGCTGAAATTCTAGACAGTCTATAAGATAAAACATCAAAGGGTTAGCACAGTTATAACATGGTATTAAAAGACTTTGCGATTCAGAGCTTGGACAATGAGGGATTGTTCATCAAGGTGAATCGAATATATATACTTGAAGTTTTCATTACAACTGATGATTACACAGATAGGCACAAAAACCAAAAAATTACAACAGTTGCTTGAAAACTAACTGAGCTAAAATTGTAGTCCATACTTACTAAAGATCCTAACAAAAATCTCTCTCTTGGCAGGTGACTCCTTAGAAATGTCCACTCCATGCTCCTTGCAAACCTGCCTCGCCTCAGCTGCGATCTTCGTACGGTTCGGGTTGCTAGAGTCTGGGAGAAGAGGAGGCCGATAAGTAATCCTCTTGGAAACTGGAACTGTGTTCAAGTTCAGGTTGGCGTCAATCATAGCCCGCCTGAATTGACTGAACATGCCCGGGTCTCCTGAGTGCAACTCGGTCAGCGCTTCCTTGAACGCTTTCCTCGGGTCATCAGTTGCGTAAACCTTCCTATAGTAAAAGTCGTTCACGAACTCCTGCTTGAACAACTCCCACTCTTCATTCCACTCGGTCGGCATCCACTTGTCAACATGCCTAAACCGACTCTCGACCTTGGACTTTGCTGGCAACCTTTGTTGCTTCAACCGAGCTTCCGCCTTTGATTGAATTTTGTTGATGCGGCGTCGGCTGTGGGAGGCAACGTTGCGGTCCAGGTTCTGGGACACCTTTTTCAGCTCATCCTCGAACTGGTTCACCCTCCTCGCCTGGCTGGCGGCAAACTTCCTGATCCAGCTCGGGTTCATATAATCCTTCTCCTCTACATCCATAGCCTTGGCCGCTGCAATGCACTCTTCGGTTGTTATCCCGTCGAGTTCATAATCCAGCTCGGCTGCGATCTCGGCTATGGAGCTGTAGGAAACTCCAAACTTCTCTGCCTGCTCCAAGTCTTTAGACATCTCAGCTCCACCGACTTCAGTTGACTTGGGAGCAGCAGACTTCCTCTTCCTCAGCTGAGATTTTGATGATTGAGCAGTTGGCACTCCTTGTTCTTGGGTCTCTTCTTCTTCCTGCGCCTCAACCTCCGTCTCCTTCTCTTCCCCCTTTTTGGCATCAGCAACAAGGCTTGCTACTGAACCATCCAGAGAGTTGAGTTTATCCTCGGTTAGTTGAACACGGTTGAAGAGTTCATCGACCGCACACTCCAGCTCGACCTACTTCGCTAGTTCGGAGTCCTGGAGCTCTTGTTCGGTCTTCTTCAAGACAGAGAGGTTGTCGATGACCTCTGTCTGAAAAGCAGCGAACTCAGCCCAACGCGACTCGAACCTGGATTCCCATTCTGCATCCTGTGTCTGTTGGGACTTGGCAAGATTTGAGTCGGCCAAGGATTTAAAGATGTTGAGCTCCGACTTCAATCCCAACAAAGTGGTCTTCAACTCCGACACTTCTTGACTGGTGGAGGAGGAGAAATCATTCAGCTTCGTCTTCAGTTCAACATTCTCCTCCACCAGTTGTTGGTGCTTAACTTCGTGCGCTTCCATCGCCCTCAGCTGGTCATCTTTTTGGTGCTGGAGGTTGGCAAGCAGTTCAGTCCTCAGCAGGTTGACCCTCTCAGCTACCAGCTCACAGATTTCTTCAGTTGAGGGAGCATGCTGATCAGCTGGAGGGGCTTGAGTAATCAGAGCAAGAGGCTCAGCTGTGACCATGGCTTGTCTGTTGGCCAGGTACAGCTTCAGTTCTTCTTCTTCTTCTTTCGCTGTTGCGGCAGCCGCATCCACATCCTCAAGGAAATCAGCTGATTTAACCAACATGCTGTCGAGAAAGTCGACGCACTCCTTTCCAGCTGCTTCCCTGGTGTCCGTCCCTTCAGCTCGACTCTGGTCCAACCGACGAGTGAGCAGTGCAATCCGGTTGTTGTAAGCCACCTCCAAGTTAGAATAGTTGAAGTAGGCTCGGATGCGGGACTCATCAGACTTTAGCCTGTCCCAGCTCTGCACCCTAATCGTATCTTCTTTAACGTACCAATGGCTGAAGATCAGGTGGAACTGGTACAAGAGCTCGGTTCCCAGAGTGGCGAAGATGGGCATGTTGCGAGCCTCAGGGAACAAGCCTAGCAGTTTTTGAAAGCAGTAGGCCACCCTTCCTTCGTGCTCCTGCGCAACTGCCTGAAGGTCCTCCGCTTCATTTATTGGGGAGGGGGTAAGATTATATGGCTGAGGTTCAAGAGGTTCATCGATGTTGGCCAAAGAGTCGGTCGCAACATCGGCATCGAGCTGAGAGCTCGGAATTTGGGATTCGATTGGGAGGGAGATTTCAATGGTTTCCTCAACATCGGCCGAAGGAGCCGTCACGATGTTGGCATCGAGCAGAGTGCTCGGAATATCTGGTTGAGAAGGTGTAGAAAGAGCAAGAGGCTCTGGGGGCGGTACGGCATTATCTCCTGCCGTGGGGAGATGGGAACATCTTCAAAGTCCTCAGATGAGGAGGACGCATCCGACGTAACTTCTATCTCCATTCCCTCAACCTCATACAGCTCCGGGGGCTCGAGGGGCGATCTCATAGATGGCAGCCTCAGTTGAGCGGCTCGGCTCAGATGGCTCTTCAGCATGTGCCGACTCAACTGGTGCATCTTCCTCAACAGGAGCTTGCTCCTCAGCTGGCATTTCCTCCTCAGCTGGCGCAGACTCGACCTGTGCCTCCTCCTCAGCTGGAGCTTGTGCCTCAGCTGGCTCCTTAGCTGGTACATCAACTGGCTCCTGAGTTGTCTCAACAGCTGGCACCTCAGTTGGTTCATCAGCTAGTTCTTCAATAACAACCTTCTTCTTGAGTTTCACCCTCAACCTTTTCTTGGAGGGCTCCTCAGCTGACTCCTTCTCCGACTCAGCTCGTCGGCGTGCAGCTTTGGACTTGGCGGGGCGAGCAACGGCTTGTTCCCCTTCAGCTGTTGACTCAGCTGTCTTTCCAGACTCCTTCTTTTCCTCAGGAGTGTAGACACTCCTGAGCACCTCCTGTGCTTTCTTGGCTGTCGGGAACAACAGCAACTTCTTCAGCGGCATCTCCTCGCAGTCTGCCCAGACCATGTTGCGGTCCTTGGTCGCGAGCAAGATGAGGGCAAAGATCTTGCAGCCGAAGTTGAGTGTCCCCTTTACACTCAACAACTTCTCTCCCGACTCGGATGTCATCTCGGAGATCTTCGACTTCTCCACCATCAACTGGTTCAAGAAGTATTAGAACCAGTTGATCTGGTGTTGGTGCTCCAAGGCCACCAGCTGCTTCAATTTGGGTCGACTGATGTAGCCGAATGCGCCACTGTAACCGAACACCACCTTCGACACAGCATCGAACAACAGGCGATGTTCTGGCTTTAGCTTCGTCCGTTGCATGTTGCTCCTTAATCTCTCCGGCTCGATCAGAGCATTCTGCAGAAACTCATCCGCCTGCTCGTCGATAATATTCTCTAGGAACTCTGTGGCGGTGTGGTTGACGGGAATGATGTACCGGAGGGCATCGAACACGTCGATGGGGAAGGTAACACGACGTATGGTCCTGGCCGGAACATCTCTTTGTCGGCAGGACACCTCCATAGATACTCCTTCTGTAGATTCAAGGGGGGCCTTCAAGTTTACGTAAAATTCCCCCACTTGTCGCCTGAGAAGATGGGATGGGCAGAGCTTGGCCCATTCCAGGAGGCCATTCTCACGGAGAGTATTGGCGAGGGGGGCCAACACCAGCGACTCCAGATCCTCATCGGAGAGGATTTGTTCGAAGTGAATCTTCGATACTAGCATATCGAACGATTCTTCATATGTGGTAGGGACTAGGGATGGTCCGGATGAAGCCATTCTCTTACTTTTTGGTGCCATTTATGATCACTGCAAAGAGAATATATAGAGGAAAGGAAAGAAAATCTTTTGCAGAAAAGGGTTAGGCAAAAACTGTAAAGACGATGAACAGTTAAATCAGATATACACGAATGAGGAAAGTAGGAGATTTCTTCCTGATTTTTTGCCTTATATAGGTCTTTGACTAGGATGAAATCGACGGCTGGGGTTAAATGGCACGAATCCATCAACGGCTGAGATTATGCGACTGTTGACTATCTTTGACTTGACGTTTTGATCCGAGTTCCAACCAGCGCGTGAGAAGGTGTACAGTTTGTCTTGTTAGCCCAGTCGCACTATAAAGTAGGCTATGGATGTTCAGCCATACTTTACATTTAATGCGACATGATGGCTATTTTTCATGTAACTGACCAGTTCAGGAATGTTTGAATTTATTTCAAACATTCTCATTTAAGAACATAACACCTTCAGCCATAAATGTTACCTGCCAGCTGATGTCGAAATCAGCTGTGTTTCCATGTTGCGGCATACCATCAGCTGACTCAAGTTCGTCTGTTCAGCTGATGTCTGATCCAATGTTGCAGCATACCATCAGCTGACTCGAGTTCGTCTGTTCAGCTGACGTTTGATGTCTTCAGTTGGCGATCCGCATCTGAGATTCCCCCTTCATCTGAGCTTCCCCTTCAGATGGATATCTATCTCTTTTCCCCAGTTGACTCCTCATCTTATGGATCCAACAGTCCAAGGAGGTCACATAGCATCTTGAACCGTGCTTCAGCTAGAGGTTTGGTGAAGATATCAGCTCTCTGAATCTCAGTTGGAATCTTTTCTATGGATACATCCTTCTTCTCAATATGATCTCGGATAAAATGATGACGGATGTCGATATGCTTTGTCCGAGAGTGGTGAACAGGATTCAGAGAGATAGCAATGGCACTTGAGCTATCACAATGAATGAGAACCTGTCCAGTTGCGACTTCATAATCTCTCAGTTGTTGCTTCAGCCATAACACTTGCATGCAACAGCTTCCGGCAGCCATATACTCTGATTCGGTTGTAGAAGTGGCAACACATGCTTGTTTCTTGGAGAACCATGAAACCAGCTTGCTTCCCATGAACTGACAGTGTCCAGAAGTAGACTTCCTGTCCAACCGATCTCTGGCTAGATCTGCATCTGAGTATCCGGTCAGCTGAATGTTATCGTCGGTTGGATACCACAACCCAACATTAACAGTTCCCTTCAGATACTTGATAATGTTCTTTGCTGCTAACATGTGTGCTTTCCTTGGTTGAACTTGGAACCGAGCACACACTCCAACTGCGTATGATATGTCTGGCCGGCTGGCAGTCAGATATAGCAAAGAACCAATGATCCCTCTATACTTACTGGCATCCACGAGATTTCCTTCAGTTCCAGGTTCAATCTTCCAGTTAGTATTCATTGGGATCCTTGTGGTCTTACTTGTCTGCAATCCGAACTTGGTGATGAGCTCCTTTGTATACTTGGATTGATTGATGAAAATCCCTTCTGGCGACTGCTTCACTTGTAATCCAAGGCAATAATTCATCTCGCCCATCATCGACATCTCGAACTTCTCCTTCATGAGGTTTGAAAATTTTTCACACAGTTCCTCCGACTTAGAACCGAATATTATGTCGTCAACATAGATTTGCACAACAAGAATATCATCTCCAACTTTGATGGTGAACAGGGTTTTGTCAACTGACCCTCGTTTGAAACCCGAGTTCAGAAGAAAACCACAAAGAGTGTCATACCAAGCCCTTGGCGCTTGCTTTAGTCCATAGATAGCTTTCTTCAACTTGTACACTCTTCCATCTCCAGTCTCAAAACCAGGAGGCTGTTCAACATATACATCTTCCTTGATATCTCCGTTGAGGAATGCACAATTCACATCCATCTGATACACCTTGAATTTGTGATGTGCGGCATAGGCTAGAAAGATTTGGATGCCTTCCAGCCTTGCAACCGGCGTGAAGGAGTCTTCAAAATCGATTCTTTCTTGTTGGCAATATCCTTGAGCTACCAACCTTGCCTTATTCCTTACTATAAATCCAATGGCGTCTCTCTTGTTTTTGAAAATCCACTTCAATCCAATAACCTTGACACCATTTGGTCTTTCTACCAACTCCCATACACAGTTGCGTAGAAACTCATTCAGTTCTTCTTGCATGGCTGTTGTCCAGTGAACACAGTTGAGAGCTTCCACAACGTTCTTTGATTTTGGCACATCAGCTACAAAGCAAGAAATCATGGCAACATCTCCAGCTTGCTCGAACTCCTCTAGAACTGCCAACTCCTCAGCATATTTGGCATAAGTGTTGGAATCTTCCTCGGTTGAAACATGTGTCGCAACTCTGCTTCTTGTACGCACACCTTTGGTTGGATCTCCGATGATGTTGTCAGTGGAATGAACTTCATACCATCTTCGGTTGCGTCTTCCTTCTTCCTCCAAATGTGGCTGTTCCGTAATCTGAGTTGGAGTCTACAGAGCTGGTGATTGATCAGCTGTTGAGTCTGGATCCTCAACATTGACATTAGTTTGAACCGGACTCGGTTGGGCTTCGGATGACGATGCAGTTGGAGAAGCATCAGCTGAAGTTCCCCCTTGAGATGAGCTGAGGTCTTCGCATTCATCTTCAGAGGAGTATGGATCCTCATCCTCGGTTGCCCATACCAGTGGTTCAGCTAGATTCTTTTTCCTTAGAGCTTGTGATCTGGTGAGAACAGGTGGAACTTGTGGATCAGCCTGTTGTCCTTTAACCTGTTCCCTGTACTCAAAAGTAGATTCATCAAAACTAACATGAGGTGTTATCTCCACAACACGAGAGCCACTGTTGAAAACTCTATAAGCCTTGATCCGAGCGGCATATCCGAGAAATATGCCTTTCGAAGCTTTGGCATCAAAAGTTTTCAACTGAGTCTTCCCATTGTTGTGAATATAACACTTAGAACCAAAAACGCGAAAATAAGAAATATCTGGCTTCCTGCGTCTCCATAGCTCGTATGGTGTCTTTCCCAACCGCTTGGTCAGAAGAGACCGGTTCTGAGTGTAGCAGGCTTTGTTGATCGCCTCAGCCCAAAATCTCTTTGGCAGAGCTGAGCTGGTCAACATGGATGTAGTTGCATCCTTCAGCGTTCTGTTCCTTCGCTCAGCTACTCCATTCTGTTGCGGAGTACGCGTGGCTGATGTTTGATGGGTAATTCCATTCTTCTCGCAATACTCGATGATGGTTTCATTTAGAAACTCAGTTCCATGATCTGATCGGATAGAAATGATCTTCATCTCTTGTTGGTTTGATATCCGATCCATCAGCTTGGGTAGCTCATCTCGGGTTTCACTCTTGTGGCGCATGAAGATGGTCCACGTATATCTTGAGTAGTCATCAGTTACAACCAGGGTGTACTCGTTCCCGTTCATGCTCTTTGGTGTAACTGGCCCGAAGAGATCCATATGGATCAGCTGTAACACTCGGTCGGTTGAGGGAGTCGACTTCAACCGGAAGGAGGATCTAGCGAGCTTTCCCAACTGGCATGCACTGCAGATATGTGTTGTTGAAAACACTCGGTTTGGTATGCCTCTTGCATGTTCTTGTCTGGCAAGTCGGTTCATAGTCTTGAAGTTCAGATGGTTGAGCCTTTTGTGCCACAGCCAGCTCACTTCTGAACTGCTCTTTGATAACAGGCAGGTGTCAGGGAGGCTGCTATTCCGATCAGTGTAGTAGACATTCCCGGTTGATGATCGATTTCCCAACAATATCACCTACTTTGATCCGACATTTTTAACCCTGCACCCCTGTGCATCAAACTTGACAGAAAAACCATTATCACAGAATTGGCTGATGGAGAGCAAGTTATGCTTCAATCCATCAACATAAGAAACATTAGAAATTGAAACATGATTGGTTTCAAGTGTACCGTAACCTCTAGTGTAACCTTTTGAGTTGTCACCAAAGGTAACTGATGGACCTTCATTCTCCAAGAAACTTCCAAGCAAATCCTTCAGATTCGTCATGTGTTTCGAGCATCCACTGTCCATCACCCACATCGTTGCAGACGATTTATTCTTCCTCAACTGTTTCTCCTGTACCTGCAAAGAGAAACTCGCTTAGGTCCCCAATTTCAGTTGGGTCCTGGAGGGTTAAAACCAGTTCCCTCTGGAATTGTGCGTCACTTTTCCCTGTATACTCGGATGGATTTATCATTCCAGATCACTTTTCCTTCATCATCCACTATAACAACACCTCGGTTATCCTTAGGCTTGTTGTTAGTAGTGATGTTCTGTTTCTTGGGAGGAGTTGGATTTCTCCCATTCTGAGCTTTCGGGGGAGAGGCTTTCCCCCTGTTTTGATGGTGATTCTTATCTTGTTGAATTTGTCTGTGAGGTCGGATGCCATGTTGGAATCTTTGTGGCTGATTCTGATTCCAACTCCCTGAGTGTTGTCTGTAGTTGTTCATGCCCTATTGGTGATTCATATTATGGCATGAATATCTCCAGTTGTTCGACCTGTTCCTCATTGGTTGACTCGGTTGGAACCTTTGGTTGAACTGATGTTGGAAGCGCTGTTGATTCAGATGATTGAACCCTTGTCGGTTCTGCGGTCGGTTCCATTCTTTCTGATGTTGACTCTGAGGTTGATGCAGAGGTCGGTTCTGATTCTGAGTTCGGTTGTGATTATGCCTTCGATGCCTCTGATTCCTCTTCTGACTTTTGGAGCATTCCCCATCGGTTGATGTCCCAACCGATGGAACATTATGTCCTCCATCTACTGCTCCTTTTCCCTTCTCAGTTGTGGTTGCCTTGGTCGGTTGAGCTTGCTGAGAGGTGGAGGTTGAATTGCTTTGTGGTGACTCAGGTTCCACTGTGTTAGGTTCGACAACCTTGACCTCAACAGCTTTGACGAAGGTTGCTGGAGGAATTCCACGATCTTTAATCACATCATAATCGAGTCCTGACACGTCATTCATCTGTCTATTGTAACTGATAAGATTCTCGATGATCTTGGATGACTGATACAGCTTGATTAGATTGTCCTTCTCAGTTTGCAACTCCTTGAGGAGAACAGTTATCTGCTCGGTTTGCCCATCTGACTTCTTTATCAGCTGGTCGATCTGAGTCTCTTGATTTTTCAACTGATCTTGCTGCTCCTTGATCTGCTTCGTCAACTCCTCAACAGTTGGAGCCTTAGCCTCATTCAGTTGACTCTTGAGATTCTCAATCTCCTCGGTTTGGCTCTTGATCAGATCGTCCTTTTCGATTAAGGAATCTTCAAGTTTGGTGAACTGAGCTTGAAGACTCTTAAACTCAATCGATTGCTGATGCAGTTCCTCACTGAGTTCTTGAAAGTCACTCCAGGAGAGTTCCAACTCTTCGTCCAGAGATTCCTGCATGTTAGAGGTATTGGAAGAATTTAAATTAGCAGAATTAGAGCGTACCTCAGTATCCTCTTGGTCGGTTCTAAGTGCCATGAGGCATTGATCCTGACTGATGGCATTGTTGGTAGAAGTCAGCTCATCCTCATCTTCAGTGTCAGTGAAGATGTCCATGTCGTCAGCTGCTTCTTCTGCTACCATGGCCTTGTTCTTTCCAGCTTGCTTGGCCCTCATCGCTTCTTTCTCTTTCTTTGAGAGGTCTGGACAATTAGCTTTGAAGTGTCCCTCCTTGCCGCATTCAAAGCAACCGTTGGTGACAGGCTTTGAACTGTCTCGAGTTCGGTTTGATTTGTAGAATCGTTTGTATTTCCCGAACTGAGCGTCCATGTCGGCTAGTTTCTTTGACAGGGCTGCAATGTTCTGTTGCAGTTCCTCTCTGCTTGGCTCTTTTGCAGTTGTATCAGCTGATCTGGTTGGCCTCGATGTTCTCGATTTGGAGTAGTCAGCTCGAAGAGCAACTGACTTTGAGGCTGAACCAACATCCTCAAGTCGACTCGTCTGAACCGAGGACTGAGATCTTCTTCGGTTCACCTTATACTCATTTCCCTTTAAGATTGAGAACAATCTTTCAGTTCTCATTTCACCAAGGTCAGCTCGGCTCTCGTGGATATTGGTGAAAGTATCCCACTCAGCCGGTAGAGCTTGCAACACTTTGAGATTGATTTCTCTTAGTGTGTATTTTCCTCTTCGGATGGACTGGATTCTTCTGAGGATGTCCATAAACCGGAGCTCTAGCTGATCAATTGTTTCATCTGTCTTCAGACAAAAGTTGTCGAAGTCTTGGCATGCATGAGAGAACTTGTTCTCCTTCGTCTCATCGCTTCCTTCACTCAGTGATGCCAGGATATCCCACATTTCTTTGGCAGTCTCACACTCTTCAATCCAAGGGAGATAATCTTGTCCAACAGTGGATATAATCGTGCTTTGAGCCCAGATATCCAATTGGCTCACCTTGACTTCCTCTGGAGTGTAGTCTTCCGGCTGCTTCTCCACAAACTCCACAATTGTATCCCCATCGTTGGGATTTGTAGGAGTGCGAGCGATTCTTTCTTTGATGATGATCGGTCCGGATGAGAGTACTTGTTGCATCCTATGATGCTTCGACAGTAGGATCTTCTTCATCCGCGTCCTCCAGGATGTATAATTTACTACCGAGAACATGACAACGATCTTGTCCTTGACGTCCATCTGCACACAACAACAGAACAAATATGCAAGCAAATATGCACTAGCGTGAAAAAAAAAGATCTGTTCAGTTGACCACTGAAGAAACTTTCTCGAATTCACACCTCGTGAAATAGAGTCAGTAGTCTTTTGAACCACTGCTCTGATACCACTTGATGGTCCCGATACGAGTTACTGGTGTATAGGGGGAATACACCAGTTAGGATTTTAAACTAAACCCTTGAAAATTACTTCAACCGAGTAAAAAGACTCAGTTGGAATCTCACAGCTGAGTAAGCAACCTCAGCTGGAAGAGTGGTGCTGTGCAGAATGTGGTGGAAATTAAACTCGTAAAACAACTCACGCCTTTTTGCACGGTTGGTCAAAAACCAAAACAGTTGAGAATGCACAGATGCAGATTGTATGCTGGTTAGTCAATCAAATGAGAATGCAAGAAATAACTGAATAAAGAAAAACACAAGCACACAGAGAATTAACGTGGTTCGGAGAGAACTCCTATGTCCACGGCGAGTTGTGAGCCCACATAACTCTGTCCAAGTTCTTCTGGACAAACCACTCAACTTACGCGGGCTGAGCAACCGTTAAGGATAAGTTTGCGGGTACTTATCAACCTTACAGTTTAGTTTTCAGGTACTAAACAACCTATTTACTTAGTTGCAGGAAGAGTAGGATCCTAAACCTTTTCAGGTGAAAGAAAATGGGGTTCCAACTAAAAGCTCGAACACGAAGTGAGCTATGATCTAACACTCTACGAACTCTCACTAAGTGATGTTCTCAAGGTTCGATCTAAAAACACAAAAACTAACTAACTTTAGAACTCTCAAAAAGTGATGTTCTAAGAGATTAAATTCAGTTCAGCTCGTGAAGAATATTGCTCTTTCTTTTGCTCTCTGGTTTCTTCTCGCGTGTGTGTCTTGTATCTTTTTCGAATGAATGAAGGCCTCTATTTATAGGCGGAGAGTATCAACTAGCCGTTGGAGGAGCTGTTGATCTCGGTTCTTTGAAAGCGATGGCTTGTCTCTCATCTCTGCAGACTTTCCCGATATGGCATCTATGCTCTTCTGCTTTCCGTCTGAGATAGCCTTGTGTTGGGCCAAATGGGGTAATGACTGAACGGTCAAACCCTCACGTGACTTCCTTTTTGAAATTCAAATCTTAACAACAGACTTTCAACAAGGAGCGGTCGGTTAAGACTTTCGATCTTCAACTAACTTGTTCTTCAGCCGATGTTCTATCTGACAACTAACAGTTGAACTCTCAGCTGACTTCATCTTCAAGCTGTTGATCTTCTCGGTTGAGTTCTACAACTGATGTTCTGAAACTGAACACTCAGTTGTCTTCCTTGTATCTGATCAGTTGGGTTCGAACGCTCAGATGGCTTCATTTCATCTGATGTTCTCTTTCCCTTTACTGCTTCTCATCTGATGAACGCTCAGTTGTTTTCCTTACAACTGATGTTCTGTCCAAGTGATGCCTTGTTGCCATCTTCAGCTGGAGACCTGTAAAGATAAAATCTTAACAATGCTCAAACAGCGAGCCTACCTACTAACATTAGGTTCTGGCAACATCTACTCGGTTGGGGTCAGTTGGTTTTCAATACATGAAAATGGCCCCATATGATTCATCTATAGGATCAGTAATGTATGTCATGACATGTACTAGGCCAGATATGGCTTATGCGCTTAGTGTAACTGACATATTTCAGTATAATCCTGGTGAGGAACATTGGAAGACTGTCAAGACTATTCTTAAGTACGCTTAGAAGGACTAAAGAATACTTCTTAGTCTATGGTGGGCAGCAAGAGTTGTCAGTTACTGGATATACTAATGCTAGCTTTCAAACAGACCACGACGACTATAAGTCTCAGTCTGGCTATGTCTTTGTTCTAAATGGTGGAGCAGTAAGCTGGAATAGTTCCAAATAAGAGACACTTGCCAATTCATCCACCGAAGCTGAGTATATTGTTGCATCTGAAGCTGCCAAGGAAGCTGTTTATTTGTTAGAGTTCGTGAAGGAACTAGGAGTTGTTCCAAGTGCCAATAGTGATATACCTTTGTATTGTGACAATAATAGCACAATTGTGCAAGCAAATGAACCAAGAGCCACGAACAGAAACAACCATGTTAGGAGAAAGTATCATCTGATCTGAAATAATAGAGAGGGGCGATGTGAATTAGAACGAGTACACAGTGAGAACAATCTAGTTAATTCATTTACCAAGCCATTGTGTATAGCAAAACACAATGGACATTTTGAGAACTTGGGTATTAGATATGGTTGTAATTGGCTTTAGGTCAGTGGGAGTTTAAAGTTAGTATGTCTTAGAAACAATATTGTATTGAGACATATATACTTGATCCCGTTTATTTATAAATTTGATTTCTATTATGGGCTTGTGCATTTATTAGAGTAATTATTTTGATTGTTTGTTATTATTCTTATATTTGTTCCCATGAGTTAGTATTGTCGTTAATGGTGTGAGACATTAATGATTTAGTTTAACTCTAAAATGTCCTGACCAATGATTATCTAGATTGAGATATTGATAATATGTTATAGGTTGACATGTGGTCTACATCACATTCTTTGAGAATGTATAGTCTCACGACTATGAGATATTAGATACTTGTGATGGACACATGGATACTTTGGAGAGTATTGGTATACCCTACTATTAAATCATTTGTTTTAGTGTCTATGATTTATTAGTATGTAGAGTATGTGATAGTCCTTTTACTTGAGGTCATTATTCATTTTATTTGTTAAGTGGTGTACTTTGACCAAGTACGAAGCTTGCACTCCGAAAAGGGTAGATTGTGTTGGGTACATTATGAGGCAAATAAAAATAGTAGTTGAGCCAAGAGTAGGATTCATTCCTCGATTGGAAATTCGAGAAGAACACTCATTTTCTCTATATTATTTGACCATTAAGTCATTGTCCAATGCAAAAGATATATTCAATTACAGTAATTGAATATGATCAAATGAGTCATATAATAAAAATGAGATAAATAGATTAAGCTATTTGGATAGACACATGGCAAATCCTAGGCTTAATCGAGTGGTTCGTGAATGAAGGGATATTACATAAACTTCATATAAAGGTAAAGTTTACAAAATCTGTGTACACGTTCTTCATATATCGAGTTCTCTATACAACGCCGTCTAGGAGTTTTGTATAGACTTTAATTTTATTATCGTCGATAATGGAGGCCTATAGGGTCACACAATATGTGTTTTGTTAATCTGCTCAAGGGTGCAAGATTAGTGCATGATATTGATATCCAATGCTAGACCAAGTGGGAGATTGAAAGAAATGTGATCTAGATATGATTAATTAAATATAATTTTTGATATATATTAATTAATTAATAGTTGGACTATTAGATTAATTAATTGGAGATAAAAGAAAAGTTCGATCCATATTACCTAGGGTAATAGGCGCCGTTATATTCCTATAAGTATAGGAATTCTGTTTTCTTTTGGAAGTGATTTACGTATTATCATTCTCTACTCCAAAACTAGGGTTTAGTTCTTAGAGAAATATTAGGAGCACTACATGATTTGATTTGGAGAATTCCTAGCGTTCTTGAATCAAATCTGCACCGTGGAATTGTTCCTGCATCAGTTCAACACTACACGTGGATACCATAGTAGTGGATTCAGTTACATCAATTGGAACAAGTTGATATTCTACACAACAAGTAAGTTTTTCTTTCTATTGTGTTAATAGAAACCTCCACACACGAAGTTAATTGTAAGTCTTGATCTGTTTCTTGACAATTAATTCCGCTGCATATCATTAGTTCTTGATCTCTACTCCAAAATTAGGGTTTAGTTTTTAGAGAAACATTAGGAGCACTGCATGATTTAATTTGGAGAATTCCTAGCATTCTTGAATCAAATCTGCACCGTGGAATTGTTCCTGCATCAGTTCAATACTACACATGGATACCATAGTAGCGGATTCAGCTACATCAATTGGAACGAATTGATATTCTACACAACAAGTAAGTTTTTTTTTTTCTGTTGTGTTAATAGAAATCTCCACACACGAAGTTAATTGTAAGTCTTGATTTGTTTCTTAACAGTTAATTCCGCTGCATATCATTAGATGATGTCAAGAAATCCCAATATGCTGATGCAGAGGGCTCAATAGGTGACTTTTTCAGATGCGAGCTAATTCTGTGGACAGGAAGGTGGGCTCCCGAGGTGACTTGGAGGGCTCAATACTGAAAGAAAGAGTTGGGGTCGAAATGCTCACGTGTGTGACATGGTGAGAGTAAAGGGGGGTGAGTGTCGAGACCCTATAACCGAGAGATGTGCCCACACAGTGACTATTAGAGGGCCTGGGATCCAACCGCACACACGCACACATCGAACCAAGTCAAGACCGACTCAAGCATGCCATCTGTATCAGATTTACTTCGTGTCTTATTTCAGTCTTTGTTTCTAGTTTATGTTGAGAGTGTTCCAAACCAAAACCAAAATCTTGTCCAGTGACACCGAGGTCATCACAGCCTACCTCCCTTGGGTTCGACCCTAAATATTTACCCTAGATGTGCCTGGTGGTGGGCATCATGAACTATAAATCATTTTTTGACGCGTCCGAGTTCCCAACAGCAAACTCGGCGCCGTCATCTCGCCATATCTGATAATCTCACAAATCAGTTTTTCCTAATCATTGCTAAACACCATAATAATCCATTCTTATGTTTTTGTTCCTCCATGAAATTAAAACCTCTTTGCATCCATAAATCATCGCGCAATTGCAAAATAAAAAATAAAAGAAAATAAGCACACTGCCGACAATGTCGTTCGGCCTCAAAAGAGATCAGAGGCAAAAACAATCTCATGTGTTTTAATGTTTATGTTAATGTTATTTCCCTTACTCAAATTTGTTCACTTCTTTTATTTCTTCAGATACAATTTTCATTCTCTGTTGTTCTAGATTCTGAATCAATATCCGAATGGAGAAGAAAACACAGAGGTCAAAGCTTCCGCCACAAGTTCGAGCACGATGAAGAAATTGAAGGGTATTTTTCTATGGATTTGTACGTAGTTCTTCAACAAGAATGTGGATTTTGTTATTAGGTTTTCCAATTGAAACCTCCATCTCAACACTGAGTATTTTGTAAGCAATTAGGTATAATAATAATGCGGTAGAATCATTAGGTTTTATAGGTAGACCCGGTCGTGCAATTGCCATTGGATTAAAAAAAAGTTACTCTGCATATTTGTTCCATTTGATAAGAAGATGTATGTTTTATTTATATAACGAAAACGAATACAATGGCAAAGGAGTCGAAAAGGCTTAAGAAGTTGAGGGAAGAGGCAAAGACACAAGCTAAGAAGGAATGGTATGTTATTTATTTTTTGTTACTAATATTGCTATGTTTCTGTATATTACAAACTATATATATAAGAGACAAGCATAAATCTTAGCCCGTTGCCTTTTACCAACATGTATTTAGCAAGTTCTTTCACATTCATCATGGACGCTAGCAGTTTTCATATACTTATATTGATCAGGAGCATCATCTCATTTAATTATATTAACTTAAATATATTGATCAGGAGCATTATCTATTCAAGTCCTTCTCCTATAATAGTTAGAGCATTTCATGGTAATTTTGCTGCAATTATCATATGGACATAGTTACCAATTCTATTTGTTGTCACTCTGTTTCATTTCACCAATAAGCTGATATACAATTCAAATTGCAAATAAAAACCCTTCTAATGGACATCCAATTGAAACTATTATTGTTGGAAATTCTTTACATCTATGTAAAGTATTTTTTCTTAATATTTTTGTGCAGATCATTAGTTAACTCATTTTTATATCAATTGCTTATTGTTATTGGCATGACACCTGAGTCCCTTTAAAAACTAATTGCTTGCTGCTTTAATTACACTTGGATATTGCAGTTCACTAAATACTTATATAGTGAAATACAAAAGCAATTGTTGATCACAAAATAGCAAGCAATTATACGCGCTACCATGTTCAACGCCATTCTGCAAGAGCTAGTGTGATGACAAATGTTTATGAGCTTTATGATGCGAACTTAAAAGATTTTAGTCTCCAAAGTGAGAAGTTGACGCTAATAAGTTTCTCTCTATTGCTTCTCTGATTTTATTAGCTAGAGCAGCATATGGATAAGAAGGCATTCATAGCCACCTCTTCTATATATGTTCGATTTTGTTGAATATTATGTCTATCATGTTTTATATAGTAGTAATATATATTAACTCATTGAATAAAAAAAGGTTTGACTATAATCTCATCATATAGTAGAAGAGATATGATTGCTTCAATCATAGTTATCTCATGATCAATCACATGTTCCTAATTTTCTGACATACATAAGTTTAGTTTCTTAGCTACTTCAATTTTCTCCATTAGTGATGATAAAATCCAAAACAATCTAAATATGAATATTCTTTAAACACGGTTGACTTTTTATACACTGTTTTATGGTTGCTTTGTCAGCTATTCTAGCTATTGAACAATCTTTTTAGGTATCGGTGAGTTTCTCTTATCAGCGGAGCACAACTATGTAAGGAAATTCTAAGATGCAATACGAGACTATTTAGCTCACTTTGGTTTTGTCACCTCTCAAGGTTTGTTTTTGCATGTTCTATTTATTTGTGGTTGTCAATTTGATTTTTTTTTTTCATTTGTTGACTGAGTTTTTGTTTGTTTGGCCGAGGTGATCAAAGTTCTCATAGTAAAGAGGCATGCAAAGGCGAAGAAGAACATGTTTGTATCAGGTCATTTGCAAATAAGTTTAGAAAATGAGTTGTGAGCGTGAGTTGAGCTTCGAAAATCTGTATCCGGGAACAATGATTAGCTGATAATCTTAGGTCATTGGTTTGCTTTCTCCGAAAATTTTCTGATGTGATAATAGAGTCAAGTTGATAGGAGGTGTAAATGGATAAGTATGTAACAAGGTGGACAAAATGGTGGTATAAGAGTAACATTTTCCATCGTGTTTCTTTAGTAAAGTTAGATTTTATTTATTTATTTTAGATTGTAAAAAAAGTACTTTTAGTTTAATTATGACATTAACTTCTATTCCTTTTCTTTGAGCAAGACTACAACATGATAATATATATGGATATAAATATATTTAAACATACATAGATATCACATATTAGGTATTTTATTATTCTTTATTAAAACTCACACCAACTTTTAGTGTGTCATGTTAGATGGAAAATTAAGGTTGGAACATTGTAAAAATCAATTTACAATATTAAAATCAACTTTTGTTTTATTTTATTTTTTATTAAAGTTTTAATTTTGTTATTTTCTGTGAGATCAATTTAAATATTTTAATACATTTTATTTTACAATAGTACTTTTATTATTGAAAATCATAAAATATTTTGTATCTGTGCATTGCACGGAAGCGAATACTAGTTAATGCGTCCAAAAACCGATGCATTATGAACTCAGATTACTCAACACATGATTAAATAAAAATTGCTACCTGCTTCGCTAAACCTTGCTTGGACAGACCCAATCAGCTTCGAGGCACTGAAGAATTCTTCTCAAAATCCTGCAAAAGAAAGGGACCAGAGTGTTTTCATTAAACCCTATCCAACGCTCAAGTCAGAATCTGAGAGAGCAAGAGTGTGCGAGTGTGTTTTTGTATTGAATATCTGAAAGTGAGTGAATGTAATGTGTGATAAGTTTTTGGCATTTATCTATTTATACTCCCCTTGTTTGCTTGAGAACGAAGCAACAAATTAGTTATAATTCAGCCATGTACTTTATACGTGTCACTATTCTATTGGCCTGTAAACCATGTACTGTCTGACAAACCTGCATACCTAGGAGATAAAGTATTTTCTAGGTGTCATGTGTACTTTTGTACAGGTGAGACCCACCAAAGACCTCATCAGGTTTCTGTGGCTTTTGAATCTGATAGTCACAGCTTAGCTCAACATACCGTGAGCTCTCCTGACTCAGTTACCTAGTCAGCTCTCACCACGTTACGACCAATTTTCTGATTGGTAAATTGGTCATGATATTTCTCATTATTCAGCTATCTGAGGATCATATGTCCTTCCAGATCTCTCTGAGACCTAAATGTTTTTATACCATCTTACTAGTGAAGACTGAATAGAGACTCTTGAGAAATGTGATTCTTTTATTTGTTTGTGAGGGTGTTATATTGTGTTGTAAATCATAAATAGGATAAAAAATTGAATAAATTATAATGATCACAGTATCTTATTATTATTGAATTCAAATTCAACTTTACAAAATTGATTGTGTTTTCATATTCTTTGTTATTTAGTATTATTAACTGATCTGTTAAAAAACAAAAACTAATAACACGGAATAACAATAATAATCATATAATTTACCGACTTAACAAGGGATGAATACTAAAACAATGTTAAAAGGATAAAAAAAGAAGTTTCAAATTCAACTTCAAATTGTAGGGGAAAAAAGATATCTATTAGAGGCACTGGCAACGACAGGTTCGATAGCCGGCTTGAGCCGCCGTTGCATCGAACCTATCCATTGTTGCTACCTCTCCAACCCGCCCCAACTAGCCGTCTCGATCTGGCGTGTGCAGTGCACGGGTCTGCATTAAAAAACAATATATCAGATTTTTAAACACAACGGCTACCTCTCCAAATGGCTATGTATGACCACCAACGGTCATTTAGCCGGATTTTTTTTATTTTTTATTTATCATCTACTATAAATACATATCCCTCTCCATAACTGACACATCCTCAATTTATCTTCTTAAATTCATCTTCTTCATTTTATTCATCCTCTTCATTTTATTTATTTTATTCATTTTCTTCATCATCCTCTTCATTTTCTTGTTCATTTTCTTCATCTTCTTCTTCAAATGGATCCCAACGATCCCAACAATCCTATTTCATCGTGTTGGTGTCCCGACTAGTCACAAAATTTTGACGTCCCCGCCGGCCTAAACTCGATCAATCTCAACGAGTCTCAAGATTCTGACGAGTAGGCCCAGTTGACCACCGATCCCGCCACCAAATCCGCCGCCGCCGCCGTCTCCAAGACCAAAAATAGAGAAAAAACAATCGCCAGAGCCACCTAGACCAAACGACATAGTTACACCATGGAATCGGCAAACGTCAACCTCGCCTTCATAGCTACAACGAAGATGACCGCCGCTGAGGCTATGCTTGAGACTGCCCGAGTCAAACAAATGGCTTTGGATATGAAAATTATCCACAAAGATACGAGCAAGATGACACTAGAGCAATTCCGTATTCATATGATGATGGTGGAGGAGGTGAAGCAAAGGCGAAGATGAAATTAGTAGGATCTTATGTAATTTTTCGTTTTTATTTTAATTTATGTAATTTTCACTTTTTTTTAAAAAAAAATTAATGTATTGTAGGATTTATCTACTTTATTTTTGCAATTTCGGATTTATAATTAAAAAATAACTCAAAATCCTAAAACTCAAAACTAATTCTATCAAGCTCTCTCACTGCAGCTCAATGACTCTATCTGGGACCCACAGCTCATCAAGCCCATAAGGGGCTCAACCACTGCAAATGCTTTTATGTTCAAAATTAATACTCTTTTCGTTTCAATTATTGTATCTACCTATTATTTAAATGAACGCCTCACTTATCTTATCTATGTCCAAATAAAGAAAGAATTAACCCTTCAAAATACTTTAGAATTGGTAGGACCCACCAACCCACCCTTTTCTATCTTTTTACTTTTTGTTCTTTATCTACGGGCCTACCATTACATCGACACAATGAGTGAAATGGATGAAGTATATCAAATATGAATTTGTCTGTGTAAAACCCGTTATTTATAGGGTTAAGAATATCGATAGACTGATGATTGTGTGGAGAAAAAGAAAAGATTTAAAGAAAACCAACATATTTCAATTAGTCTTTACTTTTGAAATATTTTTATCTAAAAATGCATAATACTATGATTGGGAAAAAAATGACTAGTGCTTTGCAAATCGGGAGTTTATTAAAACCGTTGAAATCGTAATATGGTAAAGTAGCTTCCGGGTGGGGAACGACTCCATTGATGAGTGTTGCAATGGCTCTATTTGCAGTATTTCTATCTATTATTTTCAAGATTTATAATTCTTCCGTTATATTGAATGGAACTGCAATGAATTAAATCTATAATAAGAATCACAATCTTGACTTTTTGAATAAAAAATAAATCAATTAGAGCATCCACAACGAGTATTTAGTTAGACCCCGCCACCCCGGGTCTATCGTCGGCCGGGAAGCGTAATTTTAATAATTGGTAGGGTTTAGTAAGACCCTGGTAAAAAAATTTGCAATGGTGGGGTTGAGTAACACCTTGAGTATAATCATTGGCAATGATTGAATTAATTTATTTTGTAATAAATAATTTTTTTTAGTTTGTAATAAATAATTTTAATTTTAGTTGAAAATTAATATAATTATAGATTAATACTTAATTTTTCAATTTAATTTTATTAATTTTAATTTTTTTACTGCATTTATTAACTTTAATTTTATTAATACTTAATAATACCCTCTACCCAAAGCCCACTACCTAAAGCCCACTACCCTACCGTGTTTCTTCTTCTTCCCCACTTCTTCTTCTTCTTCTTCTTCTTCTTCTTCTTCTTCTTCTCACTGCCATTGCAACCACCTGCAACTCAAAAATAAAAAAATAAATTAAAAAAATGAAACCCACATCCTGCACGTCTTCTCCTTCTTCTCTTTCTCTCCGACGCGCAGCGAAGAAACGGGGTCGAAGCCGGTGTCTAAATATTGACGCCGGCAACGACCCACCCCATCGACCCATCTATGTCGAGGGGTTGACAATGGTGCTCGACACACCTATGTCGAGTGAGGCAAGGTCGAGCGGGGATCAACACCGGCAATGGCACTGGTGCTCGACCCCATTGTACATGCTCTTATAACTAAAATTTATTATTTATTCTATTTTGATAGTTCGATCATGAAATTTCTTTCTCTCAGTTTGTCCGGAATATGAGCTCTAGACGGGAACCTGGATCCTGAATACACCTAGTGTGCATCTATCACATATTTGTCGTACATCTGGAAAAGTATTTTTATTTTTAATTTTCTTTTTTTGGTTGGGTTAACTTCTATTATTTTATTAATATATTTTCAATTATGCTAAAGTTAGATGTATGATTTGGTACTATTCCTTATTTTAGCTGACGTGCTAATACTTGGATCCTCTCCCTCAATTCTCTGCTCATCACATCTAATCCCGATCTTACCGCGTCTCCGCATCGGAGACGCGCCTGCCGTTGGGCCTCAACATCACCAACACGCTCATCGGAGGCCACGACTTCAACGTCGCGGCGGCGATTCTGGCCGCATCGGGGGTGGTCTCGGAATTCGAGGAGGACCAAGGCGGCGCCGGGATCACAATGTTCGTCCCACCGACGAAGCCTTCGCCGACCTCCCGGCGTTGGCCAAATTCCAATCTCTGCCAGCCGATCGGAAGGCGGCGGTGCTCCGCTTCCACATGCTCCGATCGGAAGGCGTCGACCGCAGTCTTCTGAATGTCCTTGGCACTCGAGGATGCCGGAACAGGCAGCCGCGAAGTGGAGTCAGCGAAATTCAGGCAGGCCGACCGCCCCCTCAATGCAATCGCCGCCACATCGTGCGCACGTGCGGCCATTTCTGCGGTGGCGTAAGTCCCAGGCCAGATTCTAGTTTTCTTGTTGGGCTCTCTCAACTCGCAAACCCACTTGCTGGAATCCTGCAGCCGCATGCCGCGGTAGATCGGGTGGCACGTCTCGCGGAACTTCTTCCGTCCGGCGCGTTTCTTAGGACTGTCGGAAGCTAGAATGACTTGCTTGTCTGAAGACAAATCTCCGCCTCCAATGTTGGAAGGAGATTCTGTCTTTGCTTCTGAAGATGATGAGGAGGGTGAGAAGTCTTGGATGGAGATTCTGCCAGGAAAAGGGTCTAAATTGTAGCTCCCATACATATCCATTAATAAACTATTATTTATGTTTTATAAGAAATTAATATATGTTGGTAGGTGAAGAAGAAATAGTAGGAATAAAGGAGTATTGGTTATTTGAGAAAGAGAGCTCGCCTATGGTGGCAGAGTCATGGGCGGAGCTCCACCGTCCGACATTGCAATGTCGCCGGATAATTACAGCCCGCCTAATCATTTGTCGGCAGGGACGGGGCGGGCGGCGGCGGAGTGGGAATTGTGCCGGTAGTTTTGGGTTTGTTGTATACAGTATTATTTTCCATGCCGATGTAATTCGAACAGTTGTAGCATAGCATCGATGAATTTGTAAAATTCTAATTTATTTTTAATACAATCGGAGAATCAATCATGGATGGAGCTCCGAATTCAACCATTTTCTGCTCTGATTATAGTTGGGGAGGTGAAACGAAAAGGAATTCTTTAGAGGTGTGCTTATACATTATTTTATCATTTCGATTAATGCTTTTTTTATACTATTATAAGTTGATGACGTTGTAAGTTAACAACATGATATAATAACGAGTTGTATTATATGAGTATGAGACTACAATAAATATTTTAAAAAATTTAATCGGGTATAGGATATGTACTTATATAAAAATTCTAAACGAGCGTATGAGTCAATTAATATCTAAACAATATATATTGGGAAAAAGAAATAGATAAAAAATCATCTCTGGGTTAACGAGTATAAAGAAAATTATAATTGGTTGATTATACGACTATTTATTTAAACAAAACAATTAAAATTTAATTTTAAAATGGGTTGTGATATGTATATATGCAAAAAAATTAAAGAAGCTTATAAGTTAATCAATATCTAAAAAAAGCAAGTAGTTAAAAAAGATAAAGATTTTTAAAATAAAAACAACATATTATTTTCAAATTTATAAATTTAAATTGAGTCCATTTACATTTCCTATTTTTGAAAAAATTTAGTAATTAAAAAAAAGCACCGCACAAATTATTTTAGTAGATTTCACTAATTGGAGAAATAGTGGAATTATTTTATTAGGTTTCACTTTATAGACTAAAAGACACTTTATTATCACTCATTTTTATATACAATACCCTTCTTCTTAATCTACATGATGAAATAAGCAAGGTCATATTGAATGGGACGGGGAATAGTATAATTTTTTCATTGGTATACTTAAAACTTATTTTTTTAATATTTGTTAATGTTTTATTTGTAATATTTAGGGGTTTATCGCATATTACTATGCGAATTTGGAATATATAATAACTAGCGTATATAACCCGTCGAAAATCGACGGGAAATCACACTATTATAAAACATGCAACAGTTTAATTCCTTTCATACAAAATCGATTACTTTTTATTCTAAATATGTCAACTTTGATTTTTTTTTTTCACTACATGTTCTCGTCTCAAATCAGGAATATACGTTAAAAATTCAAATCTAATCCAACCCCGTTTGTATCAATAACTTCCAAAACTCAAATCTTTTCAAAATTGATGTGAGACAAAAGTATATTTGGCTCTCAAAAAGATTATCATAACAATGACCATAAACATTATGACTTCAACATAAAATTTTAAAAAAAAAAAAGAAAACATTAATTAAAATATCGGTTCGCAATTGGTCAGTTTACCTCCAAGGTTTCGGAACGGAATCGGTCTGTCGACCATTTTATGGGCACCTTAATAGTTTCATCTTTTCTTTGAATTTGCTTTCTCTTCAGTGCAAAGTTGAAAATTTAAATACAAAAGAAGTAAAGATTAATTCATTATTAAGATTCAAGATTTTAGTAAATATTTGAATAACAATATATAAAATTAAAATTTTAAGGTAAATAAAAAATAAAGAATGAAGGATACGCCACTTGGGATCCCGAATTAAGGAGAGGGTTCAAATCAACTAAATATAATGTGAGATAAATATTATTAATTATTAATATTTAAAATCGAGTATAAATTAAATTATTAATACATCAATTTTGAAAAGAAATTATCAACAGGGAATTATCATTTAATAAAATTATAAGAAAAATATTGTTCGTTAACTATTTTTGAGTTTTTCTATATTTCAAAGTTCTCTTTTTTTAAAATCGATGTGAGACAAAAGTATATTTGGCTACTGAACAGATGGTCCCACGTTGATTACGTATGAGAAGTGTGGTGGATCCCACGTTAATTTAGAGAAAAAAAATAATATTAAAAATTGTCTATAAGAATAAAGGTGACCATAAATATACATTATAAGTTCAATATAAAATTATTAAAAAAATTTGAAATATTGGTTCGCAATTGGCCCGTCTACCTTCACAATTATTGAACTGTCGATTCGCAATTGACAAAGATCAAACGACTATTTCCAACGGCTAGTTAAATCTTCCTCTATAAATAGAGGTTTCCACATCAAAGCTCGTAGGTAGACACAAGCACGCTATAGGTTTCCACATCAAAGCTTGATTGTCCAAACCTCCTCATGTTCTTCAATTTAGCCTCTCAGAAAGCACCTTCTTTGATCGAGTCTAGAATTTAGGTTTTTGCTTAATATTGTGTCTGACCAGACTCTCTCCCAAAAGATCGAGTCTGAAGCCTTAAGACGAAGTCTTCACTTCTCTGTGTAGAAGGCTTAATAGTTGGAAAATCCCCCAACCCCCAAACCTTATATCCGACTTTGAACACAGAATCAAAGTCACTAGGTCCATTTGAACCCGTAATCAAAGACTAGGTCCCTTGGAACACAGAATCCAAGACTAGATCCTTTAGAACCCGGAATCTAAGACTAGGCTGTACACTTGTCAGGAAAAAGTGTTGTAAGGTCTTGTTCGAACCCGGAATCGAATTGGTTAGGTTGCTTGGTACCCGTAAACCAAGTGGAACGTTTGGTAAGCACGCCTAAACTTATCTAGTGGATGCTTCCCCGAAAAAAAAGTCATGGACGTAGGAGGTTGATCTTTGAATCACGTTAAAATACTGTATCCTTTACATTTTGTATTTACATTCAGTATTTTATACTCCTTTTGTCCCACGACAGTTGTCTCCCTTTCCTTTTTGGGTTGTCCCACGAAAGATGTCTCCTTTCCATTTTGGGAAATAATTTTTGCATTCACACTGCTTTTTCACTACTTTTACATTCTTTATTATTATTCACACTACTTTTACATTTTTTTATCATTTATTTTTAATCTACGTGCCAAAACGAAAGGAGACAACTGTGGTGGGACGGAGGGAGTATTTAGTTTACCTAACCAACTAACTCATCATCTTGCATAAAAACTGCACTATTTTAAACTGCATTAAGATTTGGGAACTTGACCTTCTCTTGTTTTCATTAAGGTTTCAATTTAAGTAACGAGCTTTATTTTCCATCAACTTCCGCAACACTTAACTGATTAAAACCTCAGTTGGAATACACAGCTGACCCTCACTCAAAGAAGTCAGATGTGCACCTAACTGACTTTTTCAGTTGTCGAGCAAACTGACCTGAGCAGTTAACTCAGTGAAAAGATTTTCAAAAGCAAAAATTGCTATTGGAGTCGACTGAGTTCTTCTGACTTGATTCAGACTGCCTTGGTCTTCAGCTGACTTTTTAAGTTCGAACCTGTAAAGATAAAATCATTACGCTCAAACAGTGAACTCTAGCAAAAAAAATTTTAAGGCATCTCTACTCAGTTGAGGTAAGTTAGGTTTTGGTAGGTATTAAAAACTTAGTACCACTAATTATCCCAACACATGTTTAAGCATCTAGAATTTTAGTAATAAAAAATAAGTCGAGACTCATTAAGCATACAGAATATAATGTCGAATATTCCAACATTTATTTTATTTAGTATAATTGATGTGATTTTAAGTGTTCTTTTTTTTACATGTAAGATCTTGAATTAAAGCGGTACTCGTTATTAAGATTGCATGATATATAATATGAACATTAATCTATTAATATTATAAAATAGTAATATTGTCAAATTCTTTTAAGAGCCAATTCGATTTGAAATTTAAAATTTGAAATATAGGGATAGAAATTTCAGAAAATTTGGCTTTAATTTTAGGTTGTGTTTAATATCTCTGATAGTACCGGCCTCTTCTTGGGCCCGACCTAAGGCCCAATCCAGGTGGGCCTATACATTCAGGCTCGGCCCATAGAGCTCGGCCCAATTACAGCCGACGCCTACCTTGAAGACCAAGTCACGAAGCCCTACTTTGGGAGAAGATAGAATCCTTATATGAATGGGAATCGGATATGCATGTACTAGGAAACAAGATATATATAAGGAATCTAAATCCTAGAAAGATTAGGGCTCAATTCAAGGCTTATAAATAGATGCTAGATTAGAGGTTTAGATTCATTCAATTTTCTTTGTACTCTCAAGTATAATAAAAGCTCTCTATATTCTCTCCCGTGGACGTAGATCACGTTGATCGAACCACGTAAATCCTTGTGCCGTCGCATTATTGTTATTTTCTGCTATCTCCACAAACCCTAGATCTATCATTGGCGCCATCTGTGGGAAACAAAACGATCGACGGTTCTTTGGTAGCAGAACTATGACGGTAACGCGATCACAAAACGCGCGGGGAGACCAAAGCCAACGTGGGAACCCCGACGAAGCAGAAAGTCGCCCCACGAACAGGAGCAATCGCCAGAAAGACAGCTCGATCCCAAAGGAGGGGCACGGCAATAACCCTATAGAAGAGGACCCTTTCAAGGGGATGCCCACGCTAGAGGACATCCCTCAGAAGGGTCCACAGAAATCCGGATCGGAAGGAGAGGATTTTCTCGACGACTTCGACCTCGCCACTGCATACGCCGCGACTGAATTCACAAGAGCGAATAGGGAGAGTTTCAAGCGCTTCCTCACAACAGCTAGGATGCCCCCAATATCCGAAGCTAGGGAGAGTTCCACACGGAAGTCTATGCCCAAAACTTCACATCATCCCAAAACGCAGGAGCCCGAGCTGAAAAGAAGGCACGATACTCGGCGAAGCCCACTTCGCCGCCGGAGCTCCAGCCCGCAGCGGAGTCCCAAGCAACACCATCTCCCAAGGCGACATCATAGCCCAGGCAGGGACCGAAGTCCGAGCTATTCCAGAAGTTATAGCCCCAAGGTAAACCGGCACCGACGGGAGGGAAGATCAGCCCGACTCGTCAGCCCGTTCACCGATGAGTTGCTCGATGCCAAGCTCCCTGCGACGTACAAGTTGCCCAACATACCACCCTATAATGGGTTGGAGGACCCCCTCAATTTCTTGACGCGGTTCAAGTACAGCATGCACAATCAGGGCCTCATAGAAGAGCACATGTGCAAGCTGTTCCTAGAGATGCTGGTAGACTACGCCCGAGCTTGGTTCGACGGCTTGCCAACTGGCAGCGTAGGATCTTGAGCCTACCTCGAAGGAATCTTTAAACAAAGATTCCTTATGAAAGTCCAAGCTCGCCGAGACACGGCCTACCTCCTGTCCGTGAAGCAAAAGGACAGAGAGACCATAAGGGAGTACGCCTCCCGATTTATGCAAGAAAGCTTGAAGGTCGATAAAATCGACGATGTTTTCCTCATCTCGGCTTTCCGAAACGGGGTCGCTCCTGGGTCCCTGAACCAGGAGCTCGCTAAGCAGAAACCCGAGACGGCCCAGGAGATGTGGAGAATCGTGTACCAGTTCGCGGACGGCCAAGATACGGACCGGTTGAAGCGGGAAGAAACAGAGAAGAAGAGGCCTGAAGGTGATCGGGGCCGGAATGATCGTGATCGGAGAAGTGCCCACGAACGCCTTCAGCGGGGTACTATCCAATCCCGGCTCGGACCTGGACCTATTCAGTCCCGGCTCGGTCCACGGCTGGGGTCGGAGCCCCCTCAGCGACCTCCCTTTGTGAAAACAAATGCGGAGATCTTCGCACTTCATGAGGACTGGTTCACAAGACCACGCCCTATGTCGGGATCGAAACCTTGGGATAAAAACAAATACTGCTCCTTCCACGACGACCACGAGCACTACACAGAAGACTGCCGCGACCTCGCAGTGGAAATAGAGAGGTTAGCCCAAGAAGGAGCTCTGAAGAAGTACGAGGTCGGGGGAAAGAAGAGCAGAAGGGGGAAGCGAAAGGGCGGACAGGGCCGCTGCACTCCCGATAATAAGCGAGCTAAAACCAGTCATGATGAGGAAGATGACGACCCTCAGAACGACGTGCCACAGTACGACGGGGTGGTGTCAACCATCTCCGGGCTAACCCCGGGCACAACAAAAACTAAGCTTAGGTCTGAAGCTCGCAGACCACCAATTCCATCGGAAGAGGAACAGACGAAAAAGAGGTTCAAGAAAGGCGAAACAGTCACCTTTTCCGAGGACGATCCTGTACCTACAGCAACGCCCCATAATGGCGCCCTGGTAATACAGGTCGGAGTGGCCAATAAGATTGTCCACCGCGTATTTGTTGATAGTGGGGCCAGCGTCAGTATCATCTTCCAACATTGCTTGGATAGGATGGGACTCGACCCAGCTCGGGTAAACTTAGCGCCCCTGAAGGGATCATCGCGCTTGACGTTGCCATTGGCAGCCCGCCAACCAGCGTCAACAAGTTAATCCACTTCTACGTGGTCAAAACGAACTCCCCGTACAACATCATATTGGGTCGGGATTGGCTGAATGCGGTCCGAGCCATTATCTCGCCATATCACTTGTTACTGAAGATCCCGACCTCGGGTGGAATCCTGACTATCCGCGGCGACCAGAAAAAGGCCAAAGAGTGCATGCAAGTTGCCCTTCGAGGTCAACCGCAAGCATAGCAATCAAAGTATCCCGAGGAGTTGGAAGAGGCAACAACAATTTCTGACGCCTCGGCGGAACAAGTCCCCTTATCCGAAGAGGACCCTACCAAATTTGTCAAGGTCGGCTTTGCAGGGGGGCATCAAACCCGCCTGCAGATAATCCAGCTCCTTAGGGAATATCAAGACGTCTTTGCTTGGTCGCCAACGGACATGACGGGGGTGTCATCGGACATCATTACACATAAGCTCAACATCGACCCGAGCTCCACCCCAGTAAAGCAGAAGAGAAAAACATTTGCTGCCGAGCGGAACCAGGTCATCTATGATGAGGTGCAGCAATGGCTGAAAGCAGGGCTACTATTCGAGGTCAAATACCCAATTTGGCTATCTAACCCGGTGGTGGTCAAGAAAGAAGGAGGGGAGTGGAGGATGTGTGTGGATTATACCGACCTCAATAAAGCTTGCCCAAAGGACTGCTACCCCCTCCCCAACATCAACGAGAAGATTGAATCCTTAGTGGGATACGAGGTATTCAGCTTTCTTGACCTTTACAAGGGGTACTATCAAGTCCTGATGGATGAGGAAGACGCGATCATGACAGCTTTCGCCACGAGCTTTGGGGTTTTCGCTTTCAAATACATGCCCTTCGGGTTGAAGAACGCCGGAGCGACTTACCAACGAATGGTCGACTTTCTCTTCCGAGATCACATTGGCGAAATCGTAGAAGTGTATGTAGACGACATTGTCGTCAAAAGCAAGGAAAAAGCTTCAGCGGTGGTTGATCTACGAACGACACTCGACGTGCTAAGGCAGGCCAACCTCAAGCTGAACCCCAAGAAGTGCACTTTCAACGTGCGATCTGGGAAATTCCTAGGGTGTTGGATCTCGCCGGAGGGACTCAAAGCCAACACATTGAAAATTAAAGCCGTCCAGGAAATGAAGGTACCCCGAACTATTCGCGACGTACATAAGTTGACAGGCTGCATAACCGCGCTAAGTCGTTTCCTCTCGAAAGCTGCCGAGAAACAACTTCCGTTCTTCAAAATCCTCAAGAAGGCACCGGAGTTTGGATGGGGACCAGAGCACGAACTAGCCTTCGACGAGCTAAAGCGCCACCTTGGAGACTTACCAACTTTGTCGGTCCCCAAAAAGGAATAATCCCTATCCCTATACCTCGCAGCGTCGGAGGAAGCAATTAGCTCAGTATTGGTCCGAGATGAAGGAGATCGGCAGCTACCGGTGTACTTCGTCAGCAGAGTCCTGAAAGATCCAGAGACAAGATATCAGCCCCTCGAGAAGTTCGCTCTAGCCCTGGTAAATGCAGCTCGGCGCCTAAAACCTTATTTCCAAGCTCACCCAATACAAGTTTTGACCGACCTACCACTCCGGCAAGTCCTTACTAAACCGGAAGCTTCAAGAAGGATCGCAAAATGGGCAATCGAGCTCGGAGAGCATTCCATATCATTCCTCCCTCGCCGAGCTATAAAAGGCCAAGCTTTAGCAGACTTCCTTGTAGAAGCTCAGTACAACGTCGTGAATAAACCAAGAGAATCCGAGGCCAAAGCAAAACTCCAAGAAATACCAGAGAAGACTCCTCCAGACTGCTGGGAGATGTACGTGGATGGAGCCTCGGGGAAGAAAGGGAGCAGAGCTGGCATACTCCTGATCAGCCCGGAAAAAAAGGAGTTAACATACTCGCTGCGATTCGAGTTCCCCACTACGAACAACGAAGTGGAATATGAGGCCCTCATTGCCGGGCTGCGTCTTGCCCAAACACTCCAGGTACGAGCTATCCAAACTTATTGTGATTCCCAAGTAGTGGTCAACCACGTGCTAGGAAAGTATGAAGCAAGGAGTGGGAAGCTGAAGAAATATCTGGAGAAAGTCAAGCTCCTAGAACAATCCTTCCAGTTCTTCAGGATAGTTCGCATTCCTCGGAGCCAAAATACTCGAGCTGACGAGCTAAGTAAGCTGGTGAACTCAACCGGCTCCACTCTAATAGAAGAAGTTCGGAATCGAAGTATAGAAGAGGCGGAAGTCAACGCAATCGAGGAAGACGACCCGAATTGGATGACCCCCCTAAAGAAATATTTGGAGAGCGGGGAGATTCCTGGGGACAAAACGGAAGCCAGAAAAATCCTTGCTAAGTCCACGCAGTACGTCCTCGAAGGAGGAATCCTTTATCGAAAGTCATACCTACAGCCTCTCCTAAAGTGTGTGGGACCAAGGGAAGCGGACTACGCACTGAAAGAAGTGCACTCCGGGTCATGCGGAAGCCACATCGGAGCTCGGATGCTAGCACAGAAAATCATGCGGTGGGGGTACTATTGGCCAACAATGGTAAAAGACGCGGAAGAATTTGTGAAAAAATGCCTGAAATGCCAGCTGCACGCCAAGGTGACGAGGGTACCCCAGACCGACCTCTCCACTATACAGAGCCCGTGGCCATTTGTGGAGTGGGGCATTGACATCGTGGGGCCGTTCTACCCGGCCCCAAAGCAAAAACGATTCTTAATAGTCGCCGTCGACTACTTTACCAAGTGGGTCGAAGCTGAACCTTCCACAAAAGTCACAAGTGAGAAAGCCATCGACTTCGTTTGGAAGAATATCGTGTGCCGGTTTGGAGTTCCAAGAGTCCTCATCTCGGACAACGGGACGCAATTCACGAGCAGAGCATTCCAAGAATTTTGCGAAGGACTCAATATCCAGCAAAATTTCACCTCGGTCAACCGACCTCAAACTAATGGCCAGACCGAAGTCACCAACAAAACAATAGTGAACGGACTCAAGGCCCGCTTAGAGAAGGACAAAACGGAATGGATCTACAACCTTCAAAACGTCCTGTGGTCATACAGGACTACACCCAGAACTCCAACGGGAGAAACCTCGTACCGTTTAGTATATGGAACAGAAGTGGTCATACCAGTAGAGGTTGGGGCACCAAGCCCCCGCACTATCAACTTCTCAGCGGAAGCCAATGAAGAGCAGCGCCGAACACGACCTGGATTTACTCGAAGAGAAGCGGGAACTAGCCTGCATAAAAGAAGCTCGGTATAAACAGCAGATGACCCGATATTATAATCAAAGGGTCAAACCCCAGCAGTTCCAGGTCGGTGATCTTGTGCTTAGAAATAATGAGATAAGCCATTCAGAGATGCTCGGCAAGCTCGAGGCCACGTGGGAAGGACCCTACAGAGTGCACGAAGTACTCGGCAAAGGAGCCTACAAAATCGCCTATCTTTCAGGCGAGCTGATACCCAGAACGTGGCACATCGCCCACCTAAAGAGATTCTTCGTATGAGCAACAAAGTCCTGCATATAGAGTCTTTCAGTTTTTCTTTTTCCTTTTCTTTTCTTTGAGTCAGTGTTTTGTTTTTAACGAGCTCGTCAAAGCTCTCCTTTTTGTTTCGGTCTCTCTTTTATTAATAAAGTTTCTTTTCGTCTTGCATATTCTTGTGTCTTTTAGTTTGCTTATACGAAGTATCCACGAAATCCCCTTATAAGGTCGAACTAAAGTTCCCTTGCGAGGTCAAAAAACGAACCGACATGGGGTAATATCCAATGCGCAAAGAAAACCCTTTCGAGGTCCGAGCTCGTCTCCCTCCAAAAAGGAAGATCCTACGAGGTCAGAGTCAAACTCCCTCACATAGGATAATAAGATCTCAATCGGGGTTAGAACCAAGTTCCCCCGAGAGAATCACAATACGAGGTCCGAGCTCGTCTCCCTCCAAAAAGGAAGATCCTACGAGGTCAGAGTCAAACTCCCTCACATAGGATAATAAGATCTCAATCGGGGTCAGAACCAAGTTCCCCCGAGAGAATCACAATACGAGGTCCGAACTAAGGTTCCCTTGTAAACAAAAAGAGGTCCGAGTTCAACTCCCTCATAAATGCAACATGCAAATAAACTAAGAAAGCTATCTTCACGACGAACAGGAAGTTCAACGAACTCAATCTATATTTATTTATTTCTAACTATTTAGAATATTTCGTATGTGCATAAGTTACAGGCAAAAACGAGCTAGTCTACGAAGGAGGAGGTTTCTTGCTAAAGTTAAGCCACCGATCCTCGAATGAAGTAATTCCCAGGATGTCATCAATTGAAACCCGACCTCGACCTCGACCTCGACCGCTTCCAGAGGAAGGACCCCGACCTTGCGAAGTCGCCGACCTTGGCCTCGCAGCTCGGCAATCTCGGCTCGGGCCGACCTGATGTCCCTGCGAAGCTGTTTTTACCTCGCGAGCAGGCACCGTCCGAGAAGAAAATGGGAGGTCGGCACCCGCACCCTTGGCCATCAGCGCACGTAATTTTGGTCGGCGTTCCAAAATACACTTATACCTGCTCGCACTCTCTTTGAGCATGTCAAAGGCACCTTGGAGCAAAGGAGACTCGGGACCAACTGCTTCTTTTAGATCGATATACGTTCCCAAGTCTTCTTTCATCTTTAGTTCCGCCTCGGAAATGGTGATACCACCAGCACGTCGGATAATATCTTTGTACTCGGCGTGCTCCTCGGTGATCCTCTTATGATCCTCAGAAACAGGGTTAGCTCGACCTTGGGCAACTTCCAGTTCTTCCTCAGTCTGAAGAAGCCTAGCTTGAAGCAAATCAGCATGCTCTTGAGCAGCGATCCGCTTGATCTCAGCCTCCACGCCAAGCGCCTCGGACTTCATTTGCCATTCCTTCAGCTCGGCTTCAGTTGATTTCAACAAGGAACACTTCTCGGCGAAAAGCTCTTCAGCTCGGCGGCACTTATTCATCCATTGTTGAGCAAAGGATCGTTGTTCACGTAGGTTGTGAGAAAGAAGATCCACCTGTTTGCGTAAAGAAGAAACATCGACAGGAACCGAGGTCTACACACAAGAAAAGAAAAATAAATTTCATTGATTCATTCCAAGTTCAGTACAAGGATACAATGTTCAAAAAAAAAAAAACTAAGTACTAAGAATCGCCGACCTTCTCAGTCTCAGAAGGTGGCAGCTCGGAGCTCAGTTCTCGGCATTAGTAGTTTGGGGACCCTCGGGAGGGACCTGCTCAGCATCACCTTCAGCCTCCCGCTCCTCTCCCATATCTTCAGCATCTTCTTCTTCTTCTTCTTCTTCTTCTTCTTCTTCTTCTTCTTCTTCATCCTGAAGAGACTCGAAGACCGTGTCCAGCTCGGAATCCCAATCTACCGAACAGTCAGCAACCTGTTCGGCAGTTAGCAACTCCGACGAACTAGCAAGAAACTCCAAGACGGGCAGCTGAGCGAGGTGATCCCGGACCACCCTTGCATACCGGGAAGGCAGAGCATCATCCCCAAGACGCTCGAAGCCGAACTTCGCCACGTCCAGATCGGGGAAGTCTTGGGCAGCCTTCTCCAAAACGGCCACGGCGAAGTTGCCGTTAATGAGGTTGGCCAAGTCATTAGCCAAGCCGGCAAAGCCCTCCGATAGCAGAAGCCTCTTCGTATAGGCTCGGAGAACCTCACCTTGGCTAGCTGCAAGCTGGGCCTCCCTATCCCTTGCCGCGGCCAGCTCGGACTCCAGCTTCTGAGCTCTTTCCGCCTCGGTCCGAGCTCTTTCTGCCTCAGCCCGAGCTCTCTCAGCCTCACCCTCGGCCCTTGCGAGCTGAACGGCCAGCTCGGACTTTGCAGCCTTCACCTCCTCAGCGGCCTTGATCAGCTCGGCCTCAGCTCTCTTCGTCCGGCATTGGCGGATATCAGCTTCTCAGAGTACAGGCTCTTCTCGTCCTCGTGTTGAGCAGACATCAGCCCGACGTTGTTCCTCAGCCAATCCACAACCACATCAAGACCCTATCAGAAGGAATATAGTAAGCTACATGGATAAGAATTACAAAATTGCAAAAGAACGCAATAATACTCACCTCGGGAAAAGGCAAGTCCCCTAGCCTGTTCGAGGGAGCTACCGGGCTTGTATCATCACCTGTGATGTCGACGATATTCTCAACGACCCTAGCCCGTTTCTGAGGAGGAGAAGGGGAAAATGCAGCTTTCGCAGTAAGAGGGCTCGCATCCGTAACAGCAGGCTCCACCACTAAAGCTCCTTGAAGAGGGTCAGAAGGTCCTCCGACCTGCCCCGGGTCAGACGAAGACGCAGATCGCCCCGACGACCTCTGCCTCTTGCCCGAAACCTTGGCACCGACCTCCTTGGCTTTAGTAGCCTTAATTTTTCCAAAGTTCTTCACTGCAAATCAAAGCAAGGAAAGTGTAAGAATGATGAAAAAAAAAGCAATCCTAACAGCACAAGCAGGGCCTCACCCGTCGAAGGATCCGCCATACTATGGGGCTCATACGGGCTCAACCCCGCTTCAGCTAGCGAGTCTTCGGTGTATCTCCCCTCAAAAGAACCGAGGTCCTTCATCGCCTTTACAAAAGTCGCCAGATCCCTATCCACCTCGCTTATTACCCACTCATAAGGTTTTTCTACCCTCCACACCAGGTCGATAAAACTACTGTGACGGCAGAAGAAAAACTTCGAATGCCACTTATCTACCTTATTCTGAGTTCGCCCCTTGAACTCAGCTCGGGCTGAAGCATAGTACCAGCCCGCATTATTTTTGAAGAGGAAGAGCTCGTGAATGAGCTCGGCGGATATCCGGTAACCCTCATTAGCGGCGGCCACACCCAAATCGGTGAATTGCCTAAACGAATTTGGGGTTATCTGCCCTAACGCCAGGCCAAGTTTCTGTTGGAGCTCGGAATAGGCTTCAGGCAGGGGCACTCGAAGACCCGCGTGAAGACTATCCTCATAGATCGTAACAAAATCCGTCGGGGGTGAGCACGCCCTATCCACTGGGCGAGGTTCTATTAACCCAGCGTCAGAAGGAAAATTGTACGCTTGAGCGAGAAACCTAATCCTAGTCTCATCTAAGGATGAAGCGTAATCATTCACCTTCCCCTTCTTCACACGAGGGGGCACTACTAGAGTTTCAAATGTGGGTTCCGAAGATCCTAGAGTGAAAACCTTAAATTTAAAGCTACTATTGACATTGACTGGCATAGGGGATTCGCTACTGCTACTGCTAGTTTGAGAGGGGGAAGCCATACTTACTTGTGAGTGCGACTGGAAACGTGCAAGGCGACTGTGAATGGAAACCCCAACGGAATAAACGCCGGCGGAATAGAAAGCGGAAATTCGAAGATTTCAGTGGAGACGGAAAATTTTCTGGGCAAAAGCTTTTTCTGCTAATAATGGCGGATGTGAAAATGAAAAGGGGGAAACGTTTTGTATCCAAAAAATATACATTTGAATCCCGCCGTACCACATAAACGCGTGTAAACGTGGGCCCGATATTCTTGGAATATGAACCGTCCCTCAACCAAATTCAAACGGCCCATTACTTTTTCCCTCCCTTTAAGTTCGGACATGGGCCATGTCCAGCACAGTAAAGTGGCCAGCACTCAGGTTGGTGTTTCTCCACTACCACCTCGAGCTCGGAGGATGAGCTCGTCAATTTAGAAGATCAGCTCGATAATTCAACTCATAGCGGTGATTTGCACGATCAATCACCTCGGCAATTCGACCTCCTAGTCTACATCTACACGTCTTCTTTCCTCTTTTTTGGGGGGGGATGTGATAGTACCGGCCTCTTCTTGAGCCCGACCTAAGGCCCAATCCAGGTGGGCCTATACATTCAGGCTCGGCCCATAGAGCTCGGCCCAATTACAGCCGACGCCTACCTTGAAGACCAAGTCACGAAGCCCTACTTTGGGAGAAGATAGAATCCTTATATGAATGGGAATTGGATATGCATGTACTAGGAAACAAGATATATATAAGGAATCCAAATCCTAGAAAGATTAGGGCTCAATTCAAGGCTTATAAATAGATGCTAGATTAGAGGTTTAGATTCATTCAATATTCTTTGTACTCTCAAGTATAATAAAAGCTCTCTATATTCTCTCCCGTGGACGTAGATCACGTTGATCGAACCACGTAAATCCTTGTGCCGTCGCATTATTGTTATTTTCTGCTATCTCCACAAACCCTAGATCTATCAATCTCATAACTTAATTTATAATATAATATAATTTTGCCGATGATGCATAGTTGAAATGGTTCGCTGATGTACAACAAGTCTCTCTTTAGTAAGAGATTTTGGGTTCAATCCCACCTACGAGCGTTGTAGTATATTCTCATCTTATTTTGTGGTGCAGTGGTCCCGCCTGCGTGCAGAATAGTGGTCTTACCTTTGTGTGGTGTAGTAACCTCATCTATATGGTGGTGTAGAGATTGATATTATTATAGACATATATACCTCGTTGTAATTTCTTGAAAAATAAATAAATAATTTAATGTAATTTTAAAACCATTTCTATAAATTTATAGTAAAATAATACAACAAACAATTTTATAAAATTAAAATTACTTTATGATATTTGTTTTGAAAGGAAAATAACTTGTATTTATCTAGAGAATCAAGCATTACAAATACGCGATAGTCACGAGGGTTAATCACCGGGCCACGAGGTAGTTGAATTTAAATTCACAGGTAATTTAGCTAAATTATGCGTCATCATATTACCTTTATGAAATAACATTAAATTTTTGGCCATGTCAAAAAAATCGAACATCCTCACTCAAAACATTATCACCCTCGAACTGAACTGAGTTCATAAGTTGCACTTAAAATGCTAAAATATTGGGATTAGGAATCGATTCCACGGCCTCTAAGTTGAAAGGGGATATTATTACCCCACTCAACCAACACATGATTTGTGATGTATTTCAACTTCTTATATGTATTTTAAAATACTTTAAGTTTGTATTTACAAATTTTAATGTATATTTATTATAAAATTATGTGTACAAATTTATATTTATCATGAATTAATTATTTTAATTATTATTATTTATTAAATAAACGGTTCGACTCCAATTAAATCGATTGAATCAATTGAACCATGATCCCACCGATTCAACCTCCGGTTTTAATACATATCATAAATTTTCTCTCTTCGAGAGTTTGTCTCCTTTTCAATTAGGGCTCCTTTCCTTCCTTGTAAGGCCGCCGCTTCCACCTCCTCACCACTCCGAACAAGCCTGGAAGGCAAAGAAAGGCATGGATGCAAGGGAATGGACTAACAAGCTATTTCTATTCAATTTTGATGATGACACCGAGATGAAATGGGTCTTGAGGAACCAACCTTGGCATTTTGATGACAACATTTTTCTTCTTCGACCCTTGGAAAATCAGGATATCCCCGGCGTGGCAAGCCATGGGAAGCAATAGCTCAAAGAAACCAAATTCCGGCGGAGAGTGGTGAGAATGAAAGGGGAAATTTTCCCCTGAAAATTCTGAAATAAAGTCCATCATGCCCCAAGCCGCCGCCGCCGCTGCCGGAATCAAAGAAGAGGGGTGGAAATATGAAGGGTGAGGAAGGGAAGGGAGAAAGATTGCAGGCACAAAGGGGAGAGAGAGAATTCCAAATTTATATTTTAATATAAATAATTTCTCAACACATTAATAATTTTTACTCTATATGAAAAAATCAAACAATAGCCAACCATGGTTTCGATTTTTCAATTTTCAATTAATTTAAATGTCAAAAAAGTCAATGACACGTGTAATCAGATCAAGGGAAGTGGATGCACAACATATAGTGCCCACTTCCAACGTCCCACTCTAGACAGTTCATGAATCAAAGATTTCTGAAAAAAATTATAGCCCAAACATTCAAATCTGTCACTCAAATATAATTTTTTGAAAGCTTTGTTCAAAAGAAAAAGAAAAAAAGGCAGCAGATTTTATCGTTATTCATAGGCCAGCGTGTTATTTTTAATATTATATCCAACAAACAATTTTCCTTTACTCTTTTTATTACTAATATATCTAAACAAATTATTTACAAGAACAATAAAATGCAAAACATATGCCACGATGGCTTTTACGCACGCATGGATTTAATTAAGAAATTAAACAAAAAAATCTGGTGGCATGGACCGGAAAGCAGGCAAGCACTACCCGGACGTGTTCGTAGTGAATAAACCGAATTCAACACGGACGATATGTCCGGAAATTTGGTAGGTTCTTTCCGGCTGCTTTTTTGGGACAAAATCAAACACACACCTACACCTTTGAGTGTGTGTAGATTCTCGCGAGAGATACGGGATAGACGACGAGCCGCCGTTTAGTACCCGCTCGCAACCCTTAATTATTTGCCGCTCCCATCTCGCCGTTGATTTTGCCGTTTCTTTTTCTATCATTCATCATTTTTTTTGTAAGTTTTCGTTTTTAAATCTAATCTAGTTTATGTTGTTATTTGATGAAGAATGATTTTTATGGAGTCTGATTTTTTATGCTAAATTTGATTACGCTGAATAACCTGAATTGAATCAGTTTTTAATTGAAGAGAAGGTGCATGGCTCTGTTGAAAGGAAGCTTTGTATGATCATTTGGTGTTTCCGCTGAATCGGGCTGCGGTGGAGTGATTCTTGGGAGTAAAGAGGATGGCCCTGTTGGCTAGCTGCAAGGTAATCTTGGTTCCATTTTTGAGTTTATTTGCTTGTAGAATTGTTTTTTCCATTGGATTCTTTATTTTTATTTTATTTGTTTCAATTACCAGTTTGGCGGCTTTATTTTTCTCAGTTTTGATGATTGCTTTGATGATGATGACATGCTAGTCATTGTCATACTAAACCATATGGTTAGAGGCCCAGAGCAGAAACTATCTTCTTCTCACTATTTTGTAATTGGAAACAAGCGTCAATTAAGTGCTTCATGCGATCAATGGTTTATTTGAATGTGCCACTTAATACAAAAGGGGAACCTTTTGTGAGTGATCACAAAAGCAATCTGATGTTGCTAGGTATCAAGACCATAATTCTGTAATTGGTTTCTTTTCCCGAAGTTCTTACTACAGTTTCTGTCGGGTGTAATCTATTTCAGGCCAGTAGGGCCTTTTTCTACATTTATCATCTGTTGATTTAGATAAATAGCTAAATATGCATACTTTGGTAGGTAAAGTAAAATTCATTTGAATCCCAATTGAAAACTGTCGAAATGGGTCTGACATCCCTCACCTTTTTCTTTGATTATACAGTTATTTGGTTTCATAGTGTGTCTCACCTGTTCTAGTGTTCTTCACTTACCCTTTACCCTTTCTGCATTGCAAAAAATTATATGGCAAAATGGATTTAGTTGAGACAAGGATAAAAAATGCTCTCGTGTGAAGTGCCATCAGTGTAGTGAAATTGGTGGTTATTGCATATTCAAGAGAAGAATTCCATGTTGCTTGTATGTGTATAAAAGAGCAGCTTGATTGTTATGGTGCCTGTTTTCTATCTGAGAGGGCCACAGCCTTGGGTGAAGCCACTATGTTTGCCAACCCCACATTTTGCTTTTGCCGTTCGTGGAACTTCCCTCTTAGAAAATCCAATAATTCTTTCATTGAATTTTGTAAGAAAGTCAATGTGTACATGCATGCAGATACATCCTACATGTATGTGATGCTAGTGGCACGCATGAATTTGCGGTTCCCGATGAGCAATAAGGAGACAATGTTAGTTTTAGAAAACCAATCTGCTCTGAGAAGGAGTACTGGAACTCAGATGAATTATTACCAACTCTTGAGAGTTAGAATGAAATATTAAGGCATATATGTTTGTGTTAATAGGATTATAGTATACTCATTGAAGAATTCATCTTGATGAATAATTACTTCATTGTTTAGTTGTGGACAAATGTGATGGAGATTGACATGTACGATAGTTCTTGCAAAACTGGCTTGTGCTGAAAAACTTAAAAGAATAAGAATTGCCTCATCACCTAGTTTTCTTTCTTAGTTACATATGATGTTCTATTTGAATGGCTGTTCATCCTTTCAATTTAAACATTATTCATCCCCTCCATCCAGTTTTCCAAACCCACAAATATATCGGGTGATTTGTGATGCATTCTACCTCCTTTTGCTGGGAAGAGTTCATATGCATCATAATGGTTTGCTGATGTCAACTTCAATTCATAATGTTTGCTCGTGTTAGTCTCATCTTTTTTTGTAATTTTTTTTGTTTCCTTGTGCTGGTAACTTGGTCTTTTACAAAAAGGAGAGTTTAAAAAAAAGATTCCTTCAAGTTGCTCAGCTAGCAAATTTACTATCATGTGCAAAGTCTTATTAATCTTTTTTTACAGGACAAGTTAACATATTTTCGGATTAAGGAGCTTAAGGACGTCCTTACACAACTTGGACATTCAAAGCAGGGAAAGAAACAGGTTAGATACTTGATATACTGCTGATGTTACCCATCTTTATAATAAGGAGATTCCATTCAGTCCTAGTCTCTTTATTTCGCTTATCTTGTGAGCTGGAGCCTGGGAGCACCTAGTTGGGATTTAAGGTTCATTAAAGAAAACTGTCCTGTTGGTGTGATATTTCTTGCGTATGAATGTTCTAAGTAAAATAACATTATGACTTGATGCTGGTATTTAATTGGCACAGGATCTCGTTGATCGAATATTGGCCATTCTCTCCGATGATAGAGGTAGTTGGCTAAGCTATCTCTGTTACTTTCCAAATAATAATTCTATTTTATTGGGAGAACTATCCCTTACGTTATATCATTTCCTGTCATAAATTTAAGCAAAACTCAATCTGCATTGATCTTTTGAAAATTTGCATTAAAATACTCATATTAATCATTGTTCGATGAAAATTAAGTAGCCACTGATAGATCCTTGCAAGAAGTCAACATGGTATTGACAGCAAAAGTTCCTGAGAGCTGTTGATTTCTTATGTAAAATTACTTGAAATTGAGTCCTAATTTCATTCATGTTCCTTGTTACAGAAATCATAGTAAATGTAGTGGATCCATTGGTTAGATCATGGAATTTAAATTAAATGTTCCATTTACAAATAAATATGCAATAACATGTTGGAATGTCCCTTTGTACTTGTGAGCAAAACATTAGGAATGTGGTGGTTAGTTGTTACATATGATAATTATAAAACTCATTTGCCTGAAATTTAACATCTGAAAACTTAAATTTATGAGTGGAATGTGATATAATGTTTATTTGTAGCAGTTTCAGGAACCTGGGCCAAGAAAAATGCTGTTGGAAAGGATGAAGTGGCAAAGCTCATTGATGACACATACAGGTAGTCCTTTCAGTTTCATTCACGGATTATTGCAATCATCTTTTTTCTGTTGTCTTTATACGTCCTCAAGTACGTCCTCAAGGATCAGACTATCGTTTCAATTTTTTCTTTTACTCGTGAAAATTAACTCCCACTCAGAAAGCCATAACACTTTGCTTAATGCTGATCGAGCAGTTTAGTTAAAAGACAATAGAAAAATGTCAAAGTGTTTGGTAAAAAAGTACAGTAAAAAACATGGGTAATAACTGCAACTTTGAGATAAATGGCTTCTTTGGAAAATAAGAAGAAAATTCTTACGTTGGAAATGATCTCATGCCCACCATCCTCTTTCTATATTCAGAAAAATGCAAATATCTGGAGCGGCTGACTTGGCATCAAAATCACAAGGTGTTTCAGATAGCTCAAATGTGAAAGTAAAACCTAAAGAGGAGATAGTGGATTCATATCACATGGATAAGATCCGCTGTGTCTGTGGAAGCTCATTGCCTACTGATTCAATGGTTAAGGTATATACAGTTTGCCTACTGAAGTTATATCTACAAACTCCTGTTCATCCTTGTCTAGTTGTTGTTGTTGCTAATTCTAGTGGCTGGGGGTAAAATGGGGGATAATTGTTAAAGGTGTGGAGGAAGGCACAAATTGCAAGGCTTTACCCTTTGAGCGTTAATCAGCCTAAGGTGTCCGGCTTGGTTTGCCTTGAGCAGGCTGGCCTTCATAATGTTTGTTGTGTATATTCCTTTTTCATTTTATTTTTTGAATAAAGTATTTTGAAACTTGAACCATTGATATTAAAGTGAAGTTCGTTTATGATATAGCTACTGAACCTAATTATTTCTAGAAAAGGATCAACAGTGAACTGTTGGTTTAATTAAGCTTAGGAACCTATGTATTTAGGATTTGAATAAAAAAATAGTCTTTTTACGGGTTGTTTTATCATGATTTTCGTCAGTATTACTACTAGTCACAGCATTGCATTAGCTTTCTAGCAGCAGTTCATGACATCATTTGTTTATTTTATATTTAAATTTTAAATTTTTGCACATTGTGTCTGTCAAGTGTGTGACTGTGCCTCACACCTAGGCTCCGAGACCCGTTTATGCCATTGTGCGCTTAACTATGTTTTCTTGTCATTTGAGAATGTCTAGTGACCATCCTAAATAATTTTTGTTGTGTACATAATGGTGCAGTGTGAGGATCCAAGGTGTAATGTATGGCAGCATATAGTATGTGTGGTGATTCCCGAGAAACCAATGGATGGCGTTCTACCTAGTCCTCCAGAGACCTTTTATTGTGAAATATGTAGGCTGAGTCGAGCTGACCCGTAAGTAAAAATTTGCCACCTTGTTTTGCATCATATGATGTTGGACCATTTTCTTGTTACCTTTTGTGGATCTTCCTTTACAATCTGTCTTTATTTGTTCTTTTAATTGACTTCGGTAATCTGTAAATAATTTTGTAGTTATTTGTCAAAATCTGAGGTTGAAGTCTCTTATATCCTCACTCTTTTGGATACTATTCTATGAACTGTGTATGGAATTCTTGAGATGCTTTGGTTGTTTGTGTTCTTTGCACGGAATGTATGTCTCGTGCATATTCACGTTGTAACCAGCAGTTGCTGGTTTATAGCATGTAACCTGGTCCAAATTCCACCTTTTCTCATGTGCTAAGAATTTTTTAGCTTTGATTCAAAATCTATACTTGTTTGTTGGTTAGAGGTGTCTACTGCTCCATTCTCAATCAGATAACTAATTACTATTTAACTTGTTTTATTTCTGGAGATCTTCCATTACATAAATTAAATTTAGGGGAGAATTCTTAGCAAGAGTTTGCCTTATGTTGGATGCTTGTTTGGTTATCATCATATAGGCTATCTTAAAGAGATGATGCACTGCGGGATCCTTCAATTATTCTTCAATGTTTTAGTTTATACAAAACAGCTTAACCAAGATAGATGCCCCTTACTGCATTTTAAACTAGATGTGTTTGGTTTATTTTTTCTTGGAACGGATTTAGATGATTGTTTGATGCCTGACAGTCATCATTGTGTTGAAATATGCAGCTTCTTGGTGTCAATTGCACATCCTCTCTATCCTGTGAAGTTGAATATCACAGGTGTTCCTGCAGATGGGTATGTAGATGAAATATCCTTCTTTTATCTAGAGTCTTTAAGGTTTACATGTATGACTGTAATTATTACAGTCCTTTACTTTCTGAACCCGAGCATATTCTAGATTGTGTGTTTAAGTGTCTCACCACGAGTGGCATTATTTACTCTGAAGATTATATTCACAGCTAGTTCTACAATCTCTAGTATGTCAGTCGGCAACTATATATTTTCACTCTACTTCCCAATGTCTCAACTTTTTTTTTTGGGTGTCTGTTGCATGTATAGTTTACATACTGTGTTCTAGAGAATGGCTGATTGAGTCATCTATTCCACTCGTAATACATTTAATTCTAGTGAAACATTCAAATTTTGCTTTCTTGTGTTGACATCTATTTTAACTTTTCCTCAAGCTCTCTTGCACACTATCTCAATTAATGAACCTGTATTTTGGGAGTGGGACTATAATTCTGGAAATTTGTCTTATCCGGAAAGATGTTTATCATTTTGATGCATACCATGCCTGCTTCCTGTTTGTTCGTGAGATTTCCTTGTTTGTGCATGTTTCATTGAGTTGTTTCATTTGTGGCTTTGCAGCTCTAATCCTGTTCTGAGCATTGAGAAAACGTTTCAACTAACAAGGGCAGACAAGGACCTGTTGTTGAAACAAGAATTTGATGTTCAGGTTAGTTATTACTTAATGCAATAGTAAAAGTTGCATGTGCTGTTATAGAATATACTAATTATCTTTACATGATTATGCTCAATTTTCTACCTAGGCATGGTGCATGCTTCTCAATGACAAGGTGACATACAGGATGCAGTGGCCACAATATGCAGATCTGCAAGTGAATGGTATGCTAGCCTCTTAGATTGCTCAGTCTTGACCTCTGAGACTAGGATATGTACAATCACACTTCTACTCATCTACAAAAAGTTTTTCCAATTGTTCTTTAGTTGGAGCTGTATATAGAGATGCTCATCTAATTCTAATTTTTTTTTTTAATTAATCCAATTCTAATTTGTTATTATACATTTAGGACATTTCTAAATCAAGACTTGCCTATTCATCCATGAGCAAAACATCATAGCATAACTTTTTTTCTCGGGGTGGGGTTGCTAGCATAGATTTTATATTTCTAAGAATTTCATTTTCTCTTTGATGTGAATGATAGATGTCATACAAGTGCTGCCTTCTCGACTTTATAAAAAGGTGTTCTGTTGTTCTTTCTCGCATACGAAACACTTGTTTTTTCAACTGTATAGGTGTACCAGTACGGGCAATAAATAGACCTAGTTCTCAACTTCTTGGAGTAAATGGTCGAGACGATGGATCTACTGTAAGTATTCCTTTTAAACTGGCATCTTTTTTTTATTGTATCTAACTATTATTGAACATTTGCTTTTCTGGGGAAGCATGTTATCTTTCTCTCCCTCGGTCCCTCCTGTACATGTTTTATTATGCACCTCTTTGCGCTATCTACTAGTTGCCTCTCGTAGGTGACAATCAACCTTTCTAATGCTTGGTATGGATCGACTACATGTACCCTGTTTTTCTAGGTTGCTCTGTCAAAGATTATTAAACAAAGGATATAAATGATGCTTTTTTCCTGATGGTGGATGCATATAATTTTTCAGCGTGAGCATGCTAGACATATGAAAAGGAGCATAATTGACGTATTTTCATTTCTTTGTTACTAACTTCAGGTTTATCCTCGTTAGATGTTTTTTTCCCTTTCAGATTTTCCATATTTGAGCCTTTCTTAATTGGGTGGGACCAGGGGGTTAGTGGGAGAAATTATTAGCAGCAAATTATTATTCGTTCATGTTTCACTAGATATTCTATGTCGACTTTTACATATCCCTTAGTGTATATCTTGTTGTTTTGTCAGATTACAACATGCACCAGAGACGGAATTAATAAGATTTCCTTAACAGGATGCGATGCCCGTGTTTTCTGTGTGGGAGTCAGAATTGTAAAGCGCAAGACTCTGCAACAGGTTGACTCATTCTCCTCAAATATGTTCATGGCTTTAATTGATAACTTTGTCTTGGTGTATATTCATATGCTGTGGCGAACAGTATTTTAGCTAGTTTTAACTGATGCTCATAGCAGTGATCTACATAGTTCTTTGCATGCCAAAATTTTCAATTTCATTCTTTTTAATGAGATTCTCTTCTTCAATTTTCCATGTAAATATACGAGGGACGTAGTCATGGTTTCTCTAGTACTGTGAAAACATAAGTTTGTCAAACTTATTGGCTGTCTACATTTGTTTCAATTTTTTATTCGCCTGGACTTATTTGTGAACTTCTGCCGTTTGTAGATTCTTAATCTGATCCCAACAGAAGATGAAGGTGAGCGTTTTGAGGATGCAGTAGCTCGAGTTCGTAAATGTGTTGGTGGGGGAGCTGCCACAGAAAATGCCGATAGTGACAGTGATATTGAAGTTGTTGCTGATTTTGTTCCTGTCAATCTGCGCTGTCCTGTGAGTAGTGTTAGCATTAATACTTGCACTGTTAGGCATAGTTTCAAAGAGAATAAGATATAGTGTTCTGCAAATACGCTACTTGTGAGCAGATCTAAGAAGTCTGCTGTTGATGCAGTTTATGAGCTTAGTCTACGTCCTTGTATAAAATCTTTATTTTTTTTTTAACATCATCATCTGTAGTTGCCGACATTTCAGTGCACACTTTAATTTAAATTTATTTTTGTTATCGACATTCCATCATTCCATCAGAAACTACTGATCTTGTTATTATCCAATTAATTCGTTTGATGCTATTAATTCTGTTTGTGTTATGTTTATGTTTTATTTATATTTTATGGGTGGGATTGTTGCATTGTCAATGTTTATGATTTCGCCATCATGGTTCATGAGTCGGCATTTCTACTTCATGCAACCTTGCTTCTTTCTTTAGGGTTGCTATTATGATGCACTCACTATGAAACTGAATAGACTACTCTTATTCTTCAGATGAGTGGTTTGAGAATGAAAATTGCTGGAAGGTTTAAGCCTTGTGCTCACATGGGCTGTTTCGATCTGGAAGTATTTGTGGAGATGAACCAACGCAGCAGGAAGGTAAGATATTTTATAGAAATTATTTTTCTGTGTTACTTATGTACTTGTTCTTGTTGCGGACTGAACCGACAATAAAAAGGTTTTACATCTAAAATTAACTCACTCAGAGAACTTAAATTTAAGACCTTCCTTGACTTATGCTTCGTAAATGCTGTTTGAGAATGCAGTGGCAATGTCCCATTTGTCTGAAGAACTATTCCTGGGAGAAAATCATCATAGATCCATATTTTAATCGGATAACTTCCAAGGTGCTGTCTCGTGTTTTGATGTACTATTACATATTCTCCTGTTCTTGATTGATGTTATCCCTATTCATTATGTTTTACAGATGCGGGATGCTGGAGAAGATGTGGCAGAGATTGAGGTAAAGCCTGATGGCTCTTGGCGTGCTAAGGCAGAGGGAGATCGTAGAGGTCTTGGGGAGCTTGGGCTGTGGCATTTGCCCGATGGTACCATCTGTTTGTCTACTGAAGTAGAATCAAAGCCAAAAGTAGAAATTAAACCAGTCAAACAGGAGAATGGTTCTGATGGTCACGGTCCTCTGAAACTAGGAATTAGAAAAAATCGAAATGGTCACTGGGAAGTCAACAAAGCTGGTAATGTGCGAAGTGTGTCGCCTGCTAATAGCCTTCAACAGAACGTAAAGAATAATGGTGAAATTATAATTCCTATGACCAGTAGTGCCACCGGTAGTGGTAGAGATGTTGAAGATGGCAGTGTTAATGGTAGGGGAATCCTTGAAATTAATGGTACTGAATACGAGTCCATGCCCCTGACTGTTGAAGCACCACATGGATTTAATGATCCATTTACTGCTGCTCCTGGTGGAGATGCTGAAATAATTGTCCTTAGTGATTCGGATGACGAAATCGAACCAGTTTACAAGAACACTGGAGCAGATACTGGTGGCATTCAGTTTCCAGCTTCAGAGCACAGGATTCCTGATTCTTATTATGAAAATCCAGCTGTTAATGATAGTGCAAATTCATGCCTCGATGCATACAATACGAATGATGATGAGTTTGGGAGTAATATTTGGTCATTGCCACCTGGTGGTCCGGGAGTTCCTAATTTTCAGTTATTTGGGCCTGATGCTGACATTGCTGACCCTCTAGTTAACATGCAGCATGACGCTCTTAATGGCTATCCATTGGCTGCGGAGACTTCTACCGGATCTGCTGCACTTATCCCTGAGTCTGATGCTCAACTTACAAATACGAATGATAGTTTAATAGATAATCATTTGGCGTTTAGTGGCAATGACCCCTCACTTCAAATATTTCTTCCTACAAGGCCTTCCAATTCTTCAACTGCACAGACTGATTTGAGAGATCATCCTGATGTTTCAAATGGTATTCGTACAGATGACTGGATTTCTCTGAGTCTTGGTGGTGGTGGTGGAGGGGTCAAGGGTGAACGTACAGCTGCAAATGGCTTAGGTTCAGGCGATCAAGTACAACCGAAAGAGAGTAACTTGGACACGTTAGCTGATCATGGTAACAATACAGCTTTACTCTTTCAAAATACCCCTCTCCCCATCCCCCCCAAAAGGGTAAAAGACGAGTAGTTTTAGGCTAGCTCTGCCCTTTAATCATATCGGAAAATTGATGAGTGGTTCCAACCGTGGTGACTTCTCGAAGAGAGAATAATTGTGAAACAGCCTTACCAAATTGCTATTAAAATGGCATCTCCATTCGTTCTTGTGTTCAGGAATGCAAATTCATAAAATTTTATAATTGGTCATAATCCTTCTGCGGTTCACTTGTGTTTTATATTTTTGTTGGCAGCAACTTTTTTGCTTGGTATCAACGGCAACAGGAATGGTAAGACGAGTAGGGAAAGAACGGATAGTCCTTTTTCATTTCCTCGCCAGCGGCGTTCTGTAAGACCAAGATTATATATGTCTATTGATTCAGACTCAGAGTAAAGCTGTTGAAGACTCAATCTGGAGGAAATGCTTTTTTTCTATTAGAATTCGTTAGGACTGCACATCCTCGTCATGGAGAGACGGTCTCGTTCTTGCTTCCTAGTCGATCTGTACATTTAGTAGATTCAAGAAGCTGACGACGTTACCTGCATTGTGAAATGATTCCCAGATAACTTATTAGTACCAGTTTTGCTGCATCCACAGGATTGGTGAGCTACTAATTATTTACTTATATCTAATATCTAAATATGTTTCCTTTATTTAATTAACTTTGATCTTCTTTTGCAGGTCAAGCTAAACTGTTTTGTGGGGTTTCAGTAGTAGGTGAAGTTGGGAGTTTCTTCCGCTAATTGCTCGAGGGGACAAAGAAGGATTACAATTAGGTTAGGAAATTTACCTGTAAATTGCACAGTTTGACAGAAATTCGTATTTTATTAAATCATTAATATATGATATTTATGTCTCCAATTATATATCTCCACCAGTATTCTCCCATACTAATTTGGCGTTTCAATTTTGTTACTCCCATACTAATTTGGTGTTTCAATTTTGTTTAAAGTTTCTATCTTTACAGTTAAGTTGAAGTTGGCAGAAGTTATTATTACTTTATCCTCGATTTGTAGAATAATAATAATAATAATAATAATAATAATAATAATAATAATCTCTCACCATTAGAAAAGGAAGAAATAGCACACTAAGCTTATATAGTACTCCCTCTGTTCTAGGTTAATATGGTTATTTTTTCTTTTTTAGCCGTCCCTGGTTAGTTATGATGTTTCCATTTTAAGATACGTCTTTTACCTTTTTACCCTTAAAAGTTCAATATATTTACTCCAATAAAGTTTTTTCATCCACTAAAAAATTAACAACACATCATAAGTGAGTCCCTTCCTTCACTTAAACTATTCTTACCAAATATTTATCTACTTTTTCTTAAAACTTGTGCACGGCTTCCGCACCATACTAACGGGGGACGGAGGGAGTAATATTTTGTTCGTACAGTATTAGTTGGCTGGTTTCTTAAGAAAGAAAGAAAAATTGTGCTATACCAAAAGGTATCAAAAGAAGCTTGATTGCATGCATCTAAAAGGATCTGAAGAAAATAGAGTAAAGTAAAACTCATAAAAAGGGTCAGCCAAATGTTGACAAAAGATGATGGCACAAAACAAATGTTTGAATACAAGCAATGTATCTTAAGTTATGACATACTATGAATTATGTCTTCTTAACATTGAATTGATCCAAACCATAATTTTCTCAACCATCACTTTGTTGGTCAAGAACTGGAAGAATGGCTAATGCTGAAGAACCGAGGTGCATGCCTCTAACAATACCACCATAACTCATCTTTATTTTATAACACAGAAGCAGTACGGAATCCCATAATGCAGTTCTCCCCTGCAAACATACGAAGCAGCAGATAGTTTTATTATGGCGTGTCATGCCAACAAATAACCTAACAAAGAATTTGCATCAAACGGTCTCACAGTGACACGGGTCAAAAATCCGCATCCACTCCCATATTTGTAATTATGATTGCATATGGGGTTGGATCCATTTTTTTGTGTTTTTTTACCAGTCTCACCCTGGTACCTTCTCATATAGGAGTAAAATTATGTACTGCTGTAAATAACCTGGAAAGAGAATTGAGGCTTCTTGTCCCAGTATAAGGCAAATACAGGGGGACTTTGCTTCCCAACAGCCAGAATACAAGCCCCGGGATGTAGCACTGAGGGAACACCGGATATAACAGCTACGTACTTCTCAGGAAACCTATCTTTAGGAGGTAGAGTACCTAAAAACAAAGGGTTCTTGCTTGCTTGAGCCCCAGCATATGTCGTAGGATCAACATGCAACATCCACTTCGGATGTTCCAGGAAAGCACAAAACAGATAAAGCAGCAAATGAGAATCACTAGGAAGATCGAGACTCCATTTCTTATTCTTTTTATCAAAGACCTCGCCATTTCCCAAATACTCATAGTTCTTCAAACAAGTTCCTTCAGCAAGTTCTACAATATAGTAGACAAATATATGAATATCAAAAGGTAAAACCACATTAGAAGAAATCCTAATCTAAGAAAGCACTTACCACGAATCCTCTGTACAGTATATGCTGCTCGCACACTACTTTGAGGAAGTAAACCTTTACCCAAATCACCTTTCATCAAAGCATGGAGTCTCTGATGCTCCATTATGGCATCCAAACCCTCTTGCAGAACAGAAATTATGGCAGCATGCTGAGGGGATTGCTGGAAATTACTTGCCTGTGCCTTTGCTAGAAATGAAACAGAACACTAAGCAGTTGGAACAAACCTTGCCTTCCAAGAAAAAAATATATGTTAAAAATCATAATTTCCATTAACAGTTAACATACAAGCGTCAAGTGCTTGAACGAGCGTTGCACGAAGCTGATGAAGAAGTCCATCCTCATCAACTGCAAATGCTGGTTTCCAATCATTACTTCTATCAATTGGAGATACATTAGCAGCAGTAGGCGCGCTTGGTGTATCACTTCCAACTTGACTAACATCAATTGAAATATTAAGTTTTGCAGCTGCTTCAGTGACCTAAAATCTCCCAAGAAGTAAGTGTTTCTTCTAGTAGCAGTACAAAATTTGAGAAGTACGATTGAATATACTTTGCATGACTGAATAAGTCGTTAGTATGGATATCTTCTGGATGTAATGTATACAAATGGTAATTTAAATACATCCAAAAAGATCGTGCAGACAAGTTGTTCTACTTAGAAACAAACAAACAGCGGTGACTGTTGAGAACTCTAGGCGAATTATTACACTGGGTTGAACTGAAACAAGGACAGGCCACATAGATTTCATTGTTCCATAAGGAGAATGCTTCAAATGATAATTTTGAACTCTCTAGAATGTCAACACTCTCCCCAATATATATAATTTTTTTTACCATCTCTAGGAGAATGAAAAGAGGTCAACCAAAGAGTCCCACAGCTATATCAAGAGTTTGTGAAAACTAGCACTATATTATTTCGAGTATAGTGATCACAAAGCACTATATCGTTTTAGCTTAGTGTCCCGGCTAGATTGTACCAAAATAAATATGACTAAAGTTAACAGAAATTAGATGCCAGAAGCTAACAGGTGATGTCTCTACGTAAAGTTTCAGTTCTCTAATCTTTAAAGAGAATTTCTATATCAATGTACACAATCAAGCTCTCATGTATTCATTCAAAAGATTGCTGTTTTTGCTATCATGTTTAAAAGTGGAGCAGTATGCTTTTCAGTAAAATCAAAACTATTGAAGAGATCCAAAAACTGTAACTAGAGATAAGCAACCATACATAATCATGGAGAAAATCTCAGTTAAAGTGCTAAAAGGCACAGGGGAAAAGTAATTTCACCTTGAAGTGGCTGGTGTCAATCTTTCCAAGAAGAGGATTAAGCACAACAGCAGAAAACCACTGTCTGAGACAGTCACGCCATTTCTCAATATGTGGATAAATGCCCAACCTTTCAAAAGCTTCAATCGACTCTTCCATAGACATTGGAGGAGGAAGCTCTCCCTCCCCTTTGTTAGGTGGAGTTGTAAACTTCTGCGAACCAGGGGACATCCTAACTGGCCTTAAAGGTGTACTCCTTGTAGTCCCGGAAGTATTAACTGAACCATTGGTGGTGTTTGGACTGCTCGCCCCAAATGCATTTATGCTGGGTGGAGGAGTTGCCAATTTGCTTGCTGATTCAGATATTTTCTCGTCTATATCAGCCAGAAATTTTTCAAGATTTTCCTCTGTTGCTATGTCTTTATGAAAGGCACGGCTCTTATTTGACCAAGGGGTGGCAGTCAACTGATCGACTCCTGGTGATGTCTGTAGGGATGGAGACGGTACTGATGACCGTGCGGAGGCCGCAGGTACAAGATACATAGAAGGAGAAGCTGGTGACTTGGATGGTGTAGTATAAGCATGCATTTTGCTCCCACTAGAGCTTGATTTCCCACCACTCATTCCATAATTCGAACTTGATGGATGAAGTGGGACAAGCATATTTGACGGCAAAGGCGAGCTAATTTTTGATTTGGGTGGTCTCTTTGTAGACTCGTCAGAATCCTTTTCAAGCTTTGACCTTAACCCCAATAGATCAAGCTGTCGATCTGTAAGGCGTGTTAGCTCTTTTGTGCCTTTGGAAGGAGATACTACAAAAACATCCCTAAGGTTTCTCCTTCTCCACTGTGAAAGAGCTTTGACAAAAGCAAACAGAGCTGCAAGCAATATGAAACTTGCCATTGCTGCTATTACTTTGAAACATATACCTGACATGTTGACATCATATCAAAATTCCCATTGCTAGAACTAATCAAAATAATGCTCCAGACAAGGCAAATCAAAATTGAAACATGACTTACTCGCAACATCTTGAGAGACAAATCCAAGTCCAAAACCAGCAGCAACCGTCTTATCCCTGCATTGATCATGTTCACATGAGCACAAAATTTCCCACCTAAATGTAAATGTGCTAATTTTTTAATAAGCTAGCAAACCCAGAAATTGATCAAGATCCGTACGCGCATACAGTAAAAATTCTAATTCCTTTTTCAAATTTTCCTATCACTTGCAAACCAGCTTTCTCCCTCATATTTCCACATTTTTCATGCACGCAGGGTGTCGTAAGCTCGAATTATAGTACCAGACTCACAAACACATGCCGTTGTAGTGGAGGAGTTGGAGCTAATTGCAACCTTAATTCCATTAAACCAAAATGCAGAGCTTAAACCTACATAGAAACGCGAATTACCTGTACAAAGAGATTAAGAGGGCGATAACAGAGACGGAGAACAGAGAGAGGGTGAAGAAGACTGTGGAGGCGGAGGCGCGGAGGCTGTTGGAGGTGAGGGCGGCGGAGAGTGCTGGATTCTGGTAGACCGCAAACATCGAGGGCTTCGATGCACTCGCCGTCGGCTGCTGTCCTCCACCTCGATCCATCGCTGGTTTCTTAGCAGCCGACTAGTTGCTGCAGAAAAATCTGTTTAGGATTTAGGGTTTAACAATTTGAATTTTCGCCATTGTTGAGGTTTTTGGAGCTGGAACTGAAAGCTGGAATTTTCGAAATTTCAGCGATTACGGTGGGTTTTCGCTTTTATATACCTAAAACGGGTCGGTTTATGCTCCGGATTCGGTTTGGCGGTACATCTCACCACGTGAGCAATAATTACAGTGAAATACTTTTGGATACTTTTGGGACTGTAGAAAAATATGATAAAATGAGATATTATTTTTAAAAAGAGTTTGAAAAAGAATAATTAAATATTATAATTACTAAGCACATGTATTATTTAATGTATTATGTGTAAATACATGATTTATTTTACCTAGAATATGTAGAGTTCATGACTTAAAAGTATGCATTTAACTTGCTCGACAAGTTGGAAATATTTTGGGTTCAACAAGAACGTTGTCATATGGACGAGCTATTGAACACACGCTAGTTAAAGGATATGGTTACTACAAGAAAGTTGAAGTCATTGTCACAAATAACTTTAGAAAAGTACTTTAAATCAGCCTAAATCTATTGTAATGTGATTTATTTCTAAATAGATGTGTATTTTATTAATATGGGATCGGAAAAAAATATGAATTATGATAAATATAGAGTTTACTACTATTTATAACTAGTCCCAAGTTGGAACCATGAAAATATATGACAAAATAAAAGTTTATTCCTAAATAGAGTATTTCATTCTGGAGGTTCTACTGTACTTTCTTTTATACTCTATATGGATAAATGATTTGATCATTTCAAAAGAAAAAAAAAAGAAAAAAAAAAGGATTTGATTTCATGCCTTTTTTCTCATTTTATTTTATTGTTATAATTTGATTAATAATATTTAATTATACTCTATCTAAGTGAAGAAAAGGAAATTTTAGTTTTGAAATAATTTATCTAACAATTTATGCATATAAATTGTATCCGTTGCTACAAAACTTAGTACATAGATTAGCACAGAATATAACGAATATGCTAAAGAACACACAGAAATGGTGACCCAGTTTGGTTAGTCAACCTACGTCTGGGGGGCCTTCTTGCCCAAAAGAGAATCAATCCACTATTGTAAGTTGTAGTTACAGACTCTTACACATATAGTTCGTCAACCATATGAAGTCTCCTAACGTACACACTTCTCAACCCAGCGTAAACCAACGAATGTTCAAGACGCACTCGAACAATCTAAGCTTGAGTCACAACCCAACGCTCACCTCTCTCCCAAGTGTTTTTATATGAAACAAACACTCTCAAGAACAATACAAAAAATACTCACTCACGCAAGTATACTAGCTATGAATACAAGAAATATAGCTAATGCAGCGACAGCCTCCAAATAATGTAGATGTCGATATATATAGGTCTTGAGAAACCCTAAATATGATCTTCACCGATTTGCCCTAGTTTCCTTGTTGATAGAAACTTCTTTTGAAAGTTTATCTTGTGGAACAAACAAATATATTCGTCGTATCATATCTTTTCCACGTTATGAATGGATAAGGAAAAGATCTCTGCAAAATCCGCATGAATATGGAAAGAATTTTCCGAATCTGTTCCAACCTGTTCCACAATATTCTAGCTCAGACTGAAGAACAGAATCTCCATTCTGTGTCAACACAACTTGTAACACTTCAGTTTGATCACCTTCTACATAAAGTTGCCAACTTGATTGAGGTGCATGCTCGAATCTAACAAGTTTGAATCCAATAACAATAAATCAATCAATAATGATGGAAACAATAAGAATTGATACTCCCTCCGTCCACGAAAAAAATACCCATTTGGGTGCTAGTACGGAGATTAAGAAAGCTGATAAAGTGGTTGTGAGTGAAAAAAGTAGGATAGTAGTGGTATTGTTAATGACACCTTTGACTTTGTTAATTTTTTATTAATAAAAACTGCTCCACAATTTAAGATTAACACTTGTGAAGCTAAAACAAACACGTCATTTACATTGAACTTGTTTCGATTTTTTTGTCGATGTTTATTTTTTTGTCGCTCATTTTTTTTACATAATTAAATAAATGTAACAATTTAATTAGCCTTGAAGGCATTTATAATTAGTTGCCTTAATGAGTAAAATATCGCATCATTAAATAACAACAATGCAGAAGAAAAAAAAACAGAAAACAAAAGCATGAAATCTGTCTTTGGCGGCAAATTAAGAAATTGGAGGCAAAAGTTATCTTTCCATTGATTAAATAAAGAGTTAAAGTACAATGATTTGATCAAATGTTTAGGAGGGAAATTTGTAAATACTAGCTTAAAGACAGATTTTTGTTCATTACACATAGAAGCTCAAAACCTGCAGATTGAAGACAGCATCATGGTGGATCCAAGAGAAAAAAAAAATTGACTGATCCACAGCAAAACACAGTAGCTCAGTGGCTACTCCAACACAACACGAATGGAAAACTTCATTGGGGAGCAAAAAAAGAGGCTGCTGACTTATTCGACCTCAATTTGAAGAGCATTTGGCGAATTTGGAAAATAGCAGCAGCTCAGCAAATGCAGGGACTTCCTGTCCAGATTATGAAGAAAAAAGGTTCAGTGCACAAGATAAAACATATTAATACAGAGAAAGTAAAGAAGCTCTCAGTCCTTCAAAGGTCATCATTGAGAACCATGACAGGTAATCTCGGTGTTAGTAAAACTTTGATATATGTGTGGGTGAAAGAAAAAAAACTGAAGGCACATACAAATGCAATAAGACCCTTTCTTACCCCCTAAAATCAGATATGCAGACTGAATTGGGCTCTCAGTCAGCTAGGTTCCATCATTGAGAGTGGAAAAATAAAGTTCAAGACTATGTACAATACAATTAATGTGGATGAGAAATGGTTTTACCTTACCAAAACCAAAGATAGGTACTACCTTTTGGCAGATGAGATTCAACCTTATAGGACATGTAAGTCCAAGAGATTTATCCCAAAAGTTATGTTCAATTGTGATGTTGCAAGACCAGTGATAGATATGGATGGCACTGTCCTCTTTGATGAAAAAATTGGTATATTTCCATCCATTACAGAAGAGCCAGCACAAAGAAACTCAAAGAACAGAGACAAGGGCACAGTTCAAACAAGACCAATACCATCAATCACAAAACCAGTCATGAAACAATGCCTAATCAATCAGGTCAGATTCATTTCAATGCATTTTTACTATCAGAATTGAATGCAATTCATCATTTAGCGCAGTAACAGCAATATCACATAAACATGCAGATGGTGCCTGTAATTAAAGCCAAGTGGCCAGCTTGGCTTGAATGCAATTCAAACAAGACCAATACCATCAATCACAAAACCAGTCATGAAACAATGCCTAATCAATCAGGTCAGATTCATTTCAATGCATTTTTACTATCAGAACTGAATGCAATTCATCATTTAGTGCTGTAATAGCAATATCACATAAACATGCAGATGGTGCCTGTAATTAAAGCCAAGTGGCCAGCTTGGGCAAGCAAGAACATTTTTACCAAGCAAGATAATGTCAAGCCCCACATCCAAGACAATGATCCAGACTTTCAAGTTGTTGCTAGATCAGTATCCAATTAATTTGTCAACCTGCCAACTCATCGGATACTAATGTCAATGACCTTGGCTTTTTAAGAGCCATGCAAACACTCAAAGATAAGAAACCTGCTTCTAGTGTTGAAGAGTTACTACATAATGTGCAGGAAGCATTTGATAATTATGAACCTAGTAAGTTAAACAATGTTTTCCTTACTTTGCAAGGCTGTTATGAAGAAATTATGAAAGCAAAAGGCAGCAACAACTACAAGATCCCTCATATGGGGAAGGAAAGACTTCTTAGGCTTGAAAAGCTACCAGAGTGCCTTGAAGTTGATGAAGGGTGATGGTCCCGATACGAGTTCTGGTGTATGGGGGGAGGGGGGAATACACCAGATAAAACTTTTAAAAACAACCCCCTAAAAATAACACAATCGAGTAAGACAACTCAGTTGGAATCACAACCGAGTAAGAAACACTCAGCTGGAAGTGAAGTGCTGTGCGGAATGTGGTGGAAATTAACTCGTATAAAATCAACTCACGCTTAAGTGCAAGGTTGGTCAATAACCAAGACAGTTGATATGGAAGAATGCAGTTTGTATGCAGGTTAGTTAGTCAGTTGAATATGCAATAAGTAACTGAAAAATAAACACAACACACAGGAATTTACGTGGTTCGGAGATAACTCCTACGTCCACGGGGAGTTGTGAGTCCACACAACTCAGTCCAAGTTCTTCTGGACAAACCACAAAGCTTACGTGGGCTTTGCAACCGTTGAGATAAGTTTACGGGTACTTATCAACCTTACAGATTAGTTTACGGGTACTAATCAACCTATCTACTCAGTTACGGGAAGAGTAGGGTCCTAACAACCTTTTCAGGTGTGTGAAAGTGTGGGTTTCCAACTAATAGCTCGAACAAGAAGTGAGCTATGATCTAACACTCTACGAACTCTCAACTAGTGATGTTCTCAAGGTTGGATCAAAAGACACTAAGACAGAATCTAACACTCTAGAACTCTCAACTAATGATGTTCTAAGAGATTGAATGCAGTTCAGCTCGTGTGAAGTATTTAGTTCTTTCTTTCGTTCTTTGGTCTCTTCTTGCACTTGTCTGTCTTGTATATCTCGTAGTCTTGGTGAATGAATGAAGGCCTCTATTTATAGGCGGAGAGAATCAACTAGCCGTTGGAGGAGCTGTTGATCTCTATTCTTTGAAAACAATGGCTTGTCTCTCATCTTCTGCAGACTTTCCGGATTTGGCAACTGCGTGCTTCTGCTTTCCATCTGAGACAGCCTTGTGTTGGGCCAAATGAGGTAATGACAGAGAGTCAAACCTTCACGTGATTTCTTTATTTGAATTTCAAATCTCAACATTGGTCTTTCAACAATGGATGGTCGGTTGAGAGTTTCGATCTTCATCTGACTTGTTCTTCAGCTGATGTTCTATCTGAGTAGGAACATGTGAACTCTCAGCTGACTTTGAACTTCAAGCTGTTGATCTAACTGATTGAGTCCTACAACTGATGTTCCATCTTGAACGCTCAGTTGTCCTTTTTGTATCCGACTCTGATCAGTTGGCTTCGAACGCTTAGTTGTCTTCCTTACAACTAATGTTCTATCTCTTGAACGCTCAGTTGTCTTTCATCTTCCCCTTTGAATTGCTCAACTGATGTTCTATCTTGTGAACGTAACTTCCCCCTTTTTAAACACTCAATTGTCTTTAATTACGTCTGATGTTCTCTCCGAGCGATGCCTTGTTGCCGTCTTCAGCTGGAGACCTGTAAAGATAAAATCTCAACATTGCTCAAACAGCGAGCCTAACTACTAACATTAGGATCTGGCAACATCTACTCGGTTGGGGTCAGTTGGTTTTGGAATCAATCAAAACTTTAATAAATTTCCCAACAAAGGGCTTGTTAGGGACAGCTTGGACTTCTTAAAGTTGCATAGAAATGAAGGGGATAGCTTTTACAATGTGGACAAGCTGGTTGAGGGACTGGAGCAGATTGTTCTACAAGATTAGTGTCAGGTCATGGTTTGGGCAGATGGTAGTTTACAAGCACAAACAATGTGAAGGGACTTTTTGAGTTGTTTGTAATGTAAACTCTATATTTTGCATCAATATTGGATCCTTTTTGTCTTAGCAGTAACCTTTTGCATCATAGACTTTTAATATTACACTTACAACAACCTAATTCAACCTCCAAAACTAGGGATTAACACTCCTAGTGGCGGCATCATTAGATTGCATTAAGTGCACATCACATTCTTTCACTAAGGCAGCAGATCACCAGCTCAACATAGGCATCATCATGCATGAAAATCATAGATCATAGATCTCAAAGAGAGGCAGCAATATCACATAAACCCTCCAAAAAAATAAATCAAGTGCAGTATCTGTATCAAGTGCAGTATCTGTATCAAATGCAGTATCAAAACCACTGATCAAGATCAGGATTAGGCATCATGAAGCATGAAAATCATAGATCACAGATCTCAAAGAGAGGCAACAATATCACATAAACCCTCCAAAATAATAAATCAAGTGCAGTATTTGTATCAAGTGCAGTATCTGTATCAAATGCAATATCAAAACCACTGATCAAGATCAGGATTAGGCATCATGAAGCATGAAAATCATATATTACATATCTCAAAGAGAGGCAACGATATCACATAAACTCTCCAAAAAAATAAATCAAGTGCAATATCTGTATCAAGATCAGTATCAAAAATCGACCATAACCATAAAAACTCACAGATCAGGCATCAAAATCATCATCATCAGGCATCGAAATCACATATCAGGCATCAAAATCATCATCATCAGGCATCAAAATCACAGATCAGGCTTCAAAATCACTGTATCAGGCATCACCAGCCGACAATGGCATCACCAACCCATAAAACCCAAAATAAGAACGTAATAACCTGATTAAATGAGAGATAAGACGTAAGGGAAGAAGATCCCTAGCGTCAGCAGATAGCGAATTCTTTCTTCTTCGCTCTTATACTCATTTGGAATGAAAGGGAGCATCTCATCATCAAAGACAAGCTGGCGCATCTCCGACTCAGTTTCCGGCACGATCGTGTCGAATCCAACCCCAGTATCGCAGATCTACACATCATTCTCGGTGGCCGCCATCGATTCAAGAGCAGTACTGCTCACCATCGATTCACCGAGGTGAACAATGTCGAGATCAGATTCGACATCAAGAAGATTTGATTCTGGCACCACCTCCGCCGAATCGATCTCAACGAAGGGAGATTCCCATGAATAGGTAGGGATTGGCGAAAAATGAGTTGCAGAGAATACGTTTGAGGGATCGCAGGTATCGTAAGCAGAGAGAGTATTAGGGTTGGCCATGAGAGAGATGAGAGATGCGGCGTGAAGATTTTGGGAGAATAGAGAATCACAATTAGGGTTTGCAGAGAATACGTTTGGGGGAAAATGGGAGGATAGAGATGCAGAAATGAATTTGGGTTGTGTGGGTTGGGTAGGAGTAATTGGGTTGGATAATTATGGAGATAATTAGTGGGTTAATTGGTTGGGTTAATTTGTTGGGGTGGGATCCACCAATGACAAAGGGTAGTAAATAGGGAAAAGTTATGAGGATATAAGGGTACAATAAGTAAAGTGGGTATTTTTTTTGTGGGCAAATTTGGTGATAAGTAGGTATTTTTTTCGTGGACGGAGGGAGTATATTTTTATAAGGAACATGTGCTCCACTATTTTTATTTAAAAATTTAAAATAGAGAATGGTTAGTAATTTAACAAAATCCGTGAAATTGAGCTTGAAATCGAGTCAACCAACGAAGCAAAAAGTTGTAGAATTCGAGTTTATATAAAATTGCCATGAGAATAAACCAGCGACATAAAACATGTATCGCTCGTAGCCAACACATGCATGATAGAGCAATTGTCACTGCGTGGGTGATGCATCTCCATGACTGGTGGAGGAGGAGAGGTTCACGAGTTGTGAATACTTAAATGAAGTTAGTTTTGGAGACTAGATTTTCTTGGATGTGTATATATTTTAGACGAACAAAAACATCACTACAGCAGCTTCATAACATTCAACAAACATTCATAAGATAAAAGACGCAATGCTGCAACAACAACAAACCAACTCGTGTCTCTATTGGTTGGAGAGGATAAGTCCACGATAAAACACGACACGAGGAATAGCATTCATATTCATACACGATAAAACACCTACTTCAACTACATCATCGTTTTCTTCATCACGAATGCCATCTACATCACGACAAACTTTATTTAGTAGCGTGTACCAGTATACAACCAGCCGCCATGTTCGTCCAATCCTCACATCCTCATCACAGTCGGAGAAGAATCCGGCTGCCCTACAGACGAGGACTTTGACACATCAGCTGCTGATGGTGCTTCTTCCAGACAGCTCTTAGTGTCCTCGCTGTTCATTCCAACACTTAGCTTCTCCACCTCTTCTTGTGTGTATATATGGATCTTCGTCGCCACCTCAACAAACTCGCTGCAATCAGAATTCACAATTAGTAAGAGATGTGTGCGTAAAAACACAAAGAATATCCACATGAAGGACTTACTGCCAAGGGTCGTCGCCAACTACCATCATGTCATTCTCACTGTCCGTATACAGAATGCGCCATCCATTGTTTGGATCGAGCAAGAGGCCTTCCATGTTGAACAGCCTCTCTAGTTCAGCCAGCAAATCATCATAACCGTTGAGCCGTGAAAGATCAATGGCTCTCCCCACCAGGCTACCTTGTTTGTGTACCTACGAGCATGGACGGGTCGCCCTTTTCAGTCTCAAGAAAAGAATATTAATCGGCAATAGATATTCAACTTCCTCAAAACTTACTTTTGTACAGCTCCTCTTACTAGGACCCTGTAGATTAACGGTACAAGGATCTTCTGTCAAAGAGAAACCAAATATTTTGCAGTTTGGAACTTTCTCCTTCGAGTTATTTTCGCTGCACACATTGTTAAGATGCATCAATGATGTTGCAGGTGCAGATGTTCTCTCCAGCGCCCTTGGTTCATTCGACAGATGTTGCATTCGACCTATATCAGCTTTAGTCCCACTCAGAATCGAAGTGGGGCTCAGAACATTACTTCCTGTCTGAAAATTCGGAAAGTTGGACAGCATCAGAGGGATTTGTCCTGCTGCATGGAAGCTCTTGTGCGGAACAGGCACACTTCTTGCACCTTCCGAAGCCAGGGGATAGAAACTGGGAGTCGGTCTCCGATGTGCATTGTAACCATGTTGAGGTTTCGACCATACACCAAGATCCAAATTACTACTTCTCCCAGTTAAAGATTTGAATGAGCAAATTTCTTGACCTTGCAAGACCTTAGGAAACCAATTGGATTCCAAAAAGCCTGTGAAATTGGCGGGGGCGTGGTTTCTCACAAACTCGCCATAATTAATCTTCTCCATCCTGTTTGGTACAGGATTAGGTGTGGTAGGTTGCATACCAAAATCGAGCTGGCAGTTCACACGATCACTACTATAAAAAGGTGAAACAGGACCTACATTTTCTTGACCTTGCAAGACCTTGGAGGATCTTACAGACTCCTCAAAGTCCAAAACAGAACCCCCGCCTGCATCAAATAGGAAAAATTTATACCTTGCAGTTTCAGATGAGAGCAAAAAACGCAGAGGTAGAGCAATACAAATAAGTCAATTGGAAAGATATGCACCAGCAATCGGGCTGCCATGCGGGGTAACATGCAGATTTGACCTCAGTTTCTTCATCCTAGGTGAGGACTGGATACTCAGAGGTGCATAGTTACCTGAGAAATCGATGTCCCAAGGAGACACTCGTTCTTGGTGGTTGCTCATGATGTCCTCATCCCAACGCACCTATAACATAACAAGCATGTTAGTTCAGTTGCCAAATGATTGGAGAAATGGAGATATGCAATCACAATAACATCATGTGGGGGGGGGGGGGGGGGTGTCGAGCCTTCTTATAGTAGTTTTCTAGTAAAAAATAAACTCTAAAGTCGAAAAATTATGAAGATACCAATAACAATTCCAGCTATTGACCTAAATCTAGGCAAAAGATTTCCATGTTATGCACTCAGAATAGGAAAAACATAAAATAATTCATAGATTGTTTCCATAAGAAGCAACTAGTTGGGACTATGTGCCATCAGTTTATGAAATAAGAGATTGATCAACTAATAAGGGTTAAGACACGAGAATATGTCGACCAGAACATGCTTTCAAAACTCAATAGATTAGAGACGTGAAATGGAATGGACAGTGACACACATGCATTTTTGTCAGTAGGAAACATGATGACAGCAGATCACCTAGTACAAATACCAACGATAAACTAGACGTCCTAGAGAGCCCTAATGGCAGCAAAAATGCGAAATCACAGAAGGGTTGCCTGGTTATGAAGTTATACTCTACCATCAGGCATCTCCATTTCGAGTTCTGCCATCTATACGGATCTATGTCACCAACTCCAGTCACCACTCCACTGAACCTGCAAAAATAAAACAAATATAATCAGCATGCATCACAGAGGCAAAAGCATCTTGGTAAACAACTGAATTCATGTGATACCTTCTTTCAGGAGAATCATCAAAGTCGAATCTCATTCTGAATCTCGTCCCTACAGGTATCAGACTGGTGGTACACTTGACATATTTTTCATAGGGGATGATAAAATCAGAATGGCTCGCCCTGCAAAAACAATAAAATAAAAAGATAATAATAAATAAAAAATTAGTACAGGTAACTCTAACCTAGTTGTGCCGCATATAATGGTAACTATCAGGATTGTTGTCACTATTTCATATTTGTGCTTGGCCAGAGGAGTTGGATTTCTATAATTTACTCTTTCAATATTATTCAACTTTGTGAATTAATAGGAACCGGAGCTACACATATATTCTCTGGCTGTCGGTCAATGAATTCAACTCAGACTGTATAGCAACCAAATCAAGGCATTCGTGAACAGCTATATCAGCAAAAAGTAACAACTGAATATCTACCATGATCTCCCTGTCTAACCTGCCATTTTGCTGCAGTTTCTTCTTTATTCAGTTAAAATTCATATTCATTGCCTCAATCATGTTTAAATTTTATGATTCAGTGCTTCCATAATTATAGGGCAACACCATGGCGAGATTCAACTACTCTAAGCTATGTTCAAATCAATCACGTTTGTGAACTCATTTCTTTTGTTATGATAAAGTTAATAGAGTTCTAGTCACTGGAAATTATGCTGAAGTTATAAGACATAAATAAAACTAAAATATGAAACTATATCATCTCAGGAACTTAACAGATACTATATCTGAAAATCCAAGTGTGATTAGAAGCAGTCTTTATGACACCATCAAACATGCCTTTTCTTTTTTCCCCCAATATATGTGCTCTTAAGTCTTAAAGCACTCCATTCTTACTACAAGTCTTCCGTTATTATCTCCTACACCATACTAAGTATAATTTGAAGTTGACATAATTGTTACTACATGGCAATGCAGTATGTAGTGTAACTCTGAGCACAAGAACTATTAGGTTAAGTACGTTAAAACTACAGAATCTCATTATGCAACCCCAAAAAACAAAGAGAACGCACAGCAGTACCTTGGGCTGTAGAAAACATGAAACGGGTCATTCCTTAAAAAAGCATTTGCAACTGGAGAGAGGACATTGGGATACGAATTCTGATTTTTTATGAGTGAATCAGGTAAACCATTCCTAGGTCGAGCAGCTCGTCTAATCCCCAACCGTAGTTCTCCAGTTTCTCCTCTGCAATACAGGTAATACACATTAAGGAAAGGAACACTTTAAACAAGAATGCTGCAGAGCAAAGCTCAATTCTAATATCTACCTATTTTCTTTGCAAAAGAAAATTCTTTCTACATTTTACTTTCTTACTTACCTACGTGCCCTCAAATCAACCTATATCTATGACAGTCGGGTATATAGTAATCTCGTCAATTAAAAGTTGGTTTTAGAATTTATCCATTTTGATATACATGCCCCTTTTTTTCTTTCAAGCATCAGTTTGAAATGCATCATGTATATGTATGGCTCAAGTGCAGAACTCTAGATGAAATTTACCTCAAAAAGAGAACAGCATCCCCCGCGACAAGATTCTTCTGACTGACAAATATACTCCAACCCGTAGTGAGCAAATGCCGCCTTGGCTGACCTGTAATGTTATATCGAACACTCAGAATCTCCTACAAGAGAATGACTGATTACACAAACTTTATACCTCTATAAATGTGTCTGAACTTCCACTCCACTCCATGCAGGTCCTTGGCTATGAGTTCCTGTGAGGGCCTTTGCTCTTTATAATCCTACAACGGAATGTAATTTCTCAGCATGACAAAATTCACTTGAGTTATAGAGAATAAAGTGCTATTGCTCGAACAGGGCCAAACCAGAGGGGGGAAGCAATCTTCGGCAGCCCTACGAGGAACAGAAAATCCACCATGGGTACTAGTATCAGAAGCAGTCAGGGTTTTGCAGAACATGTGGGAAGTCAACTTTGCAGGCACAGCGTCATTCCCGTCCTCATCAACACCCGCAGTTTCACTCTCTTTGCCGTCTAATTTCACCTCGGCCAGCTGCATCAGCGCAACAACTTAACAAAGACCAAAAATTGGAAACTTACAACTTTTTCTCCTCAAGAGTTAAGAACCGTAAAATAACAAATTAAGAACCAATCTCCTCACCACCAATGAATTCCCAATTCTCTCACTAATCAAGAATTCAAGAATTAAAAAATTCACACATCCAACTCAAAACGAATACATAAATCACTTAGTTGACCAAAAATACCTCCGGTAGAGGAAGCAGACTCAATTGAGTGTACACTTCATCATTCTCCTTGTTTGCCTGTTACCAAACAAAAATGCAAAACTCAAAACAGAAGCAAAGCAAAACCAAATCACAAAAATACTATTTGATGAAATTAGACCCCAGAATAAAACCAACAAGGCATTGAACACCAAACAAGAGCTCAATAAGGCACTCACAAGTAGCCGAACATCGATAACCCGGGAGAAGATCTGTGGAGGAAGATCAAAGGTGGGCATATCCATGGGAGGAAAGGGTGAGGCAGAGGCAGCCTGCTCCATATGGCCTTGAGGGAAATACACCGCCACATTTCCTTTCTTGGGCAAGCTGGTGAGGGGTCCAGCACAAGCATGCCAGAGCTCTATATATATTGATGGTGGAGCAGATTCTGAACAAGAGGAAGAAGATGAGTGAGAGGCAGCATTTTAAGAATTGAAGTGCGCAAACAGCCATAATCACAACTACCATTTTCACATTCTCCTCCATTTTCACATGCATTATTCCTCCCCACCTCACTCACTGCATGATTCAGATCAAATTCCATGAATTCCCAGAAAAAAAGCTTCGAAGTTTCTGCTCTTCTTTAACCAAATATCTCCAGTCACTCTAGCATTACACAACCACAAAAACAAAGGCAACTAACACAAAAAAATAAAAATAAAATAAAAACAAAGGGGCAAAGAACATTGAGAAATAGGCTGGAAATAGTAATCAAGAATGCTTTTGAAAGGTTTGATTGGATTTCCAAGAAAACTGCAGAGGAATTATCATTAACAGGAGTAAATTTTGAGGAAGAAATCCATAAAGGTGGCCCCTTTAGAGCAAGAAGGGCAAAGGGGTTTCACAAAATAGCAAACAGAGAAAGAAGTCATATTTTTTTGGTGAGGATAGCATAGCAAAGAGAGCAGTAGGCCAATAATCTAAAAAAAATGAGAAGAAAAGAGCAAGAAGGGCATCAAATAGTATCAAATAATAACAAGAAATTCGAAGTATGATTCCTCCCCCATTTGCAGTTCTGTGAAGGGTGAGCAGCAGTAACAGACATATACAACTGCTTGGCAAGCACAGAACCTAAAGCCAAAAGAAGCCAATGTAGCAGTCCCCTTTTGGACTTGAGACTGATTTTGAGTAATGTGTGTGTGTGTGTGTGTGTGAGAGAGAGAGAGAGAGAGAAGAGAAATGAAGAGAGAGAGATAGAGAACTGTGTTAAGTGGAGGGGACAAGCTAAGACAGTACAGAACCCACAGCCAAAGCCTAACCCCACTCTTTCTTTGTTTGCTTTGCATAAGCTTTTATGATTTTTTTCAATATGAAAAAAGAAAAATTTAATCACAACAATAAGATGTTTTTTTGCTGATTATCAAATTTTATTTTCTTCACTTTTAGGCTAAGCCTCCCTACTCCAGTCACCAGCACCACAAAAAAAAAGAGGTTTTTTCCACTGAATGCAAACAAAGATGTCTTTACCCGTCCTAATAAAGAAGAGATTTAAATTCAAGAAGTTGAAGACAAGCCATCATAGTATGTACCACTATTATCTCTGTCATTCAATTTTACTTTGACCAAATCTCTTGATGGAAAAAAAAAAAAGCAAGGTGATTACCACCTCATCTTTAGCATAATTTAAGTACTTGTCACCTTTTTATGGTTATCAGATTCTATGTCACATGCGCATTTTTTATTTTTATCTTACATATTATGATATTTGCATTTTTAATTACATGTACTTTTAGTTTGCTTGCACTAGATTCGGATTTTTACTATTAAATGTATTATCAAAGTTTCTTTAGCATTAGAACTGTATATTTGTATCTGCATATATATGTTTGTTGGGAAAATACACTGAGTGGCTTTACCAGTTGACTTCGCCTCAGTTTTAGTAAAACTTAAATTAATTAAAGACAATTAATTAATTTAATACAACTTTAGTTCGCTGGTAATTTCTGGTATTGAAAAGTCATGTTTGCAGTCGGTGATACACACAATTGTTAACAATGTGCAAATATTATTTTTCCCCTTAATTGAAAAAATTCACCATTTTAGTCTAATAATAAGTCATTGTGATAGTTTTAGTTCATCATTATTACATTATTCAAAACGACGTCATTTCGTTTATGTTGTGAGTCGCGTGTCATTTTGAATGATGGGCTGGATTTTCCAAAGTTGGGAATCACTAACAAACTTAAAACTGTTACCAAATCAATTTGGGGAGCTAGCTAGACGAGTCTATTTACCATGCTTGTCTCATGTATTTCATCCTATGTATAGTAGAGTTGTCATCAACATTCAATAGGAATATGAAATATGGGACATAATTTATTATAGTAGTATGATTTTATCTAGTAATATCTTTTTTTAAAGGTGAAAAACTTTAGTACGTTCTATTCTACATGTGATGCGACATTCCATATTTCCATTGCATCCATAGAGTAAATATATGTACAGAATTTAAAGTTACTGCACTAGGTAAATCTGACCAATAAAATTTCATGGTTCACCCACTAATATAGATTAGGATTATCCATTTGCTTATAATGCTCGTAATTATTCATCATAATAATCATATCAACATAAAGTAATGGAATAAATATTAAATTAATTTTATTAACATACGTGACCCATCCATTAAGATTTATAAGGTGGAGCTCTAATTACGCCATTGACAATGGAATTAACATGTTTCTTTTTTTTAAGGACCTACACAATATATATATATATATATATATATATATATATATGAGAATAAATTTTATTTGAGAACGTGAGAATGATATATTTTAATGTATTTTTCTCACATCGAAATGCATATATTGAATAATTGTAATGCATGCATATTCTAATGCATAAACTGTAATAACTTAATGCATTAATATCATAATGCATAAATTACATTAACTCAATGCATCGTTAAATTTGAGTTATTAATTAAGAAATATCAAAGATCCAAATTTATTCTCATTTCTCACATAAGATAGCATTCTCATGATCCTTTTATTTTTATATATATAGTACTTGTTTTGAGTTATTTTTATCAATATAGATAAGACATATCCTCCAACGTATGGCATTATTACAAGTATTCAGTCTAGTGAGTAAGACGACGAACATGTATACAAGAATAGATGAGTAATTAGACATATACGTACAACTTAGAATTAATAATTGATGAAGTAATATAATTAAATAGTTAAATAACTTACTCAAAAACAAATAATTGAAATTTTGAGAATGGAAAATAATTAAAAATGACACATGTCACTACATTTATTTTCCAATACACCTCTGCCCATAGCAATTTCATAATGCAAACATCTTTGTAACACAAATTATACCAAACAAATCACATAGTATAAAGTTCGAAAGAAACACTAGTAAAATTCAAATTCACCAACGTTGGATGTTTTTACAACTCACAATCATGTCTCAAACCGATACTAATTTCCAATTAAGTTTGACGTCCAACTATGATCTATTGGACCACGGTAGTTATAAAGAAGTCAGGGGTCAAAAATTGGACACTGAAATCAAAAGTACGTTACAGTTTCCTAAGCATACGTATTTATGTCCGTATATGGATGTATGGGATGAGAGAGAGAGAAAGAAAGAGAGATGTCAAAGAGAGTGGGGCCCATACTAAAATGTTTGGCAGCAAGTATAGTGGGAGTGCTCTGGTGTTAGTAGTTAGGGATCAATGCCTTTATTCATACTCTCTCTAGTCTCATCAACTTCTTTTTCTCTCTAAACCTCCCCCACCCCCCCCCTCCCCCATTCTCCTCGCCTTGCGCGTGCTATACTACTCTCATTACTCCATCATTCTTGCAGTAATTTCCAAGAATTTTATCGCTTTAGGATTTGAAAAAATAAGTACGATGTTCCTTTTTGTTGTTCTAAAAAAATGTATAAATGTTTTTAATCTGAGATTCGGAAACATAAATACTACTATAAATTAATTGCATGATGACTTATATTTATAATTTCAATCAATTAAGTTTTATATTTCTAGTTTTCATCTTTCATATTCTAAGTAAATAAAAATTACTATCACAAATAAAAATAATTTTTTCCAAGTGAAAATTAGAATAAGTAAATCAAATTATCTTTTTTCATCTGATATATCTTGGCAACATTCCGAGTAACTCCTCAATCGGGAGTCCTGCCTGAAGAAGTCGGGACCACGATAGCTGCCAAATTTTCTACTGGTACATGGACAATTTACACTCATCGATGGACTTACCAGCCTTGATCGCAAAGCTGCAAACAAAGTCCACTCCGCCCAATATCAAGCAAAGGGCATGTCCAAGCCCGATCAAGTACCAGTTGCTTCGCCGGTAGGTCCACTTAGGTTAGAAGGCATTGTCCCTTAGTTCTTACCAGCGGTGAATCAGATTGAAACTGAAAGTTGCCGAAAATTGGCGGAATGCTCTCGAAACTAATTCACTTGAGTGAGACATAGGAGAGGCAAATTTCGCGGGTGGGGGTGCGAATTAGGGTGAGGAAAATCACAATTTGAATTTTTATTTTCTTCTAAAAACACTCAACTATGTATGTTTGCAATTTTCTATTCTTATTGTCACGTGACATAGCTAATATGCTCAATTAATTTGAAGACTATAATATGATAGTTACAATCTCGTCAAGAAATAGAGAAAAGGCACTCAAATAGTGCAACTTCTGTCTGTAAGCACTAGTTTATAGTTAACCCTATCACTTTCTCTTTCTCATATAATGAAAAAATATTCCCTCCGTACAGAAAAAAGTAACGTGTTTCTTTAGGTACGGTATTAAGATGAATGATTAAAGTGATTAAAGTAGTATAAATAATAATCCTTAAAAAATAATTATTTTTTTATTTAAAAATAAATTATTTATTATGGAACAATTCAATAGGACAAACGGACCACTTATTTTTAACTGGATGGAGTAATTAAGTTTGATTTTAATTGTCACGTTGAATAGATACATTTAACTCAAACTCAATATAGTTAGTTAGTTACACGTGGATATATAATAGAAACACGCGCTAAAGGAGGTGCGTGGGAAGAGAGGTAATTTAACTGTGTAAGGCCGATCGAGAGAGAGAGAGAGAGCATCAGAGTGAAAAAGAAAAGTGCTAAATCAGGTTGGCCTGCGCCTTCGGCGCTGTTTGCGGGGCCCCACTGCTGCATGTAGTATATGTTTCTCTCTCCTTATTATGTGTATACCGTATTTATACGCACATTGCTCAGGGAAGATGCCCTTCGATCCTGCACAAATAACGCAAATGTCACTGGACTCACAACTCCCGCTTTCCACGCTCAACTTCACCATTTACCTGACCGACCAAAAAAAGCAGCGGCGCCGGGTTATGCTTCCCCCTTTATCTGCCGACACGTTGCAAGAAATTAAATTAGAATAGAAAATAATTATAAATAAAAATAAAATTTACGAATCATACCATGGTTGCCACACTTCACAACACTATTCGGCTCGTAAGCTCGTGAATAAGCTCGTTTAGTGATTAAGATTGAAAATATATCTAGTCATGTCTTATATTTTTATACTCTAATCAATAATAATAGTATGAATATTTAACAAACTTTATTTGTTATAAGAACAAAACTTAAATTTAGTTAATACAATATGTTATTGCGAATAAAACGATCAATTTTGAATAAAAATAATGGATATTTAAAATATAAAACTAAATTTAAAAAGTTCGTTTTGGCTCGCTTAAGCACGCGAGCCTCGAAATATTCGACAAACTAAGCTCGAGATTCGACTCGATTATAAACGAGCCGAGCTTGAGCACGATAGTATTCGGCTCGGCTCAGTTTGAGTACACCCCTAATTTTAGGCAAAGTAAATTTTATAAAACAAAATTATTTTTATATTAGTATAGATTATGATATGTGAATAAGTATTAGATATACTTAATTGGTGAAAATTGAGATAATAGATTAAGAATTTAAGTACTATCTATTATATTACATGAATAGAATATATATATATATATATATCACAATTGTTTTGATGCACCGATTGTATACCATACAATCGGATCATGCGGGTCGGGTCGCATGGTATTTTAAAAAAAAAATCTGTGGACAGTATATTAATTATAATACTGGCGCTAAGGATGTACAAGAAAAAGGCGTTGGCCTAGCAGTTAAGGTAGCTTAGTGATGTATGGGAGGCGCAGATTCGATTCATGGTTGGAGCAAAACTTCATTTTTTTTATTTTACTTCATTTTTCAGGTTTTTTTTATTTAATTTTTTTTCTTTCCAGCTTTTCAACCATAATACTTGATTTTACTTCATTTTTCATTTTTCAGTTTTAATTTTCATTTTTTAAAAAAATATTAATTACTTATTTTTTTACATTTACTTTTCTTATTCTTTTCTCTTTGTTTTTAGTTTCTTTTTCTTTCTTTGTTTTCTTTTTTATTAATTTATTTTCTTAATTATTTTCATTTATTTATAAATTAATAATAGTTATTAGTTACTTTTACCACTATTACTTTTGCTCACGGGAATATTTACTTTTATTTACGATAATTTGTACTTTTAGTTATTTAGTTAAGTAATTATTATCGTTAAAAAAGTAACTATTGATATGAAGACATGTAATGTTTCACAATCATTACTTTTTTTCACGACAATATTTACTTTTATTCACGATAACGTATACTTTTAATTATTTGGTAAAGTAATTATTGTCGTTATTAAAAGTAATCATTGACATGAATAAAAGTTATGTTTAGAAAATATTACTTTTTTCACAACAATATTTACTTTTATTCGTGACAATTTGTACTTTTAATAATTCAATTAGGTAATTATTATCGTAATGAAAAATAATCATTGCTATGAACAAAGGTAACGTTTCAAAAATATTACTTTTCTACACGACAACTTGTACTTTTAATAATTCGATCAAGTAATTATTATCGTAATGAAAAATAATCATTAATATGAACAAATGTAATGTTTTAAATATATTACTTTTTAAATGAAAATAATGTTAAAAAATAAAAAATTGAAAAAATAAATAAAATGAATAATTGGAGACAACATAATTAAAGAAATATTAAGAAAAATGGGAAAAATGAAAATTACTTTAAAAAAAGATAATATGAAGAATAAATAATTAAAAAATAAAAAAAAATTAGAAATAACAAATAAAATGAATAACAGGTAAGAAATAACATAATGGAGAAGAAAAATTAAAGAAAGAAACGAAAAAAGAAAAAGAAAAAAGAAAAAAGAAAAAACTAAAAACGAACAAGGCTTTATAAAGTAAAAACCCACAACTATAAATAAAGACATCAACATGTAAATGAATATCGAAAGCTGTAGCCTAGTGGCTTTGCTTTACAGCTTTGGGCGTTGCTTGGCAGAGGTAGCCGGTTCCATTCTCCAAGTGAGCAAGCGACCAAATTTTTTTTTTTTAATAATTGGAGCGCGGGTCAAATTCGGGTTTGACATTATATACTATAAACCAGGTGTACAGAAACATGCCCATATATATACATTTTCCTATTATTAATAGATGCGGAGATCAAATTAATATCTATTATTAATATATATAATAAAAATCATTATATTAAAAATACTAAAATAAAGAAAAATCGGAATTGAGCCTGGAGCACCATGAAGGGAGCAACATTTAAAAAAAAATAGAAATCGAGTTATTATATTATAAGAAGTGAATTTTTGTAAAAGATAAATGTGTAAAAAAAATAAATAGGCGTCGGATTTACATTTAAAAATTGAATTTTTGTAAACATAAATATGCATTGTAAAAGTAAATATATGGTGTTCTTATATATTATTAAGAATTGTTTTATATATATATACACAATTAAGAATTTGAAATATGTAGTATATAATAAGGCATTGCGTGTGAATGTGATTAATGTGAATTAGAATTTGGGTTATTATATATATATAAACGAAAACGACTCTACGTAAAAAAAATCTTACGTGACACTCCTCATATTCCTCTATTCCTATTTATCTAAATTTTTAAATTTTTTGAATATAAAATCAATATCTATCATATTTATATTATATATATTATATATGACATGGAAATAAAATCTTAACAACATCAAATCCTTAAAATCAATATCTATCAATATTTTAAAAATTCTATATATAGTTATAGAATATATATATATATATATATATATATATATATATAGAGAGAGAGAGAGAGAGAGAGCTGATATGCTACTCACCTTCCGTGAGCACCATTCGTGGGCACAATCATCGATTCGTTCACATTAACACTATTTTCTTTAATTTTTGTCATTGCATTTTAATCTAATACCTTAAAAAATGTTATTGAAATCATTAAATTGAAAAATTACATAAAAAATAATGCTCCATTTGTTTATTTATTCATTTCTTTAACGTTAAAAGGGAAAATAATAAATCAAGCTTTAATTTTTATGTAAATTTTCAATCTAATGATTTCATTAACATTTTTTAACGTATTAGACTAAAATGCAATATCAAAAATTAAATAAAACAAACAATGTTAATATAGACAAATCGAGAGTGGTGCCCACGAACGGTGCTCACGGAAGGTGACTAGCATATCGGTTCTTTATATATATATATATATATATATATATATATATATAGAGTTATACATATATTTCTTTTATAAAATAATCGATGATAATACAACTAAAAATCTATCTATATATTATTACATTATGTATGTATACATAGGTATCATCGTCCAACTTAAATTTTCATCCATATAACAATACGGAAATAATATTATTTTTTAATTATATCTATATTATCATTATTATAAAAAAATTATAACTCTTCTATCCACATCGTTTTTTCAATTAAACCCCACCTATTCTAAAGACTATAAAATTAATGCATATTTTCTTATTCCACAATTGTTTTGTATCACCCAATCACTTAGTCAATTAATCATTGTCAGAATAAATAGTAATATTTTTTTTATAAATAATCTATGATAATACAACTAAAATCTATCAATAAAATTATCTCAAAAAATTGACAGATTAACTTTAATTATAAATCATCATGTATTATATTAAATAAATAAATAGTATATTCCAATTAATTCTTCAACTCCTCATTCCATATTCTACGGAAAAAAAAAATCCCCTCAAATCTTTAATTTCACATTGTTTTTTAATGAAACTCCACCAATCAAAAAGCCTATAAATATTTAAAATAGATATATATTTTTCTCATCATTTGTACCATGTACCAATTTAATTTGGCCAATGATCCAATTGAATTTGATTAATTATTTAGCCGGCCAAAAGTAGTTGTATTTTATTAAAAAAAATTATTTTTAATTTGGTCAATTAATCATGCAAATCTAAGTCAGTAAAGTGATTAAAGTTAATGATGCTTTTTTGCATTTCAAACAATCTGATCATTATTATAGTTCAAATAGTCATGGCGAACTTTTGATCATTAGAGGTTTATAAATGAAGAAAAGTTTGTAAATATAGTATTCTATTAAGAATATATGGCCAAATTTAATTAGTGATATTTAAAATTTATTATTTATGTGTAATAAGTTGAAAAATAAGAGAATTTAGAAAAATAGTCATTTTCATAGCAAAACCATCTCTTTATCTCACATTGTTTTGAAGAAGACAAATAATTTTAAACTTTTGACAATAATAATGGTGCCCACAAAAATCAGAACCGTGCCAACGAGCCTGTTCCGATCCGGAACCATGGGGCTAGACAGGCCGATTCCGAACCGACAGTTAAACTAATATTTTTTTTTTAATAATATTGAACTCACAGTATAGGATATTTATGATCACCTTCATTCTTATAGAGATTCTTTAATATTATTTTTCTTCTCTAAACTAATGTGAGACAAAAAGATATTGCTATAAGAAGGATCAACTTCAATTATGTATTTGTCCATATATTGATTTTGAGAAGAAAGATAGGTTTGAAAATTATCGATTGAAATGAAGGGCTTGAATCTCATATCGATTTTGATAAGAAATAGAGCTTTGAAATAATCTATAAAAATGCATTATCAAATATAAATAAAATTACTTATAAAACTGTGTAACTGATTTTCCTTCAAAAAAATGAATGAATAATTAACTGACAATATTTTTTTATAATATTAATAATGATTTATCGTCGATTTTCGACGAGTTATACACTAGTTATTATAATATGAATATTGTATTACTATTGAGTTATTATATACTAGTACTAGAAATTTCATTTTTTAGAAATACTACTAAAACACTATAAAAATAATAAATTTGTATGTATAAATTAAATGTAGTCGTGTGCTATAATTTCATAATTGTCCTTTTGTTCATATGGACTCTTTAACTTTACGAGTGTTGGATTTTACATATTAAAATAATTCTAAAACAAGTGGAGGAAAAAAAATCAAAAGAAAGTATGCGTGTATGGTGGTGATTGAGAGGGGGATGTATATGCATGGGATTTGACGTCTTTACCCCTACATCGCCACATCAGTCCACGATTGTTTACCAAATAATGCAAGCATTAAATACTCGATGCTAATACTCCCTCCAACCCATTTATATTGTCATTCTTTTTTTATTTATATTTTTCATTCATATTGTCATGATTTAAATAAGTAAAGTTTTAATCCTTTAAAAATTTTCAAAAATAATGAGGCATACCCATTATCTAACTTTTTACCCTTGTTCTTAATATCCGTAAAGAACAGTAACATGACGATATCCATGGGTCGGAGGAGTACTAAATTTTTCGTCTAAATTTAATAGGCTCTCTTTTCTTACGTGAACGTTTTCATTTTGAATAAATATACACGTGAAATCGATACTTGCTATACACATTAAGAACCTCGTAAATTACATGATTCCTCCGTCTCACTCAATTTGTCACCTTATTGTTCGGCACGAAGATTAAAAATAAGAATAAAAAGATATAAAGTGGGTAGGTCTCACCACTTTTAAAGAATTTTTAGAAGTTAATTATTTCTTTATTTGATATGTGACAAATTAATTGGTACATTCATATAAGAGAAGTGAGATAAATTAAACGAGACAGAGAGACAATATTATTTTATAGAATTAAATATTTTTTTGGTAAATAAAGTTATTTTATTACCAAGTGAGAAGTTAAGAACAAACAAAAACATCTCAAACTACAACCAAACTAATTCGAATATCCCACTTATCAAGAAGCAAAGCATGCGCTTTAGCTGGATATCCTTGTTGTAGCAACTAGCAATGGTGAGTTGGCTTTGCCGAGCGACCTGTTCCCAACTCACACATCTTCCACGAAAAATCCTATTATTCTTTTCTCTCCAGATATTGTAGATAACTACACATAGAACAAGTTTGAAGAGCTTCTGTTTTCCAGTATTAGAGCCACAGCTTGCTATCATATTGAGTTTCTCTTCTTCCCAAACTGCACTCATTCTATCCATACCTCCCCAACTCTTAACTTCCACCCAAACTTTAGCAGAGTAATCACATTGAAAGAAGAGATGATTTTGAGATTCACCAACCTGCCCACACAACTTGCAAACTGAATCAATCTGAACTCCAAAACGAGCAAGTCTATCACATGTCGCCAACCTCCCCAGTACAAAAAGCCATGCAATGAACTAAAACTTAAGGGGAGCAATATTATTTTATATCATCTTATGCCATGATACTTTCTGAGCATGCCCTCGCATAACTATATACAGTTTCCGAATGGAGAATGTGTCTTGAATAATCATATTCTGACCCTTCTCCATTGCATATAGAACCTCTCTAGACTCTAAGATCTTCCTCATTATCCATGAGGCTTGTGAAGGGATCCTCATGGATGTAATGTTCTGGCCCTTAACATAGTATTCGTGGACCCACTTAATCCAGATTTTATCCTTCTTTAGAGCTAGATTCCATAGGAGCTTGCAGATGGCAGCCTTATTCCATAGTTGCATGTTAATCAAGCCCCAACCTCATGCATGTTTAGGCAAGAAAAGTTTCTCCCATGCAAACAAAGCTCTTCTCGATATTCTTGATCCCCCTGTCCAAAGAAAAGTTCGACATGCAGCTTGGATAAGCTTGATAATTTTTTGAGGTATGAGGAAGATTTGGCACCAGAAAGCTTGCATGCCAAATAGGACAGATTTGATAAGCTGAATTCGACCTGCATAGCTCAATAGTTTAGAAGTCCAGCAGTCTATTCGGGCTAGAATCTTCTTGATCAAAGGATCACATTGAGCAATAGAAAGCTTCTTGGTAGAATGGAACCCCCAGGTATTTAAATGGCAGATCCCCTTTAACCATTCCCAATTCCTCCAGAAGTTGTTGTTGAATTTGGATATTAACCCCTCCAAAATATATACAGCTTTTGGCCTGATTTACTATAAGGCCAGATGCCTCAGAAAATTTATTAAAAGCTAAATAGAGATGCTTGACAGAAGGAACATCACCTCTGGTGAAGAGCAATAAATCATCTGCAAAACATAAATACACTATCCCCAGTTTTTTGCATCTTGGATGGAAATGAAATTCTGAATTTGTTCTGAGCTCCAAGAGGCATCTGTGCAGATATTCCATGCTAACTACAAACAGGTAGGGTGATATAGGATCACCTTGACAAAGCCCTCTTTTAGCTGAAAAAGGTTCTGTAATCTCCCCATTAACATTGATGGAATAGCTAACTGTAGAGACACACTTCATTATCCAAGCAACGAATTGATAAGAAAACCCCAAACCTAGCATTAAGTGCTTAATGAATGGCCATTCTAAAGAGTCACAGGCTTTCTTGATATCAATCTTAATCATGCAACAAGGAGAAATACCCTTCCTTGTATAACTCTTAATCAGTTCATGGCTAAGAAGAATATTATCAAAGATGTGTCTTCCCTTAACAAAAGCAGATTGATTCTGACTTACCACTGTATCTAACACACATTGCAGCCTATTTGCCAAGACTTTAGAGATAATTTTATATAGGACTGAGCAACATGTTGTGGGTCTAAAGTCCTTGAATGCACTGGCATTTGGAACTTTTGGAAGTAGAGAGATGAGAGTGGTATTGACTGATCTAGGCAGATAACCTGTCATGAAGAATTGTTTCATAGCTTCAATAACCTCACTTCCCACTATTATAGAATTAAATATTGTCCTTCTCTTTCTTCATATTTGATTTTACAAAGAGAAGTGTATATCTAAAATATTACTTTATCTTCCAATTTTTATTATATGTATAATTTAGTATTTTTTTAATATCTTTGTCGAGTTAATTGAGTCTACTGAAAATTTGGGTTCTGCACAAATATAAATACAAAAGCATGGTGTTTCCATATTAGATGTATCGTGACGACGCATACTCAAATTCAATGAAAAATAAAGTTCAAAGATGCATAAGCGATCGATGCATGATACTCATTTTACCAAATAAAGTACATGGGTCTCATTTCAAAAGAAAAAATGGAAGTAGCTTTTATTATTCAATAAATCTATGGAGCCATATGATTAGTCATAATTTTGTTCAAATAAGAGAAAAAATTGATTTATTTATAATTTTAAGTTTTAAATGACTTTTAATAGTTTAAATATTTAGTTTATACAAATTTATATTGATAGTATATGATTTTGAAGACAACAAAAATCTCGATATAGATAATAAAGTGAATACAAAGCTTTTTCGATAGTAATCCGCGGGGGATCTTAACATGATATCAGCCCAAGTATTAATTACACGGCCTTGACTATCTTGGTTGAAATTGAAACCATTTAGGTTGAAAGCCATGGTGCTGATACCTAAAGCAGTGAACCTTCTACCCTTACCACGAACTAAATCCAAGGAGTCTTGGCTTCCTGCTGCCTTTTTCTCAAAGACCGACGTAACTCTTAAAACTAAACAAACGTAACAAATGGTCAGACTCAGTAAGTCAGTTTGGGGGACCGAAGGCAGTTCGAGTAGGATGAGATTGGCTTGTTTCGTCCTTAGGGCATCTTCAAGAGTAGGTCTCCCGTTCGAACTCGGTTGTTTGGTTGTTTACCCTGGCGTTCAAATCGATGATGAGTATACTTCTTTCTTTGAAAGTACCAAGCTGATCTACTATTCCCATGATTCTTATTAATGGAAGCTCCTCATGGCTTTAATCCGTCTTTAGGGGCGAAATAGGATATCCACATCGGAATTGGTAGGCTCGAAGGCAGGAAAGCAAAAACGAGGCATCAGTAGAGAGGCAGCCAAGGAAGACCAACGAAGATCTGCCAGTCTTCGAGCTATTTCGAGGGGTCTTTGGTAAAAGTGTCTTAAATCCTGCTTGGAGAAATCGATTTGTTTTCACTTTTCGACTCGTAGTTCATTGGCTACACATATAATAAAGTAGAATCAGCGCATTTGCTTCTGGCCTCTTTTTCTCTTTGTTGAATACGATGTATGCGTTAATAGCGGGTTTGGTTTAGATTTAGAAGACGGAAGTTAGGGTGCAGCCCCGAACAAAAATCTCGATATAGATAATAAAATGAATACAAAGCTTTTTATCGAAAAATTGAAAAGAGTTATATATTTACAGCAATAATGACAAAATTTAAGTCAAGAATATGATAATAACATAAAATATATGTTTGTACTTCTTAAAATAGATTAAAAATTTATTTAAATAAATTTATTTTCACATAATTAATTATTGACCGAACTATAACTAGCATTATGGCTAAATAGCAACACTCTTTATTATTTGCACTTTCTTTTAGAAATACATGCACGTACGTTTCAAGGACTAAAGTAGATTATTGTAAGACCTCGAACTTCGTGGCTCAATGATATCATGCATTATTGTTGGCAAAGTTTAATATGCATCATGCACAATGCACCAATGGTTGAGATTGAAAGTAGCTTTTAGGTATTTGTTTTGTTTTTTGATTTAATTTTATTCGAAAAATTATCAATTTTGAATTTCTTTTATTTTCTTTGCCAACTATGGTTTGGCACTATTCATTTTGTCCTTTTGTCATACCAACTTTTGTACTTTTTCTCCTCAGATGTTGTATTTAATTTTTTTTTGTTGTAGACTATAAAGTTAATTAGTTTATCTTTATTTAACAATATTTAATTGTAGTTGTGAATTTTAATTATTGTTGTAAGTAAATATTTAATTAAGTTTGGCCTAATGCATTGGTCTAAGTAAATACATTTATTTAATCGTTTCTTAATTTCGTTATATTATGTGTGTGTGTGTATATATATATATATATATATATATATATATATTTTATTCGTTAAAAGAAATGTGTTATGATTGGCCCTCAATTTTTTTTGCTTAAAATGAATTGATATGAATAAATTCTATTTTTGGCGTAATTATAATGGTTTGATTATTTGTAGTAATTTAATTTTTGAAGTTTGGTACAATACTAAAAGGTAAATTTTTTTTTTAAAATAGGGCGAATTATGGTTTTTTCACGTTGGCTTTGTTGATCGGTTTGTGATTTTACCAAATTAATTAATTATATTTTTCATGGCCAATAGTTTATATAACTGATTACATGGCAATTCACATTAAAACCTGTAAGGCTAAGTTTATTTTAGTTTTTATCTTATTAATTATTAATTTATTTGTAATTAGTTTATTTTTTGATTTGAAAGTACAATGCACTAAATAATGACTTATTTTGGACCTTGTCTTTAATTTGGAGACAATACAAGTGAATAAAAAAATGTGGTCAACCCATTAACATACAAATCTATCACAATACATTTTTTAATACTAAAAAAGGTTTACGAGAGAGAGAAGGTGAGAGACTCTCTATTTCCTTCCCACCGGCGACAATACACACGAGGAAGCCATATCTCCGTCGGCGACGACAACTAGTACACAACAAAGGTGGTTTGTCCTCCACAAAAATGTCGATATCGAGTAAAGATTTTGCTATTGTTGTGCTACACATCGTGTGAGAGAGATGGGTTGAGCGGCGGTGTAGAAGGCGAGTCGGCGATTTTTTTCGACGAGGAATAGACCCATTTCGACGAAGACGGGGAGGATAAGGACAAAAGAGACGACGTGGGTGGGTTGTTGAAGCAGCCAATTTCAATTTATTTTTGCTTCCTTGGCCGAATTTGGTAGCATGCCGTCGGAAGGTACTTTATCGCCCATTTTCATATTATTTTTTTGTGAATGGTAGTATATGACATTGTCGAATGTTTGCGTGTTTTTGTGCTATTGTAGATGATATTTGAATTTTAGTTTTGTAGGGTTTGTTGGATGTAGTTGTGTTCACCGTGTTTTGCGCATAATGTGGAGGTTGATGCAATTTTTTAGCTTGAAATCTACGTGTGAGACGTATTGATTATGTAGATGCTTCAAATTTTTGAGATGAAATCTGCATTTCATATGTTATTTTCTGCAGCAATTTCTGGAAACTGTTCATTAATTTGTGCAGCTTGCCCATTTTGTTATGGCTTGTGTATATTGTGTGCGAGGGTGATGCAATTTTTTAGACTAAAAATCTGCATTTGAGACGTTATGTTTTGTAGTTTTGTGGATTTTTGGACTTGAAATCTGCATTGAAGCCTCCACAGTATGTATATAATGTGGAAGATTTTCATGAGCAGTGGAAGAATTTGGTTTGTCTGTTTGGAATCGGTTTATTATTAGCGTGCGTTCATTTTGTTGTTGTTGCTTCGCAGATGTGAGGATATGTTGTGGATGTTTTGCTTTGTTTGAAATCTTCATTGATGTCGTGTGCTATAGTGCGTTGGTTAGGAATTTTTTAATAATAATGTGCTTTAAGTTGAGGTTGAGGCATGTTGGAATTGATATTAGATAATTATTGTGTAGGTGCAAACGTGGCGGCACGATGCCATTCTGAGGTTGTCATTAAACTGATAAGTGACAGCCTTGACGAAGAGAATTTCGAGAAGTTTAGAGATGGGCCATTTGGGCGGTTACTGGAGCTACAACATTCTCCCCAGAACTTTCAATGTCAGTTATTCTACCACTGCATGAAACTTTTGAACCGGTCGAAGCGCCGCAAAGGAATTTTGGTGTTTAATTTCAATAACTCAGAAGTTGTTTTCGGTCCAAGGGACTATTACTTGATTTCCGGCTTGAATTTTGGGCCATTTGAAGAGTTTCCCACTACCTCCGCACTATGGGAAAAGTCTTTGAACAAGGTTGAGACACTGACTTTTAGGGTAATTAAGGATGCTTTCAAACAAGCCGTTGAAGACAGTGAAGGGGGAGTTGGGGGTGGGGACACTTGCTTGAAGTTAGCCTATGCCTTATTCATCTACGGGGTTTTGTTTCCCCGAGACACTGAGGCAAAGAAGCTAGATATGAAGTTCTTGCATGTTTGTGATAACTTGCAAACAGTAAGTGATTTTCCTTGGGGTCTGTTTAGCTACAAGTACTTTGTTGAGGAGTTTGAGAAGTCTTGTGATAGGATGAGGCGATTAGTGAAGAAACCGGGCAGTGGGAAACCTAATTTCGAGATGTTTGGCTTCCTGTTCGTGTTCCAATGTTGGATCTACGAGATTTTTCCTTCAGTCGGGGCTGTCTGCGCTTCTATTCTCCACGGTTGGGAGACAATATCACCGCGAGTGCTCCGCTGGAAGACGGATTTGGGTCACCGGACATACAAGAATGTGCAGGCGCTCCTTGACGGGGCAAAGTTAGTGGTACAGATTTCTGCAACCCTTAATTGTAATTTGTTTTCCTTGTTTCTTAATTTGAATTTGATGTAGTTTAATGGTTGTTTTTGCAGCACCCTCTTGTCGCCTCGAATGAAGAGCATGGGCGGTTATCCAACATTGAATCATATCTGGTTGAGGAAGCAGTGTTGGAGGAGTCGGAGGAGTCGGAGGAGTCGGAGTCGGAGTCGGAGGAGGCGAAGCATGTCATGGAAAATGGTATCCCGCAGCAAGCCGTGGATGAGGAAGCCGAGCCTACCGAGAGGAAATCAGTGAAGAGGAAGCTGATACTAGAGGCTGCAGAATGCTCTATGAAGCGTCGTCCGGTCTTGCGGTCTGCAACGGCTGCAAAAGATGATCGGCGTTCTGAGCAGTCGTTTCCCTCGGTTTCAACACCCGAAGCACATGTCAGTGTTGGTAATCAAGTGATATAAGTATATTTGATTGGTGTTGAATTTGATTGGTTTTCTTCTAGTGGATGAATTTGATTGGGTTTGACATTGTTTGGTGGTGAATGTGAAGTTGATTGGTGTAGAATTTGTTTGCTTTTTTGTAGTGGATGAATTTGAGTTGTGTTGAATGGTGATTATTTTTTTCCAGTGGATGCATTTTATTGGGTTTGACATTGTTTGGTGGTGAATTTGAATTTCATTGGTGTTGCATTTACAGGAAAGGCAGTTCATGCAAACTATGTGTGTTAGGATGGATAGATTGGAAGCATCGTGTAGGGAAATGAATCATAAATGGGGTTCCATGAATGAGAAGATGGGTTTAATGAATAAAAATATTTCCATTATATTAAAGTTTATTGAGGGTTTTGGTAAGAATGCAGACATGGGGAGTAGTAGGGAGTTTGGGATGAAGGGGAGCAGGGATTTTGCACAAGGTGAATGTGCATAGGACATTGTAGATGAAGGAGATGTTATTGATTTGACTGTAGATGATGAGAAACTAATGAACTGTCCTATTCATCCGATATCATCCAACACTGCAATTTCTTTGGATGAATTGCATGCTTCATTTGTTAGCCATACTAGGGCTGATTTGGAGGATAAATGTGTGGATGAGAATGGACAAATTACAATGGTCCATGATGTTGATGGTAGTGATGTTGTAGAGGTTGATGATGATGCCGTAGATGATGATGATGATGTAGAGGATCATGCGGATGGAGTAGAGGATGGAGAGGATGGAGTAGAGGATGAGGCTGATCCACAAAATGATCATGACGGTGCATTACAATCTGCCGGGGCAGTCGATGATGATGGCAAGGATGCCGGTTTTGAGCAATTGGTGATGGGTGATGATGGAGCACAAGAGGTGGAAGTGGATGAGCAGAAGCTTGCCAGTTTAGTGGATGACTTGACCTATGATATCTTAGGCATGGAGAGACCAAAGAAGGATGAGGTGCACGTTGTAGATGTGGAGGTCGAGGCATCCAAGATAGACACTGTGGTGAGTTTTCGTGCTGTGGAAGTGGAGGCGGAGCAGCTATTGCTGAAGGCTGTCAAGAAGAAGAAGAGATACAACACTCGCTCCAACCCAACGGTGATATCCTCGAGCAATGAAGCTTCGTTGTCAGTGAAGTCTAAGAGGAGTGGACCGAAGCAGAGGCCGTCTAAGACGGTTGGAACCCGGTTTCGTCAGTCTGGTGAAATGTTCGATCCTTTGAAGCAATATGACGATTCATACTTGGAGCCATTTTTGACATGGTTTCTTAAACCACCTAAGCACGAGAGGTACATGTTCTTTAATTTTGTGTCATTTTAATACTTGTCAGGTAATTGCTTTCACATTCATTGCTTCTTCAATTGCTCTTTCAAGCTGCGTAGTGTGTGCCCTTATAAGGTTGGGGACTGGTTTTTTGCGACAATCATTGCAAAAAGCGAATGGCTGACCATTGTGGTAATTTTTTATGTTTGAACTATCTATATTTTGCAAAATTATTTTAGGTTGCTTTCAATCTATTTTCCATGTCATCAATTTCAAATTGTTGCAGAATTGTGATGCTTTGCTGAACTTGTTGCTTTACAAAGCAAATCTGCAACCACAATTATTCTTGGAGCGGTGGACCGTAGTTGAAAACTGGTTTTGGGTAATACCTTGCTCCAAAATTGTCAATTTTTGCATTATTTAGTCAATACTCCCCATTAATTTGTAACTGTGATGTTGTATTTGCAGCTGTATATGAGGGAAATGGATGTAACACCATTTCGCAGTTATTTGATGACATATGCCAACGGCCGGAGGCCTGATCTTCTTGGCAAACCCTGGCGAGATGTTGATCGGGTATTTGGTATTGCACATGTCTTTGACAATCACTTCGTTGCATACGAGATACGCATCCTAGAACAGGAGATTGTTGTGTATGATTCCTTGTGTGAAACTGACCGGAGGTGGCGGGCAGTGAAGGATGAGTTTGTCAACATGTCTTTTAGGTTAGATTGGATGTGTGGTGACGCTGGTGCAACCCACTTTACAGGCCCGAAGAAGGCAGTGTGGGATGTCGTTCAACACCCCAACACGCCACAACAACCGAATGGACACGATTGCGGAATATATTTGCTGAAATTCATCGAGTGTTTGGCTGCGGGTCGCCCGCTCTCGTACCTGTCCTCCGAAGCATTTAGTTCGAAGAAGTGCCGGGATTTCTACTGTTCCGAGTTATTCAACTCGAGGGTAAAGCAATGAATGGAGATGTGGATGTATATTTTGCCGCAAACTACTGTAGGTTGCTACTTAAACACATTATTTAGTAGTTGTTTATTTTTGGCTAGTGTATTGTGTTATTATTGAACACATTATTGAGGTGCACTTTTGAAATCTTTTGTATGAAAGAGGTTGCTTAAATGGTCGGAGAATACGAGACAGGTTATTTGCTTGATGGTAAATATTATTTAACAGTACATAATGTGTCGACCGAGTTGCTTTATTTTTGTATCCTTCAATACATGTGTAAATTAGAAGCTCTTACAACAAAATGAATTGACTTGGTAAAACAACAATCCAATCAATGGAACTCACGTGCCAGTCGTTGTAGAACGCGCATATACGACATTTCACGGACACCTTGAATTCGTTAAAAAGGCCAACAAAATCGACGATGATTAACGGACTGAATTTATGGTAGAGGCTTCATACAAGACAGGGGCACAACCCACGTTCTATGGCATAAAAACTCCTACAAAACATTAGTTAATTAATATCTACCTTAGAGGTTTCATTGAAGACATTGCACAAACACTTTGTGTGCATTTAACTGTTGCTCACAAACACCTTCATCTATCAATTACATCAATCGACCCACCTCCTTTGCACTGATCTGACAAACCTCCCCTCTTGTGGAGAAGACGAGAAATGCAGTGAGGAGCACAAGAATGACAAAAAGAACTAGCACACAGACCTTCAATCGTTTAGTCATTCGGTGGAAGTGAGCCTTCTCGGCCATGAGATTAGCTACGCATTTTCGCTGGTATGGATGCATCTCCGGATCTATAAACTTCTTGAATCCACAGAACGGGCAGGCCAAGTACCGGCGGAACGGATTTTTTTGTGTTTTTGAAGGGACCAGTTTAAGCTCCGCGTCGTGGGTGATACACCGCGTTCGTTGAGGAGTTGAAGGCCAAGAGCTCGTCGCATTTGATGAAGAAGACATATTTGACTTTGTGATTGAAGTGATGCATGCAAACAAGAGAAGTACTTTGTTCTTTAAAGTAAATGAGTGTCAAATGTTAGTTGGCGGAAAAAATTAGGCCATTACCGCATTTTTTTCACTTTCCAATTCCCACATATCCTTAAATTAAAGTGGTACCCACCATGCGTGTAAAATTGGAATAATTTTGTTCGATTATTTAACATTAAATTGTAATTACAACTACAAATTTTATTTTTCCGCTGTGGCCACAAGAAATTCCATTGTAATGTATGGAGGCCAATGTTTTGTCATCAACAATAGAGAATACGAGATTTTGGTCACTGCTGTTTAGCCCTCGAATGACAATGGCGATCAGTTTTTCGACCACTTGTAGTGCTTACAAGTAATATTTTAGCCTATACCGAATCATTTAATTGAAATTATCATGAAATAGTATCACTGTTGTAAGCTCTCCGACAAATATGATTTTTAGACATTCGCAATTTCTACATAATATGGATGTAAGTGCAATATTCTATTTAATTCGTACTTATTGTAAGGATTCATTACCCATTTTATGTGTGCCCTCATTAATTAGCACCAATTTGTCAGTAGCCAACGACATACAATAACAATATCACCGACGTCATTGGCCATTGGCAAAGGTTAGTCATTTGACAATGACGATCCTATTTATTCGAGTTCAAGTCGTAGCTACAGTTGATTGTTGCAAGTTTTTTCATATATAAGTGAAATACATGCAGACAATTGCACAAACTTCACAATTTGGATTGAACTGAGCCTTAATGTTTTGATCATTCATCTACAGCTTTTGGAGAACCTAGTCTTCGCACATAAACTTTTTTTTTAAAATTGAGGTAGAAGTGAATATTTAATATAAACATATTAACATAGTCAAATGACCGATTAATCACGTTGCCATGGTCAATTAAATAAAAATTAAGCATCGCCAAACCGATCACACACATAATTGATGGCACGTACATGGCCATCATTAAATATAGGGTCAAGTAAATTGGCCACAATAAATTTAACAAATCGAAGACTCGATATATGTGTTTCTTCTATAATATAGATGATCTAGCAATCTCAGTTGTTGCTACATCCTTTATTATACGATTTTGTGAAGTGAAACGACTGTTTAACAAAAAAACAAAAGTAACGCCTACCATTGGAGAGAAGTAGAAGGAAAACAAGGTGATAGTGAGTGTGGTGAGGACAATAGCAAAACGCCAACACTCAATTTTGCCAATTTCATTGAAGCCTTTAAGAATTGACCCACCACACGTTTCATTGTCATGGCGATTGTCATCTAGCCAATTACTAAAATTGGCCATAAGCATATGATGATCATACGTGTATAGTGAATAAGTAAATGTATTTTAAACTTTAACAACGTACTTTTAAATGAAGTAGTCAACTAATATGTTACTATCCTCCAATGTGCAAGTACATTGTTCAATCATTGAGGTCTTCCCTTCCATTAAATTGGGGAAGAAGAATGTATATTTTTTTGAAATGTACATTAAAATCTTACTAATGCCACTAACTACACCTTCTACACTTAGATAAAAACATTGCCATGGTCAATTAAATGACCAATCAATGTGGCCAATATGATCTTTCTTAAATATAGAAGAAACTCCATGGCTGGTTAATTTTCAATTAGCCACTAAATTGGCGTCATACTAATTCTACAATTTAATGTTTAGTATGTAGTTTTTCATCACATTTAGTTGAGTATATTTGTGGCAATTTCAATTATTGTGACACCATACCGTGTTCGTTATAGTAGTGGTGTGAAGTATATTATGCGAAAACAAATTACAAATGGGACCTGTATGGAAAAATCAAATATCATATTGCCACACATAAATTTTAAGGCCATCGCTGATTGTGACCACATTACGCCCGGCCTTTGTGAAATAAGATTTGGAATTATGTTTAGAGTCATGGCCGAGTTTGAAAGTCCATGGCCTAATCGAAAATTGACATTTTTTGGGAATTGACATTTATTGGAAAAACGCCACTCCAACTCCAACGGTTATGAGGGCCCACCAAACATAATTTGAATGTTGACCGGTTGGTTGGCTACCATTAAGGCTATTGAATGTATTATATTAATTAAATATGTGTGGTAGATCTATTTTGGGTATAAATGGGTGTTAACCTAACCCTAACCCACAAACTATCAAAACAAAAACTTAAGAGATGGCGACGTCGGCGGTAGGAGGAGAAGGATCGGACGTTCCACACCGGATCAGCATCAAAATCGTGTGTGTGGTGAGTTTTCGTGTTTTCTCCTCCGTTTTTCATTATGTTTCGCACATGGGCCTTCCTGATCCGTAAGTATATTGTCTTGTTCATTGCGATTGCCGTTAATTTCACGTCACTTTCGTTGAAGGGAGAGGACGACGGGGATCGGTATTTTTTGGTCGGGCCGCATGTCCAGTTTAAGAAGCTTTTTACTGAATTTCATCGGGTGAAGGAGAAGCCTCTTTTTTACTACAGCTTTCACTTTCGGGGTCACGAATTGCACGAAGACAAGACTCCGTCCGAGGTTGGCATGGATCAGCCTGATGCCTACGATTCCGACAACGAAGAAGTAGTCATCAAGGTTCATGCAACTCACTTCAGTGGAGGCGGTTGAAGTCGAAGGCCGTGGTTTGAAGGAGACGTTGTAATAGTTTCGTTTCTTGTTTTCGTAGTGTATTTCTATTTAATCTCGTTTCGCCATAGTGGCAAGTTAACTACGTAGCGACTTATTTTTTCGCCGGACTTGTGAGCCGGCGTGTATTAAGTTGAGTAAGAATTTCCCGTTTTAGTGTCAAGTATTTCATTTTGAACAACCTCATGTACGTGCATGAAAAAATAGGGCACAAAGTAATTAATTAAGACAAATCACTTACCCCAAGAATTTTCCATGTCAAAGTAATTATTCAACAATGCCATTGTACATGATATAACATAACACTGCAAAGTAAATAGTGGAGATTCCTTCAAAATGAATTTGGCCAGAAGATGAAGACAAAAAAACTGCACGGGAATTAAACAAGGCGTGCATGTCCCGAGAAGCCCTACGCCTACAACTAATTTGGCGCCTAGTGTATGGTGAAAATTATTTATTTGCTCAATGAATAAGCTTGTATCACAGACAAAATAGCTGCAGCAGAGGGTTAGGAAGTAATAATGGATTACGAATTAGAATCCAATTCGGGTGAGATTATCCCCTCTTCTCATACGCCTTCACTGATGCTTAGCACCGGCTGCCCGCGCCTCGACGTGAGCTTTGATGGAGGCATTCCGTGCGTGATGATCAGTGAAATAGTTGGTGAAAGCGGTGTGGGGAAGACTCAATTGGCTCTACAATTTTTACTAAACGTACAACTTCCGGTGAATCAAGGGGGTCTCGAAGGGTCGGGTCTGTATTTACACACTGAGTCGCCTTTCCCATTGCGGCGTCTTCACCAATTAGCGTTCCAACGAGGGCATAATGGCGACAAGGTGTTCGACCGAATTTTTATTGAGTCACTTGCAAGTATCGAAACCCTTGAAGATATACTACCACGACTTGAAGGTAACATTCCTAATTTAAATATACGGCTAATAATAATAGACTCTGTTGCTTCATTGTTTAGAGGAGTGTTCGACAACAATTCAAAGAGGTTGAAGGAAAGAATGCATTTATTCTTCAAAACATCTGGTAAGCTACGGGAAATGGCCTACAAGTTTGGAGTAGCTGTCGTTGTTACAAATCAAGTGACAGACATTATTCCAAATTCTGATGTATTCCACGTTGGTGAATGGTTAATGACGTCGGGAAGACATGTACAAGCTGCATTGGGTATCTCTTGGGCAAATTGTGTGAACACGCGATTGTTCATGAGCTTCGTAGAAAAAATAGTTATAGATAGCAAAGGAAAAGATGCAGAAAAGAAAATAACTCGTCGCATCCAAGTTGTATTTGCACCCCATCTTCCAAGTCTTTCGTTAGAATATGGAATTAATGTAGCCGGTGTGTACGGTGTAGCATAAAGCATTTTAATATGTATGTGTAAGTGGCAATTGCTTTTCCATATTTATGTTGTACCTAATCACAAGAATTCAAGTTGGGGAATCATTCTCTGTTGCAAATGACAACCCTGTTTTGTAATGATTCCATTTTGAAAATACCAAAAATATCACATGCATGGAAAAATACTATTTGGGGGGCCCGTATTGGTCACATGATGAATAGTGTCGTACTTTTCAATAGGTTCTTACATTATAAATTCATACGTCAATGAATTGGTAGCTAGTAGAAAAAAATGACTGCCAGAAATTATTGTAAGCAATGGCGGGAGTTTTTCGGCGACGAGAATGGGCTATGGACAAAGGAAGTTGAGGCATATTTTCTTCGGTTGCTGAAAGAGCAGTGGCTTCAAGGTTTCTGGATTCAAGGGTGCAACAATAACCTCACTGGGATTCAAAGGGTCCAACAAATCATACTCCGAGATACTGGACAAGAGTTCCCTATTCCTTTATTGTGGCGGAAAGTCGAGGAGTTTACATTAAGGTACAACACATTTAATTATTTGATGACTCACAACGACGTCAACTACAACCAAATGAATGGGAAGGTATCACCGAAAAATAAAAGGGGGTGGCAGCTGATATTAAATGTAAGTTATACAAATGTCGTAATTCTTAGAAATTCGAACATATTCTTCACATGTTATTAATATATTTTTTCATATATCTTCAGGACTGGCCAGTAGCAGCGGTCTATAAAAATCGAACAGAGCCATTCTACGATGATTTGAGGTTGTTGTTTCGACCATATGGAGGATGAGTTATTTCCTCGCATTGTATAATATTTAACTTTGGCCATGACTATAATTATTGTACTTCTTTCACTGTCAAATCATGATTCGTGTGGCCATCAATAAATTGTCTTTTTTCTGCACATATATTGAATAATATCCATTTGGCCATGGTAAAAACTTTCACAGTAGGATAGGTAAAGTGAATTCATGAGAACCACTTACATGCTCAATAATTGACACATAAGCGTGGAGGTAAAAAAATTAATTGACTTCCAGCTTGCACAGTGGGAAACACGTGAAAACAAAAACCATGTTAATTATTTGAATCTATAAAAATGAAAGGATGTATGCCAACTATCACCACTTTTCATTTCCTCACAAAAAATGGCACCCATAAGACCAATCTCACAAGACGAAGTCTTCTACACGGGTGTTTGGTCAAGAAGCGTGGAGGAGAGGGCTCTACGGGCTCTTCATTTGGAATGGATTCAAGGTTATACCAGAGAAGAGATGCTCCATGGAGCAAAACAGTCAATCGATTACTCGGGGCCAGTCATCTCCATTGGAGGATGGCGACGTAAGCTTGCAGAATGGGAACAACGTTACAATAATTTCAACAATCTTTGGATAAGGGAGGATGTCACCCAGGTTCAATATGGATTGGTCTGGAAAGTCGAAGCCTCAAAAGCTGTATGGAAAAAAATCGCAACGGTAAGATACTATAACGTGAGCATTAAATGGTATAATATGTTGTCCCATTAATGTATTTTTAAAATTCCATTGTAGGAAAACCCAGAATTAATGTGTTACCGTCAAGAAGGAGAGGCGAATTGGATCTACTTAAGCCGTATTTTCACCGAGTGGAAACCGCCAAGCCCGTCGCCGTCGCCGGATTCATAATTAGAAGATAGAGTTTTCGCTCTAGAGTGCCCAACAAGCGATGATGAGGGTATGAATTACTCGGACTGATTAATATCGAGGAAATTTAAGACATGTAATGAAGATCTCTGCACTCGTATTGTGCGGTAGGGGGGACTTAAAATTTGCTTGGTTTTATGCAATTATAAATGCATTTTATCAAATATTTTACTTAATGGTTTTATTCAATATTCCCGCAATCACCTTACAATCTAAGTACAAGCTGCAAAGAAATAAAGGGTACAATGTGCATTTCTTCGAACAACATGCATGCATCAAAACACCTATGCCTTTGACATTTTATCGAACACCATGCATGCATTTGTCACATCTATGCTTATGGCATTTTATCGAACACCATGCGTGCACCATTCCTAAAAAAAACAGAGGTTTCACCCTCTTTGCAACAACCACACCACAACTAATATACCTGAAATACTGAAGCAATGCAGAAAACTCATGTCCACCAATGACATTAAATGAAAATCTCACCAAACTATGTTCAATACAAAAAAAAAAAAAACAATGTCTTCCAAGCAATTTATGGATACAAACATCACATCCTCAATAAATAGCTACGTCAAAGTGTTAGGTTGATAAAATCATTATCATACTCATCAATATTAGAATCACCACCCTTCTCCCTCTCAGCTTTTTCCTCACCACTTTGTGCCATGAAGTCTTGGGTTTTCAGCGGCGAAGTCGCCTCCACTTTGACTTTTTTTGCTGTCATAGTGAAAAAAGGATATACAATCAAAGACATTAAGTATAATATTATATTACGTAACATAACAGAAGCAATAAAACTTACCCGGTCCGCCTTTTGGAGTTCAATTTCGACCCCTCTTTCGACCCTTCGATTGGAAAGGATGTGCCTTCCTAACATTAGCAAAACCACGGTGGCAAAGTTTTCTCGGATCGCGAAAGAGAGGAACTGTAATATGTGGTTGCTTCGCCGGAGCCTTATCGCCATCATGACTCCAGACCATGTTTTTGAATTCTTCAGTGACTTCCTTCATTCTTGCTTCAAATTGCAACCGTAGACTCTCGGTATTCAGCCCGGTAGAAACGAGTTCGGTCATGTTTCGCAGAAACTCATTTGCAATGGTAATGTTCCTCATGATTGCACTCTCTTGCACACTACTATCTTGGGCATATATGATGACATCTTTGGCTCTTTTTATCCACCTACGGTAAATCATACAATCTGGAATGTCATTAACATTTTCAATTACGAATATCCGCAAAATGTGCCGACAAATCAGACCCTCTGTCTCCCACTTCCCGCAATCACAGGTGGCAACGTTTGTGACGGAATTAAAAACCACCGTCCGGTCATAATCAGCTATTTCTCGGCATCTTGCTGTGTACTTCCTATTGTTGTCGGCTAGGGCAACTACAGCTTTAACATCCACAACCACGGTGATGCAATTCGCAAGGTCATGCTCAAACTGCTTGTAAATTGTACGAGTGAAAACTCGAGCAGCTTTTCTAAGAAGTCCACAGTGGGTGATGGCGTTACCCGGCTCCCAAATCCCAATTCCATCTTCTGTACGCTCCGTGCTTCACCATGTCTTCAAAATTTCTTCGTATTGTTTCACAAACTCAATCAAGGCGACAGTGTGGCGCACAACATCTTTCAACACTTTGTTCGTTAGCTCGCTACGGGAGGTGGCAAGGAGTCCAGCAGTAAAAATGCCTCCTGAGAAACAGGAGGCCCACCGTTCACGGATACTATGCATTCCATCAAACCAGCTTCGGTTGGGAATTTCATAATTCTCCATCATCTGCGTCCAGGTAGACTCGAAATCTTCCACTCTCTCAACTATGTTCATGCATTTGTACCATAACGACTTGAAGGATGAAATCCCATTCAGCTTTCCAAAATTAGATGCACAATTCTTCATTATGTGCCACTGACAAAGACGGTGTTTCGAGTTCGGGAAAACAACATCGATGGCATTCATCATGGCCCTACACTGATCAGAGAATATTACCTTTGGCTGCTTTCCATGCATTGACTGCAAAAACGTTTCGAACAACCACTTGAATGTGCCGGTGGTCTCGTCAGACAACAGAGCCATACCAAACATCACGTTGCGAGTGTGATGGTTTATCCCTACAAACGGCATACATATCAGATTGTACTTTTTTGTCTGGTACGTGGTGTCGACGGATAGGACATCACCAAAGGCATTGTAGTCAACAACACATCGATTATCCTGGAAAAAAATATTCATCAGCCTCCCATCATCGTCAAGCTGATACTTGCAGAAAAAAAATGGTTCCGAACTGGATTTTTCGCTGAAATAGTCATACAACTGCCTTGCATCTCCATCCTCAACCTTGGTTTGCAATCGCGCACGGTCCATGTGATTATATGCATCTTTCTTGGTGAATCCAACATTCTGTACACCGCCATATTCTTTTGCCATGAAATTATACGCAGCGGTAACCCCAATACCAGCCGAATTCAAGGCTTCCATCACTGATTTCTTTGCATAGCTCATGTGCCGACTAGAACGCAACATAAATGTCTGATCTAAATCTACGAGCTCGTGATTGTGCTCCTTCTCAAACCGAGCAACAATAAATTCACCCAAATCATCCCTTGAAACACCTATCCTCGCTTTGCAGTTAGTGCGGACCACAAGCTTCTTGTACACACCTAGCTTGTGCTTCACACTTTGATAATTAGGAAAGCCAGTGCATGAACAGATAAAATCCTTAGATCTAATATTGGTGCTCCTGCCGAAATACCTTTGTTCTCCTTTTCGAACACTAAAACCTTTCGAACGGGCGTATTCACAGTACAACAAAGACACTTGCTCCAAATCTGGAAAACAAGTGCCGATATTTAATTTATCCTCCAGATCAAAACAAATTTTGGCAGCAACCATTCGAGCATTAATTCTACCAAGCCCACCAAGCTCTGTTTCTTCGGCTTCCTCTTTTTTCGGCTGCTTTCCACTAACTTCGCTGTCCCTCTCATTGTTCTCAACATCACATTCTTCTATTTTTGGCTCCTTAAATTCCCTCTCCCTCTGATTGTTGTCAAAATGACATTCTTCTCTTTTTGGCACCTTCATTGAACAGGCATCCTTGACATTATCAACAACTACTTCTTCTTTTCTTTTAGACTTCTTCGATGGAATAACATTCTCACCAACAACTCCTTCCGTTTTTGGCACCTTCAAATGATTCTCAATATGCAAAGTAGCCTCCACATTAAACAGTTTACTCGGTGTGGCACCCACAATAGCACATTCTGACTCCTCATCGCCATGCGATTCAACATTAAAAACGGACTTAGGCCAATTACCAACAAACTTAGGCCTCACCACTCTAACTGCTTCCTCATTATCATCAACTTTCGACTTAAAAATCCCAAAGTTAAAACCGGGAGGAGGCTATATTAAACCCAACGCCACTTTCAAAACAACATCCCCATTGTCCATAACCAAGCCCCAACAATTGACGAACACAAAAAAGATACCAGCTGCAAAAGAATAAACATAACGACATAAATACATGAACTAAGATGATGCCTGTGTCTTTATCAAGCATAAGATACAGATCAACATTATGTGTTCATATAAAGACTAACTTCTCCAACAACATATCAATTAACAATAACAGAAAAATAATTACAATGCACAATTACACCTTAAACATCCGAAAATAAACATGCCCATTGCCGCAAAAAATTGAAATAAAACTTCAAACAAAGCCTCATTAGCATACTTACTTGCCTTGGGTCGTCGACAATTTGCAGTCCAAAAGATCACCGGCGACGTCTTCAAGAGCACAATAGAAAGAGATCCACCAACGGTTGAGAGATACACACTCCAATTGGGACCGACCCGACGGTAAATGCTTCTTAAAAGGTGAAACCCACCGCATACGAAGTAGAGAGCTAGCCTCAAATGCGTCGGAATTGGAAGAAGATGCTCCAACTAGCCGGTCACACGCACCGGAAAATGCTCGTCACACCCACCGAAATTTGAAGAAAATGGTCGAACGACACGTTCGTATAGGAATTAAAATGCGAGCCTCTCACTTCATCGGCGCCGAAAACAACTTCTCTGAGGCGGTGGCCGTTGCCAAGAAGAAGAAAATGGGATTAAAGGATACTTCGAAGCATTCACAGAAACAAGGAAAGAGAAAATTCCAAAGTCTTTCAAAGTTGGACATAAAATATGTATTTCATCTTGCTTCAATCCATACGTAAATCGAAACATTTTATTTTGGCCATCGAAAAAAATACAAAACTACAACCTAGATACGACCGATCCACTAATCGCCATAAAAAAATTCATCGTCCGAACACGTTCCGGGCAACTCCTCGTCGATGGCCATGAAGTTTAAAATTTCGCCATGAAGACTGAGGTGGGGCCCATCCAATGTTTGACTAACAATTTAATTTTGACTCAAACAAAACTCAAGTTGGCCATTTAACCCATGGTTAAATTATTATATTAATTTATAATTTGAATAAAACTTTATTTTTAAAAATAAATCTTAAGGCACAAAGATGAGGTGTCAACATCTTGTTGAGTGTTGCATTGTGCATGATGCATGTTAGAGGCTTCCCATTATTGTATAGATGATCTACTACATTCCAATCTTGGAAAAATAACATTCTACACTCATAGATTGCTCGACTAAGACTATCCGGAGAGGCGTGTTCTTATAGGATGTCTCTATAGGGTGTGATAGAGAAGTGAGTTACAGTAAAGTTGTTTTTATGGGATGTCTTTATTTAATTTTTGAAAATGTATTTTGTATTAATTTTAATTAGAAAATTCGATAATTTCATTAATTTAAATAAAATAAAAATAATACATTACTAGAAATATAAAAAAAATTATATTACTAAAAATTTAAAAAAATACATTACTAGAAATAAATAAAAAAACAATACATTGTTAAGAAAAGAAAAAAAACTAAGTCCATCATCGACGTTGCTTGACCTCGGCAACCATCATCATGTGCAGTTGGTACTGCTTTGGCGTCATGTGCGACGTATCGATAGAGATAATCTTCAGGTCGGTGGCATTTTGCTTCGCCCGAGCATGCGCCATCATTGCCTTGGCTAGGTATTGTTTTGCCTCGATCATGCTGCTTAGTCGGGCATTCATCGAGTCGACTAATGACCCGAACTCCATATCCTCGCTCGCCCTTTTCTTCCCCTTTCCTTTGGCCGCCCTCAGCTCCGCCTTCGTCGCATCTCGTCTTAGTGGGCCAGGCCGGGGGGCGTGCTTTCCCCTTCGGTCGCCTCGCTCGAGCCATGGGTTGTAGGCGCCGTTCTGGATGAGGTGTAGACGCATTCGTCCGTATTCTTCATCCGCTTCATAGAGTGAACGTCGGAAAATTCTTGGTGGAGAAATTTTGAATAGTTCTACAAGATTTCCCGAGTACCAAAATGCTTGAAGGTTGGTTACCTTGATGGGCGGCGTATATCTGCTGGGCAGCCTCGATCACTATATCGTCGAAGGCGCTGCTGGACCTTTTCTTCGTCGTCTTGCCGTAAGCAATCATCCATTCCTTCACCCAATCAGAGACGCGCCCAAAAAGCTCTTCATTGTCTTCGGATTGAGGTCGTCGTTGAACATGACGTTGAACCTTGCCGGCACTTTTCCCCAATATTTCTCGGAGTGTTGATCTATGCCGAGAATGGAATTGCACGTCTCCTCTACCCAGATCTGGATGACGGCGGTGGACTGTTCAACCGTGTAATTGTGCCGCTTCGTCGTTAGTTTGGAGGCAACGTCAGCCGGCTGGGGGTGACGGCAGTGAGGGTGGGATCGGCTCGTGCCTTGTCTTTGCCTTTAGCCGCCCTCTTGCGACTCGCGGGCCGATGCCGGCTCGGACGAGGGACTTTCCTCGTCGCCGTTGACATTTTGGAAGGACGTGCCAACAGACGAGTTGAGGTTGATAGAATCAAGCTCCGTCGACTTGTATCCTCCGTATTCCCCATCATCGGCCATTTCATGGGAACACCACGACGACAATCATGGATTATTTGGATCCATTTTTGATGAAGTATGAGAACTAATTGAAGGAAAATTTGTAGAAAAATAGAAGTGATTATGTGAGAAATGATGTGAAATAAGGTACTACTCCCTCCGTTCACAAATAAATGTCCACTTTGTGCTGGACACGGAGTTTAAGAAAACTGATAAAGTGAAAATTAGTGGGGTATAAATTAGGATGTAGGGGTAGTGAGATAATGACAAAAAAACAGTGGTAATGACAAAAAGAGGTGGTATTGGCCAAAAAGTAAGAATAAAATTGTTGGGATGATAAAAAGGTAGAAATAAAGTTGATGTGAGGTGGGGTTCTAAATGGCAAAGGGTAGTAATTTCTGTAAAGTAAAGAGGGTAGTATTGTACAAAAAGGTAAACTGGACATTTACTTGCGAACAAGTATATTGTAGCAAATTGGACATTTACTTGTGAACGGAGGGAATAGTATTTATAGGTAGAAATGAAGGGGAAAAAAAAGGTCATAACCGTTGGGTTTAAAAATTTTTTATGTTAGGCGCGTGCAATGCACACGTCGGAATTAAACACGTCGGATCGAGACGGTCTCGAGGGGGAGAGACAAGCTCGAGACATAAAGGGCTATAGTGGGGTGTCTCGAGCCATTCCAAGGAGACACCCACTGCGGACAGTCTAACAAATCTAAGATACTATTTTAAAAAACAAATCTAAAATACTACCTTCTCACTTCAGCTCATTTTGTCATGTTCGGCATGGTTATTAATGTAAAAATAGAAAAAAGTTGTTAAATTTTTATCACTTTTGAATAGTTAATTAATTCCTTCTAAGAAATTAACATGACAAATAGAGTGAGACAATTCAATGAGAAAACGAAGAACAAAATACGCAGGCGAGTGAGTAGTACACGTTTTTAAGTTTGATATGAACAATCAATGAATTTATAGTACTGTTAAATGTAGAAAAAAGATCTTTTAAACTATCTTAAAATTATAAGTAAATTAATATGTTATGTTTATTCACATAATTTACGTATAGATAGAGAAGGACACGAAAATATAAATGGCGGCAATTTCTAACTTTTATAATTTGGAATGTTATCATAGTATATTAAATTATATCTTATGGAAAAACGAAAAATTCTTACAATTATTAATGAATTTAGAAATTAATATAATATACTTATTTCTACTTTTCTTGCAGGATTGATTGATAATGGATATACAACGACCGCAGATATTTTAGAGTCAGTGACACACTTCTCTGCAGCACCTACTCTTCATTTGTTGAGCCTTTTGTCTTATGAAAGAATGTATAGAAAAAGATGATAGGAGGTGGAGGGTGGTGATCGTAGAAAGAAGAAAGATAGATATATTTTATTTTATTTCTTTATTTAAGTCTCTTTTTTTCTGACTCATTGAGAAAGGGTGCCACATAAAAGAGAAGAAAATACCAACATAGTCGTAGATATCTTAATTTTATATCAAATCTAATTGAGATAATATATTTTTAACGGATGTAGGTGAGTGAATCCTGGCTTCATCATATTAGTTCACTGTATCATCTTTTTCATCCTTAGCATCACCGATTCAGTATCATCATCATCAGTTGCAATCAACAACATTCTTATTGACAATTTTCAATAAATGAAAATGACCCTTAAGCTGAATCTTGTAGCTTTTTAGAGGAGAGATATAGATAGCGAATAATACTATAGGGGTTAAGGACGAGAACAAATAGTTAATTACTTTTTAATTAAATTTGTATTAGACCGTGGTCGACAAGACATTTTCGACCTAGAACCGTGGTGGTTGACGGGCCGATTCTAAAAGACGGTTCAACTTTTTTTTAATTATGTTAAATATTTTCACAGTAAAAAAACTTCTATCATTAATGTCTAATGGATTTGATAATCTTATTAAATAATAATTTCCCGTCGATTTTTTCTATATGAGAAGAAAATGAGTAGAAAAGCATTTACTTATGAATCGAATTGAACGACTATATATTCAAAATCTTTTCGGGTGGATACATTCTAAGTTCATTATCATCGCCATCTATTGCGATCAACAACTCAAAATGATTAAATTACAAAACAAATTATTGATTTTGAAAATTTACACCTAAAAAGAAGAACTTATAAAAAATTGGTATAACTACCAAACATATTGTATTTAATAATCTTATTAAATAATTAATTCCCGTCGATTTTCGACGGGTTATACGCTAGTTCTTTATCAAAGGGGATTTCTTTATGATTTTCGGTTGTCATTATTGTTGTTTTTCTTTTGTCTTGCTTATATTTTCTCTTTTATTTGTACACTGCTTATATAGTATTATATTGTTGCATATCTTATGTATTGCTTAATTATTATAATATCATCTAGACAAAAAGAAAGTTATTAAAATATTACTCCCTCCGTTCCGCTCATTTTGTCTCCTTACTATTGGGCACGGAGATTAAGGAAAGTTGTTTGTTTAATAAACTAGTGGATGAGATTGGAAGGGGATGAGAGAGAAACTCTTACAACCACTCATTATGTCTATATTTAGATGTGGACAAATGAGTGGGACGTCCATTTAAGGAAAGAGAGACAAAATGAGCGGGACAGAGGGAGCATGTGATTGCTTATTTTTGGTTTATGTCTTGCTTATGTTTTATTAATGTATTGCTTATATAGTATTATGTTGTTTGTTGTTTATACTATGTATTGCTAATTAAAATATTATATTGTTGCTTATTGTTAGTTTATGTCTTGCTTATATTTTATTTATGCATTACTTAAATAATATTATGTTGTTGCTTATATTTAAAATAAGCGATACATACATCAATATTATCGATGTTGCTTATACATGCAAGACATGTTGCTTTTATACTACAATTTTAATGCTTAAATTACCATCCGTCTTCTTGTCAGAGAAGAACGTTTTTTTAGGACGGTAAATTTTTACTGTTTTTCAATTATAGGCCAAAATTTTGCGGGCTTTCAATTTTAGGACAATATCTAAAATATTAATCAATTTTAGGACAATATCTAAAATATTGATTAATTTTAGGACAAAATTGAGCCCGATCGGCTAAGTCGCACTTCACTCTCACGTGAACTCAAATCTTCGGCCCGATTCCCACTTGGCTGCCAACTAGGCGGTCCATTCATCAATTGTATATATTATTATTACAAAAAAAAAATCAATTATTCACCCTACAAAGTAAACTCGTCCAGAAAAAGAAAACAAAACCACACCGCAACTGCCCCAAGAGTCGATTATGTCAATTACATTTAGTTTGGGCAGTAAAAATTCTCATTTGCAATCGATTGTGACTAGGGTTCTTCAGCTTTGGGATGGTTGTTGTGTATTTTTGTTTTCTTTTTCTGGACGAGTTTACTTTGTAGGGTGAATAATTGATTTTTGTTTGTAATAATAATATATATAATTGATGAATGGACCGCCTAGCTGGCAGCGAAGTGGGAATCGGGCCAAAGATTTGAGTTCACGTGAGAGTGAAGTACGACTTAGCCCTATCGGGCTCAATTTTGTCCTAAAATTGATCAATATTTTAGATATTGTCCTAAAATTGATTAATATTTTAAATATTGTCCTAAAATTGAAAGCCCGCAAAATTTTGGCCTATAATTGAAAAATGGTTAAAGTTACCGTCCTAAAAAAAAGCTCTTCTCCTTCTTTTCATAATTACCACCTGTCTAAATAAGCAATGTATATATTTCATTTAAGCACTATTTATATTTGAAATTAAGCAATAATTTTCATGACAAATAAATATGCATGTTAAGAAATATATATGTATAGTAAATAAGCAACATTTTAAAATTTAATTATGTAGATTTATGCTTTTATTATGTATGGATATTGCTTATATCTATGTATCGCATTGCTTAACATAATATTTTCGAAATATATATTGCTTAGATTAAGTTTCATTTTTTATATTGCTTGATATAATGATCTTGAATGTGAATAGTATATATGAAAAATAAAAATACAAATGAAATAAAAAAAAAAACATCAAAACCGGCTATACATAAACAATGCAATAAATAATTTTTTTGAATGAATGATGTAATAAATAAGTAAGTTAAAAAATAAAATAAAATAATTTAAAAATAAGAACAAAAAGAAATATATCAGATATAAAGATTTTATGAGAACACGTTAATATGCAAAATAAAAAAATACTTGTAATCAAATATGAAATCCCCAAGATTTAGGGATTGGTTGGTTACAAACCTATCACGTAATACGATAATAACCTTCAGTATTAGAAACTAGAAAACATATCAATGAAATTAGATACAAATTATATACGTTGATTAAGAAAAATGGATGGATAGGATTTAGTTCTAGGATAACTCATAGGGAAAAGTTTTTATTTGAACCTCAGCCTATATATATATATATATATATATATATATATATATATATATATATATGAAACACACACATAACTTGCAGGAGAATTGATGAACGACTATGTAAGCGGAAAATACGATGTATATTTTCACAAAAAAGAAAGGAGAATATAAGGTAGCTAGAAACACGCTCCATATGTCTCCAAAAAAAAAAAAAAAAACAAAACAAAACAAAACAAAACAAAAAAACAAAAACAAAAACAAAAAAAGCCAAGCTCCATTATGAAAAAATGGATTATGTACCATACGTCCATACTCCTCCACCAAACTCGAGAAAACTTAGTTGTTTAATTCCAACCTATTAGTAAAGAAGAAGAAAATTGTAGTAAGATTTTTTTTACCTCGACCCATAAAGTTTAACTATGTTTGAAATTTTCTCTTAAAAAAAAAAAAATCTAGTTTTAATTCAATGACTTTTTCCATAAATTCATACATCTCCTTTATTATCTCCAAACACAAAGTAGTAACACAATAGGTTTTAGAAACAATTCTACAGGAGTGAATAGATAATTAAATTTAGTGGTGGTTGTAGTTGTAGTGTACGTGCAATTAGATGGGATATTAAAGAATCATGTACAAGAATATGTACAATAAAATCTTTATTAATTCATATCGTTGTGATTAAAAATTATTCTTAAATGTAAGTTATTCTTAAATAGAGGTGTAAGATGATTGTTTATTTTTTTTTTAAATACACTAGTAAGTAGCCCGTCTAGATTCGACGGGAAATAATTTTATATTTTTATCTATATAAATATACTTTAAAAATAGTTTTTTAGGTAAATAATATTTTTTTCACCAAAGTTAGCAAGGTAAGAAATACAAACATCTTGTAAATGATAAAACAACCAAAAAACAAATCATATCATTATAAATTTGAAAAAGCTTGTCTTTCTCTCTTAACGCTTACCTCTGACTCTCTCTTTCTAATTTCTCTCCAAATACTGACTTATATTTTAAAAATAGTTTTATATTTTATTTAGAAGTTGTTATGTTATTTGCGTTAATTATATATCAAACTTAGTAACATAATTATATTTCATGTATCTAAACTTAAAATTATGAATCATAATAAACCAGATACTCATTTATTATGTATTTTTCAAATCTAAATTTGTTTAGAATTTTTCTACATCTCGATAAAATAGTGACTTTATTGTATATACTCGTCACATACTTGTTGGGTAATAGTATTCGATTAAAATATGACTTCTACAAAGTTAATATTAATTAAAATTAGTAAAAAATATTATTTTTATGTCTATTTGAATCGCTTCGTTGGTTTAAATCGTCTCGTTGGTGTATTGTAAATTCATATCACTAATCTTAGCCAAAGATCGAGAGATATATTTGCATTTTCATTATGTACATTTCATATCTAAATTTGTTTACACTTTTTTCTGCATCTCGATTTCATAATTATGAAATATATAATTAATAATTAAAATGGATTATATAATGTGTATTTAGAAATTGAGAATACATATCTATTAAGAATTGAGATATAGTATATAATATTAATATTATGAATTAATAATACATAAAACTTTAAAAAAGTGAGAATAGAGATAAAGATAGTAATAACAGATATACATGATGCACGAGAAATTATTATATGAATATAATAACTAATACATGTGTATTATTATGAATTAATAATGACAAAAATACCAGAATAAAGAATAAAGAAAAATCACAACGGAGCACCGAGGAGGGAGCATCGTTTATTTTCCTATTATTACATGATGCGAGATACATAAGTACTACAATTACCAATAAATGTGTACCTAGAATAATTTTAACAAATAATATTGTACATGCATATATTTTGGGTCGGGTGATAGCAAAAAGTTTCATGTGAAGAAGCTTTAATCCTACTCAACGAGATGAAAATATTATGGATTCAATAAGAAGGGCAATTAAATATACAAAAAGTTAAAAGACATGACAAAAGATTAAGTCATTGTCACTTAAAACCTTAGATAAGTATATTAAATCAATTTAAATATAATTTAATAGGACATATATATAAATATTTATATTTATATTTACCATTATTTATTTCTAACTAGAGGTATATTTCCTTAAGACGGGACTGAAAAAATATAAATTATGAGTTTATGACAATCTAAAATTTACTTTTTATTTATAATTGATACTAATTAAGTACCATAAATTTTTATTCCTTAATAAAGTATCTATTATTATATAAACGAAAACGACTCTATGTAAAAAAAATTCTATGTGGCACCCCTCATATTCCTCTGTTCCTATTTATCTAAATTCTCAATTTTTTTAATTTAAAATCAATATTTATCATATTTATATTCAATATATCATTATATTACTAAAAGGAAAATGATTCTTACTTTGAAAAAATCCTACGTGGCACCCCTTATATTCCTCCATTCATATTTATCTAAATTCTCAAATTTTTAAATTTTTAAATGTAAAATAATACATTTTAAATATCTATACTAAAATCTTGTGTCCCACGTCGGTTTCTCAATGAAACTTCACCTATTGAAAAGCCTATAAATACCTAAAATCAATGCGTATTTTCTCATCTTTTGCTTCACCAGTTTTATTTGGTCAATTTATTTATTAATCGATTGAATAAATAATTATATTTTATAGTTTAATTTAATTTAATTTGGTCAATTTATTAATTAACCGAATAGTAATTATTTTTTGTAGTAGTTTTATTTGGCCAATTTATTTATTAATCGGCCAAATAAATAACTGCTATATTTTTATAGTTTAATTTAATTTAATTTGGTCAATTTATTAATTAGTCAAATAGATAATTATTTTTATTAGGGAACCAATTTATTAGTTGACAAAATAAATGGTTCCAAAATAGTTTTGATAATTTATTGGTTGACCGAATTAAATTTGGAAATAGTCTAATATTTTTTTATTTAATTTGATAAAAAAATAAGTAATTTCTAATTTGTCAATTAAATAGGTAGACGGGCCAATTCCTAACTGACGGATTCCTCAACTCGGGATCCCACGTGACACATATTCTTTATTCTTATTAATTTTAAAATTTTCATTTTATTAATTTTTTCATGTATTTTCTAAAATCTAGAATAGTCATAAATTGTGCATTTATAAATCAAAATCGTAGTCAACGAGTCAATTCTGACCTGGAACCGTGGCGGTAGACGAGCCAATTTTCAACCGACACTCGAGAAATTTTTCATTTTTTGCTTTTTTTCCATGTATTTTCTAAAATCTATAATCGTCATCCATGAAATAATTTTTACGTTATTTGTAGTTGGATTTCCAACTTTGCATAATTTATAATTTTAATTAACGAATATTACTATACGATTAAGTACGATAATGAATAGTGCAATCATTATTTTTTATTAAATTTTTGGATCTATATAAATTCTAAATAAATTTTTTAAATTACGCACTTATAAATTATCATCATCATCATTATATTACTAAAAGGAAAACGATTCTTACTTTAAAAAAAATTTTACGTGACACCCCTTATAATCTTTCATTCATATTTATCTAAATTCTCAAATTTTTAAATTTTTAAATTTAAAATAATAGATTTTAAATATCTATACTAAAATCTTGTGTCCCACATCGGTTTTTCAATGAAACTTCACCTATTGAAAAACCTATAAATACTTAGAATCAATGCGTATTTTCTCATCTTTTGCTCCACCAATTTTATTTGACCAATTTATTTATTAATCGGCTGAATAAATAACTATATTTTATAGTTTAATTTAATTTGATCAATTTATTAGTTGGCCGAATAGATAATTATTTTTTGTAGGAGTTTTATTTGGACAACTTATTTATTAATCGGCCGAATAAATAACTGCTATATTTTTATAGTTTAAGTTATTTTATTTCAGTCAATTTATTAATTGGCCGAATAGATAATTATTTTTATTAGGGAACCAATTTATTAGTTGAAAGAATAAATGGTTCCAAAATAGTTTGGATATTTATTGGTTGACCGAATTAAATTTGAAAATAGTCTAATATTTTTTTATTTAATTTGATAAAAAATAAGTAATTTCTAATTTGTCAATTAATTAGGTAGACGGGCCAATTCCCAATTGACGAGTACCTCAACTCGGGATCTCACGTGACACATTTTCATTCTTTATTCTTATTCATTTTAAAATTTTCATTTTTTTCATTTTTCTCATGTATTTTCTAAAATCTAGAATCATCATAAATTATGCATTTATAAGTCAAAATCGTGGTCAACGGGTCAATTTTGACCTGAAACCGTGGTGGTAGACGAGCCAATTCCCAACCGATACTCGAGAAATTTTTCATTTTTTATTTTTTTCCATGTATTTTCTAAAATCTATAATTATCATCCATGAAATAATTTTTACGTTATTTGTAGTTGGGTTTCCGACTTTGCATAATTTATAATTTTAATTAACGAATATTACTATACGATTAAGGACGATTAACGAATAGTAAAATCATTATTTTTATTAAATTTTTGGATCTATGTAAATTCTAAATAAATTTTATAAATTACGCACTTATAAATCAGAGTCGTGGTCAACGGGCCAGTTCCGATGCAGAATTGTGGCGGTACACTAATATACGGATTTTTTTCAGAAAGGAACACAAATGACTAATTTTTTAATCGAATTTTAAATAAGTACGAGTATATAAATTTCAAACAAGTTTGAATAATCTTATACACATCATCTCAAATTATTTTATTAATCGTCTCCGTTGAAAAACGTAGAATATGTTGAAAAATTGACAGAAAAATTACTAACGATTTATCAACGAGTCAATTCCGACCAAGAATCAAGAATCGTGCGCGTAGATAAGTCAATTCAGTACTTGCGGGACAACTTTTTTTGTTTAATATATATAATTTTGAACTCATAAAATTAAGGATATTCATGGTCAACTTTTATCTTATATCATTGACTAAATAATTTTTTGAATCACAATTATTCCACATAAAGTTTTGTAAAAAGGAAAAACTACCAAATACATAGTGAAACAATTCTTGAAGTTCTATTCTTAGTTTAAAAAGTTATTCTCGAAGCTGGTAAAAAAGAAAACGAATGTCATCATTTATTTTTCTATGAATATATTTGGAAGAAGATTATTTATATAATTAAATTTTTATTTATTAAATATTGTGTGAATATTTTTGAAATATAGTTATGTATATAATTAAATATTAATTTCAGGTAAAAAGAAAACAAATGTCATCATTAATTTTTTTGTGAATATATTTGGAAGATGATTATTTATATAATTTAGAATTAGTATTGTAGTCAATAGGCCGGTTCCAGGTCGGAACCGTCGGGGTAGACGGGATGATTGTGAAGCGGTGGTTTAACTTATTTTTTTATCTTAATCTTGTGTTGAATTCATAATGTGGGATATTTAAGGTCACTTTCATCTTATAGACAATCTTAACATCTATAGTATTATTCGCTATCTATATATCTCTTCTCTCTCTCTCTCTCACTACCCGCTCCTTCTCTTGCATCTTTTTCTTAATAAAAGCTAAAAAATTCAGTTTAAGAGTCGTTTTCCTTTGAGAGAGAAATATATGTTTGCCACATCAGTTTTGTAGAAGAATAGAGTTTTAACAATTATCGAAAGTAATGGAAATATATTAGTTATAATTTTTAACAAACATAACTATATGGGTTTGAAATATAAACATGTGGTAAAATTACTTTTTAATTGAATTTGAGATGTGTTCAAGAGATATAAATTATAAGCGAATTTAGAAAATTGCATAATCGAATTATTTAACGGTAAAATAATTAACAAATAATATTTATTTTAATCTATCACATATTAGTACTATTTAATAACTTTATTTATTTTTATAATTTCCCGTTCGATTTTCGACGGGTTATACGCTAGTTATATATTACATAGAAATAAAATCTTAATAAGATCCAATCTTCAAAATCAATATCTATTATATTCTAAGTATCCAAAAAACAATAGGCCTATTTTGTCATGTCATTTTTATTCGGCTATAATTTCCACTCATACATCTGTTTTGTCATGTCATTTTTATCAACATCGAAAAAAACAATTCGTGATAGATTTGGAGTTAATTTAAAAAAAATTAATAGGCCTGTGTTATCAATAATTTGATATTGAGACAATAATAGGTAAAAACATGCATAATTTGGATTACCACATGAATTAATTTTGGCATAATACTTAGTGTCAATGGTAAAAACATATGACTTTTGTTTAGAAAGAGATTAAGTTTGGCCACAATTTAAGAAAATTAGTCGTATTAATGTTGCCAATTTTATAAAATGCCCGCGACAGTATAGCACATCTTCTCATTCATGTTATGCTTTCATTATTCTACTAGTAAGTAGCTCGTCGAGACTCGACGGAAAATAATTTTATATTTTCAATTATATAATATATTTTAAAAATAATTTTTTTGTTAATAATACTATTTTATTTCACCAATAATTGCAAGGGAAGAAATACAAACATCTTGTAAATGAAAAAAACCAATCATGTCATTATAACTTTGAAAAAACTTGTTTTTCTCTCGCAACACTTCCCCCTCACTCTCTCCAGAATTTTTCTTCAGAGACTGACTTATATTTAAAAATAGTTTTATATTTATTTAGAAGTTGTTATGTTGTTTAAGTTAATTATAAATCAAACTTAGTAAATTAATTATATTTCACGTATCAAAATTTATAATTATGAATGACAATAAACCAGATACTTATTCATCATGTATTTTTCAAATCTAAATTTATTTAGAATTTTTTTTACATCTCGATTAAAATAGCGACTTTATAGTATATACTCGTCGCAAACCTGTTGGGTAATAGTTCGCGATAAATATCTGAATACTACAAAGTTAATATTAATTAAAATAGCAAAAATCCTTCTTTTTATGTCTATTTGAATAGTCTCGTTGGTTTATAGTACATTGATATCTCTAATCTTAGCCCAAGTCCGAGATAAATATATTTGCATTTTCGTTCTTTATTTTTGAAATCTAAATTTATTTAGATTTTTTCTACATCTCCATTAAATTTGTGACTTTATTGTATATACCCGTCGCAGACCTGTTGGGGAGTAATCGATAAAAATCTGAACATTACAAAGATAATATCAACCAAAATTAGTCAAAATAGTTATTTTTATGTCTATTTGAATCATCTTGTTGGTTGATGATAAAGTGATATATCAGATCTTAGCCAAAGGTCGAGAAAGATATATTTACATTTGTAAAAAAAAAAGTATTTCTGTTTGAATTATCTCGCTGGTTTGAATCGTCTCGTTGGTTTGAATTTATGTATTTTCAAATTTAAATTTGTTTAAAATTTTCTACACTTTATTGTATATAACCGTCACAAACCTATTGGCTAATAGTACTCGACACAAATCTGAACTTCACAAAGTTAATACTATTATTAACTAAAATTAGTAAAAAAATATTCTTTTTATATCTATTTGAATCATCTCGTTAGTTTGAATCATCTCGTTGGTTTATGGTAAATTGATATCTCTAATCTTAGCCAAAGGGCGATAAAATATATTTACATTTTTAGGATTTTTTTTTCTTTATTTAGTTATTTATTCATACATGTAAAGTCATATGAGTAGTATTTATTGTCACTATTTGTTGACAAACTTAAAAAATAATTTTATATTTTTTTATATTTATTAAACAAATAATTAAAAATGAAAATGATTTATATAATTTGTATTTAAAAATTGAGGATATGTATCTATTAAGAATTGAGACATGGTGTATTAATATTATGAATTAATAATACACAAAACTTTAAAAAAACGTGAAGAATAAGATATAAAGATATATAATAATAATAGATATACATGTGAGACATGAGAAATTATTATATGAATATAATAAATAATATATGTGTATTATTATAAATTAATAATGTCAAAATTATCAGAATTAAGGAAAACTGAAATAGAGCACCGCTTATTTTCCTATTATTAAGAAGATTCAATTGCATGATTTCGTAAAAAGAGGCATTCATCCGACACGTGAAAAAAGTATAGTTGAAAGTTCATCGTAAAAATAGACAACATTGATAATCTTCTTAAGTCATGAACATGATTAATCAATTTACTAAGCAAAAAATACAGTTTGTCTCCTCTGATATTTATTACCCTTGATGATACATGATATAATCCCTATTTCTAGCACATACTATAAGATAGTAGTAAAGTTTAAATTTGAGCACTTGATTTATAAAATGTAAAATTTGCTCTACAATGAACTCAAACCCGAAACCTTTGGCCTCCGCTATTAACCATTCTACTGCACACACAAAGAAAAAAAAGAAAGAAAGAAAGAAAAAACTTGGTTCCTTTGTTTACAATCTTTTTTTATTTTGGGTTAATTGCTAAATTATCGAATTATGGTTTTCCTCACCTTTTAAATTTACCTATAACTACCTCACCTTTATTGATTCTAATGTTTCCCACGGCAAAATATTCTTATTTTCTTATTACCTTTTATCACATTTCAAATTATTTTATTAGTTATTCCACAATATATTGTTAATTGTAATTCTAATTCTAATCACAATATTTATCACTTCCGTACTAATCACAATATACTAATTGAGCAAGGCACAAATTTTAATTACGTATTCTTTATACAATTATTATCATAAAGAAAAAACTACATACAATTAAATCTACGAACAATTATTTTGTATATAGTATCATTATTATCGTTATTATATCATCATTTATTGCAAAAATCATATGTGACACCCTTGAAATCCTTCAATTCATATTTATCTAAATTCTCAAATTTTTTATTAGCTTTTTATGAAGAGAAAGAGACAAGAGAATGAGCGGGTAGTGAGAGAGAGTAGAGATATAAATAGTGAATAATATTATAGGGGTTAAAGACGAGAGCGTATAATTATTTACTTTCTAATCAAATTTGGATTAAAACCATGGTCGACGGGACCATTCCGACCTGAAACCGTGGTGGTTGACGGGCGATTCCAAATGACGGTTTAACTTTTTTCTATAATTATGTTAAATATTTTCACATTCAATGAGGTTAAAGACAAGAACGAATAGTTAATTACTTTCTAATAACATTTGGATTAAAAACATGGTCGACGAGACAATTCCGACGTGAAACCGTGGCGGTTGACGGGCCGATTCCAACGATTTTTTAATTAATTATGTTAAATATTTTCACAGTCAACAATATTCTACCACTATTGTCTAATAGATTTGATAATCTTATTAAAAAAAAAATTCCGTCAATTTTTCTATATGAGACGAAAATGAGTAGAAAATATTTACTTATCAATCGATTTGAAAGATTTACGACAATATATTCCGAATCTTTTTGGACGGATAAATTCAAGGTTCATTATCATCATTATCCATTGCGATCAACAACTCAAAACGATTGAATACAAAAGAATCCAGTGATTTTGAAAACTTATACCTAAAAAGAAAACTCATAAAAAATTTATATAAGAACTAAATATATTGTGTTTAATAATTTTTATTAGATAATTAATACCCGTCGATTTTCGACGGGTGATACGCTAGTTCCTTTATAAAAGTTCTACTGTACCTATGAAGATGGACATAATGATTGATTTACTATATCCCCTCATTGCTTATGACCCCCTCCATCTTATTTAGGACGACCTAGTTTTTAATTTAGAATGTCCATCTAAGATTATTTGTATCCTTATGCAAATAATTTATCTAGTATCTAAAAGTTGTGACATACAATCTTTTGAACTAGTACTAGTACTTTATACCCTTCCTCTTACTCTATTTCAAAAGAAATACTCCTTCCGTCCGACTCATTGTGTCTACATATTCCTTAAATGAACGGCTTATTTATTTTATGAGTGCTTAAATGAAGAAAAAATTAACTCTTCAAAATAGTTTATAAGTAGTAAGATGTATCCACCATTAATCCGTGTGACTGTGTGTGTGTGCAGTGACTGTGTGTGTGTGCAGAATAAAAACAAACACACACTAAAATCTAAGCTCACATGCAGCTCCATCTACCTCCCTCTTTTTTTGGTGGTGTGGTGCAGAGCAGTCATAAGTTGTTAATAGTGTGTTTTATGTGCTTTAATCGAACCATGTTTGTCGGGGGGCTTTAGTGGTGGGCCCCTTCCCTTCCCTTCCCTTCCCTTCCCTTCCCTTCATCTTCATCTTCATCTTCATCGTATCAATCAATATATCAATCAATATCCATCATCTCTCCACTAATATACTAGTATTATATATGCACCCTCCCTCCCAATATTGTTAAACTGCTGCTTCTCTTGAGCACAATTTTAAGACAAGGTCAAAATATGATAAATAAATTATTTCTTTTTTAATGTGTAAACATGAATTAATAATGAGACAAACAAAAAGGAAAATATAATTTAAATAATGGACGTAGTGAGTATTAAACTATTCAGTTATCTAATGAAGCCAAAAGTGGTCTTATAATCTAACTGGCTGTAATCTAAGCACACCAAATATTATTCTCATTTGAACGACTTTCTTTTTTCCCTAAAGTAAACACTAATTTGATACTTCTTTTCTATACATTTAATTCTTTTTTTGGTTTGTATGGGGTCAGAGCTTTATAATGGTGTTGTTCGAGATCATGTGTATTTTAGTTATTGAAATCTATGTAAAAACAAGATTACTTTTTGCTAAAATTCTTAATTTTGTTTCCCACTTGTTGGCCCTCTCATTTTGGACAATTTGATACCCTGTCATTACATCATCACCATTCACCAAGTTGATAAAATTAGCTGTTTGAGGCACAATTAAGTTATCCTACTATTCTTTATTCAATAAAAAGATCATTTTTTCTTCATATCGGATTGTATAGATTAAATATATATATTTAAAATAAAATTAATCTTAATGTTCTTAAATCAGTAAACCGATTAAGAATAAGAGGCATCGTTGTAAACGAGATGGGGCGGCGCTTTCACTTTTTTGCATTAGAAAATTATAATAAGAAAAAACATCATTCTTGAGTACAAATCGAACCCACAATTACGAACAATACGGGCATTTGTAATTTGTTTTCAGTAGAAAAGACCTCCCCCCCCCACCCAATATGGAGTAGTAATATGTTTTTTTTTAAGTAAAATCAATTAAACACGCACGAAAGGTGCAACCCGAAACAATAAAAATTACAAAGTTCAGAATAACATAAAAAGTACAATCTTAAAAATCAAAACATATAGTTGGATTAGGAATCCAATCATCAAAATTACAACATGAAAAACTAAGAAAAAGATTAGAGATCCAAAATCAAAACCTAATCTTTATAATCTCAACCAAATCAACAGAAACAAACCTTATAAATTACTGAAATTAATTACAAAGTGACATAAGCTTGTATTAATTTATTATTTTTCAAATGGCATATGTTCCCCCGATTCAAGGCAGCCTCTTATACCCTACAATTTATTATTATTTAATTTTTTTTTTGTCAATGTTTCAAACCAAATCACAAAATCCTTCGGACAAGCCATTCTGCTAACTATAATCTAAGACAAATCGTGGGTGTAATTTCTTTCCTTACTTATCAAGTGGCTAGAATGTTAACATGTTTTAAAATGTTGATCACAATTATTGAAGATCTTGTCAGTTGTCATGACGTTGGGAACAATGCAAGAGGGTAGATAACTATATAATTCGTTTAAGTTATTATTATTATTATGAGTCAAAATGTTATAATTATGAGTATGTCTATGATAATAACCTATAATATTAAAATAAGAAGGGTTGGCTGCAAGATTTAACACAATATTTACACAATTATGCAATTTTCATTGGACCTTTATATCTTGTAATATAAGCACCGCACTTCATTTTTTCTATTTTGCAATAATCATTAACACCTATAGTTTTTCCGACACGATCCATCTGACGGTGATGTGTATTTTATTTAAATGATGAAATGTATACAAATTAAGATTTTTTTGTACATTAAAGAAAAGAAGAACAATCTCAATTTCAATTCGAAAATAATTAAATCTCAGAAAATTTCCTCGCACATAATCCTTCTAATTCATCCACATGCATGCATGGCAAGTATAATCGATCTAATTGAATCCCATATATTGCATAATTAATGAAATTCAACAAAATATAACCCCAAACGAATGTATCCACATCACAAGTTTGATGAGTCTTAGCTTGCCCACAAAACAATAGAAGTGTTAAAATTGTAAAATATTAATGAGAAGTGCTATATTTAATTGCAACGGTTGAAAATTTACGCGACAATTGCAAAAGTGTTTAGATATTGTATTGAATACAACAATTAATTAAACCTAATAAGAAGATCCATCAATGAACAGGCCACAAAAGCACAACTGCAACAAATTTAGACAGACAAAAAGGGGGTTTGCACTTGTTAAATAATCGTGCAGTACTATATACTGTATTATATTGTCAACAACTGTACTTAAGCTAGATACTTAAAAATTGACACAAAAATAATACTCAATTAATAATAATTTTGATTGCGATCGAGTTGATCAATTAAATCCGCAGCTGAGCTATTAATTTATGTACTTATTACCTATGGTAGTACACCTTATCCTACTGCTATTTTACACTAGGCCACATTTGGCCAGAAAATTTAATTTTTATTGGTTAACTGGTCCTACCTTCTTTCACAACGTACTGTTAGTTGTTGGATATTGTGAAACTTTTTTATTGATGAAAGAATGATATTAGAATAGATTTGGAGCAAATATAATTATATATATATATATATATTCCATATTCCGATATGCGCGGCTAAATTAAATCCTAAATTATATATATCATCTTTTATATGATTCCGTAGAACTAACAAAAATATCACTTACGTAATGTACAAAATACAGTACATTAATGCGAAACATGTTAATACACAAATTATTTAGTACACTTTTAATGCACAAATAATAGTAATCTAATGCATGGAACTCATCTTTAGGTAGGAACTATTAACTGATCTGAACCGTTGATTTTTCGTTAATCTACGGTCCAGATTCATTGATGCATTAGACTACTGCTGTTTGTGCATTAAAAGTGTGCTAAATAATTTGTGAATTAAGTTACTGTAATTTGCATTAACATGTTTGCACATTAACGTACTGTATTTTGTGTATTACGTAAGTGGTATTTATACTGGTTCATACGGACTCGTATAAAAATGAGTTCCTACCAAATCCACACCATATATATATATATTTATTAACCTATGAAATACACAATATATAATGAGAAAATCCCCCTTTCTAGCACTTCTAACATAGTTTTTTTAAAAAATAGCACCCCTTATAAATCCTTCAAAATTTAGCACTTTATATCTTTTTTACCCTTACTCTATTTTTATATTTCCCATTGTGTCCCATTCTTTTTCTTATGTACTGTCATTCTTCCACAGCTCCCTCTCTCTCTCTCTGCTCTTGCATTTCCCTACCCCTCCGCCACCCTCTTCCTCCACCTCCTCTCTCTGCCGCCGACGAGGGCGGCGTTCACCTCCACCGCCGCCTACCTCCAACTCTGAAGTAGCAAAATGTTAGGCTCTGTTTTGGAAAATCCTACGGCTCAATCTGAGATTTCTACAAACTCGACAACTTCAGCTTGCCGCCATGGCACTCTACATCCAGTCTCCGGCGCCACCGCACTCGCCAGACCCTCCGCCGTGCTGATTCCGCCGGTGGTTTGTAGAAATGATTTATTTAGTTTGTGGATCTGCACAATTTTGCTTGAATTCAAGTTCGATATCAAACAAATTCGCGGAGCTGAGAAATTTGATTGGAAACCGGATCGATGGCTGAGGTATTGCCGAGGAACTGTAATTGCTTGCTCTACCATTTCTCATGAACATTTTGATTTAAGCGTTTGATTTAATTTCAGTAGTTTGATTGAGGAGGCCTCTGATTGAACTGTAATTTTCATTTTTTTTTAATTTAGTTATTTTTCATCTGTGAAATGATATGTAAAACTCTGGAATCTGGATAGAGAAATATAGGAATATTTTGAAACTCATAAGATTCTTTTGTTAAGTCTCAACTAGGCAATGCCTCTTCTTACCTAATTGTTTATGATTTTTTTAATTTCGTAAACTCTCTCTCTCAAATTTTATACCCACTCCGTGCCTGTCAACACATCCCTGATGTTCATCTCAATAATACAAAAAAATAAGTCGCAGGCTTGCAACCCTGTTTCTGTTCTTCATCATTTCATATAAGAAGAAGAAGGAGAGGAAAAGGAATAAGAAGATCTGTAGGAAAAGGAACCGGAGAAGAAAGAGACGCAGAGGAGGGGTTGAGGAGAGAAGAAGACGAGGGAAAAGCGGATTTCATAGAAATGCAGATTTAAAACAAGATTTTGTAAGAGCTCTGTTATTGCTCAATTGCCTAATTTTGTATGATTTGGGATGACATTTGATTGCATTTTTGGTATAATAATACTGGACATATACTATTATTTGGGGTGACATTCTTTTAATTTGCCTGCAAATTTTTGTGTGTTGATGTTTGATGAAAGAGGTTTGTTTTGATTGTGTTGGTTGGTTTAACGGGAGCATATGAAAGGGTGCTGGGTCTTTTTTTTTTTTGCATTCACAAATTTTTCCATATTTTTTTTGTGACTTCACAAATTTTTCATCTTTTTTTTGTGACTTCACAAAATTTTCTTTTTATTTTTTTATTTTGTGACTTCACAAAGATTGTGGCCGCGCCGGCGTCAGTGGCGGCGGTACGGCAGCGGCGGCGGCGGAAAAGTGGTGGAGGAATATATTTTTTGTGACTTCACAAATTTTCTTTTTTTCTGACTTCACAAAAAATTTGTGGCCGCCGGTGAATGTGGCGCCGGCGCCGGTGACTGTGGAAAAGTGGTGGTGTATTTTTTGTGACTTCACAAATTTTTTTCTGTGGCCGCCGGCGGCGGCGGCAGAAATTGGTGGCAGGGTGGCGGCGGTGGTGGGGTTGTGGTGGTGAAATATTTTTTTTTTTTGTTCAGTCACAAATATTTTTTTTGTTACTAAATATGTAATGAAAGGGCAAAAATGTCAAGAAGTACTAAATTTATAAGTTTTTATAAGGAGTGCTAAATTTTAAAAAAACTATCTAAGAAGTGCTATTTACAAAATCCTCTCATATATAATTACATTAAAGCTGGCAATTCGTTCAATAGTACTTGCCTAAATATGTTAAAACTTTTTTGTATATAAGTCAAATGCTCCGAGTATAAAATTATTAAAGTCTACTCTTGGTTTATTAACTAGTAAAAGATTCTACTTTAGTTTAAAATCTATGAAGGCATTCATAACAGTGGGCTTTGAAGTCCAAGGGTGATGAGTATTTTGATGTAGTCTCAATGATTGATATTTTTGGAGGGAAATTTTTATTATGATAAAGTCCTACCCTTAGGGCTATCCAATTATTGATTTTGTAATTTTTTTTAATTTTACTTTTCTATTTTAAAATAGCAATAAGAATAATAAAATACAAAATTGTATTGAAACATTGGAGTGCCACTGATTGAATTCATCATCTCTTATTTTTTAAGAACAAATAAAATAACAAGAGAATTCGTTTGAAATATGGAAATGAGAATGAAGAAATAGAGAAGGTGTGGATGTTAAGGGATGAATGAGAAGTATTTATATGTAAAAATAAAAGTAGCCGTTTCCTACCGTTGAGAGCAAACTGAATTTTTCTTTTTAATTTAATTTCAGATTAAAAAAAATTAAATCACACAAAATGGGCGTGTCCCTCCTCCCTTCCGCCTTCGCCTTCCTCACCCGGACTTCACAGCGTCAGGGCGCCATCCTCCGCACCCGCCCGCCGCTGCTCCAACGACGATAACTCTCATCACGGGCAGGCGTTCCCTCCTTCGCCCGTGCATAGCCTGCACCGTTGGAGGTGCTCTAATGGCACCAATAGTGAAAGTTTTATGTTTAAATATTTTATCTATACTTATATAAAAAAACCTTGTTTTACAAAATTTGAATCGTTTAAAATATCCTTACTATAAAGCAAAATTAAGGGTAATGGCGTAATACAATAATATAAATATTGTAATATAGTATTGATTACAAGAATACAAATTTACCTTAGTTATAGCATATTGTGTACCTTATATATGAAATAAATTAATTTAGTGAAAATTTATTAGCACTTTTATAATGACACTAAAAGAATAATTGAATTAAAATGTAAAATAGTTATTATATTTGGGCATACATAGAACTTATCACTTACAATTATTCTGTAATTCATGGAAGGTCAATAATACAAGAAATAACGAGAGTGCTCTTTACAATAAAATATTTTTATTGTTCTTTATTTTTTTTCATTAGTGATCAAATATTAAATTTTGAAAAATTGCAAAAAGAGTTCAAGAAAAAATAAACTAAACATAAATTAACTCGTTAATATTTATTTAATATAATCACTTTTTTTAACGTGCAAGTGCACGTTACTTATACTAGTTCTTAAAAAAGCATGTACTGCCTTCTATTTTTATACAGCCCAAAAAATGTGGCTTTTGGTTATTAAAGGTGCACTTTGATTGAAAGACGCGGAATACTAACTTTTTTTCATTTTATTTTTTACATGTTTACTAGCATTATTAATTTTCTTCAGACATGATAAATAATCTTTCCAAATAATTCTTTTTTCATTATTTTCACTTTAATTGCAAAAAATATTAATATTAAAGAATATGTGTGATAATATTTTCCACCGGACAAAAATCATAAAAATAGAGAGGGAGTAGGGGATCACATGATGTTTTTCTTTTCTATTATAGTAAAAAAAAAAAAAAAGGAATGAAAATTATAATACTTTTATACTTTTCTTTTTCCTTCATTTTTCAATGATAAATTTACAATCAAAATAAATATGCCCTAAAAAAAAGCAAGTGGATATTTTGAAGCCCGAAAAAAAATAGATGAAATTTTTGAAATGGAATTTCTTGTGATTAAATTCTCTCATTCTCAACATACCAATAATTGAAATTGTGGTGTGTCTAAAATCCCCTTTTCATCTAAATTAGTTATTTATGTTCACAACCGATTCCATTATTTTATAACAATCTTCTCCTTTAATATACGAGAGCATCGCTTTTGTCTGTCAAATTATTTGATTGATTGTATATATTGAATTTGCATTGAAATCGGGAGTTTGTATTGTTTCAATCAAATAGCAATCCAAATACATGGAAAGATATTAAACAAATAAAAAGAAGAGAGCGATGGTGGTTGAAGCATTACTTTCAACTAGTCTCTCCAACAATTTGTATGCTAGAAAGCCCCTACTAAACTCCAAGCAATTTCACTATCTGTCTTTTCCTTTTCCCTTTCCCTTTCTATTTCCATTTTAATTTATTCATGTTTCTTACGGTAAAATTACTGTAAGGACACTCATACAAGGATAATGGAAAAGTTTATGCATACATACACAGGGTGTGACAAACTCACAATGATCAAGTACTTCAACCCTTCGTTCCATTTTCACTCTTCATCGAGGATAAACCTCGTTCTTGTGCAATATTTGATGAACAAGTTAATATATATATTATGTCTGACTATTTAAACCCATCTCACTAGATCATAATCCACACTTCAACATATTTCTTGTACAAAATTCAAAATTAAGAAAAAGCTAGAGAATAAACTGGATTTTTCTGTCTGCATTATCACATCATATAAAGTCAGTTTATATAACTTAGACCAAGATGGAAGAGGGACTGAATAACAATATTAGTACGAGATCATCAAACTCCAAACTCTAGATTGTCTTTTAATAATAGTTTAATACCACGTTTGGAGGTCGTAAGTCGCATTATATCTTTTTAAAAAATATTGAGTTAAAACTTAAAAATGATAGCTTTCCTAACAAAAAAAAAAAAAAAAGATTAATTGAAAATGATGGTTGTGTAGTGGTTGGCATTTTTATGCAATTAATGGGCCGACACGTGATGTACAATTGCAATAAATTGGTGGGCCTTCCACTTGAAAATGTCTCAAGTTGTCCACCTCTGATTTAAATAGAGTGTTGGCTTGTCCATTTTACTTTGGGCCTAAACTTTAAAATAGATTTAAATAATGGTGGGCCTTCTATTTTGTTTATTATTGTCAAATAGCTGACACCAGTCCTCTCCTTGTCCCATGTTTAGTCATTGTTCCAAACTTCTAACCATATCATATGTTTCATTGTCACTGCCAATCTCTCTCTCTCTCTCTCTCTCTCTCTCTCTCTCTCTCTCACCTTGATTAGTCCTTTTCTCAGTTTCTGCATTTTCCTTTTGCTTTGTTTAGAAGATTTTGCCAATTTTAAGAGATTAGATTCTAATAAATACAGAAAAAGAAATAGGAAAAGAAGAAATAAATACAATCCACTCCAATCAATCTTTGTTTCTTTAGGGGCACTCCGATCAACCTTATCTTAAGATTTCCATTCATTTTAATATTATATTTCCATATTATCACAAGTCTTGTAGTTTAGTGTTATTCATCACATTTATGAAACAAACTAACCACGGTTCCATCTCTAATTCTCCACCCCAACTCAGAAAAAATAAATAAATTTTACTCATTTTACTAGGAGTATTCTAACTGATATAGTAATCTAATAATCTAATTTAATTAGTGCGTCACATGTGAACGTATGAAAAATTTCAGAGGTTGTAAACTGTTAGTTGCAGCATAAATATTCTGTTAATATTAAGTGACACCATAAACCTTCTGTTAGTTAAATCAATCATGTATAGTAAATTTTAAGAAATCAACAATCAATTGGACCTAACTATGCATTCTCGGTAATATATTTTCTCTATATGTGTGTGAAATAAAAGGATATGTACTGACAACACTCACAACATAATTCTCAAAATTTTGATCTTAAATTTGATTTTAAAATTTTCCTTATACTATGTCTAGTCCATATTTTACAAATGCATAAAATAATTCTCTTATTTTACATTGATCATTTTATAAAATTTGCGGTCAAACTTAATTTGTGAGATAAAAATGATTAAGTGAGGTTTAAATTTAGGGAAACATTTAGACGAGTGTAAATATTTTTGTCGGGTCCACCTAATTTGAAAAATCTACTAGATACAACTTTTAACTCATTTTTAATTATTTTAATCTAAATTTTGAGTCAAAATAAATTTTAAGAAATCTGCTGAAAGTGCTCTAATATATTAAAATAAAGTAGCTTGGAGAAATTTTCCCGTCTAAAATTTTGTCTATTCATCTCTTAATTTTCATTTTCAACAGATAATTAATAATTGGTCGCTCATTTATTTTCCACCATTTTGTCTGTTCCGTATTCCAAAGAAAATGTACTATGCAATTAATTACTATTACTATTTTCCGCCTTCATTTTCATTAAGGGTGCATTTACTTTGATGGAAAATGGTTAAAAAGGAAAAATTTTACTTTTTTTTTGATCCTTTTCACATGTTTACTGTGATGGAAAATTTTCTCCGGATATAATAGAAATTTTCCTCGGGCAACCATATTTCACCCCTTTTCTCTTAATGTTAGATAATATTATCCTTAGCTTTTGGTGTGAAAATATTTTCCAACATTCTAATTTTTTTTAACTTTCAACTTTTACCCCTAAATTTTTTGACATTCTAGCAATTAATATAATGAGGGTAATATGGTAAAGTTAATAACTTATCCACCCATTTCTAACAAAGTAAACAAGTGTATAGGATCAATATAGTATAAGATAAGTGTTTTTCATCTATAGTAAACATGTGATAAAAAGGGTGGAAATGATAATATTTTCTCATCTTTTCTTATCCATCATTTTTCAATGAAATCTTTTCCATCAAAGTAAATGATCACTAACTTTACTAGCAACTATATCCGGACTTCATTCGGGTAATTGTAGTAAATAACAACGAGTATCGTACCATCAAAAACTATTTGATCAAACTTTGGTAGAAATGAAATTTATGCGCTCTCCTCCTATTCAAACTCTAAGATTGTCATAATTTCAAACTAAAAGAAATAAGAAATTAGCAAGGAAGAGCAATCAAAGAGAAATTAGACGATTAACAAACAAATAGGACAATGTAAGAAAGGGTTGGTTCTAGTGGCCTTGCTCAACTTAAAACAATGGGAAATTTAACTAATGATTCATTCAACCAATTTAATCCAATTCTAATGAAGGAATCACTAACAAATGCACCCTCTCTCTCTCGACAAGAACATGCAAGTTGATCAACTACTTGCCTATCTCGATTAAGACTCAAGACAAGGCGTTGACTCCCAAAAGCACTCGAGATTTATAATCTTCTATGAATTGATTAACTTCCTAAGACCCTTAATCAATCATACCATGCAAACTTAAATTCAATGATCATAAAAACCGATTAAGCATTTTTATGAACACTAAGCATGCTAAAATAGAAGCCACCTATTTTATCAAGAAAAACAAATACCAAGAAGAATGGACTGTGAATTAAAAGGCAAAACAACGTCAATAATCAAATTCCACCATTAAATGAGCCACACAAGTCCCCTAAAACCAACTAAAAGAATTTAGCTAGACATAAGAAGAGAAATAGCAATAGAAAAGATAATTGAATGCATAATTAAAGATACTAATAACCCAAATAGAGAAATCTTAAAATAAATCTTCAAAGCAATTCAAATCCAACCTCCAAACTTGATTACAATGATTAAACCCTAAAGCAAACTTGAAAAGGAAACTTTGGGAAGGGGAAACTAAGCTATGATAATGAATGATGTGTTTTTGGGGCTAATTCCCCCTTCTATAGGGTACAAAAAGTGCTAATGGATAATAAAAACGCAAAGGGCAAAATCATCACTTTTGGTGCAAAAATTGCCAAATCGGCGGTTCGGCTACCCAAACCGACGGTCCGGCCTCCAGGCGCCGAGTGGACCGCCAATTTGGCTTTTAACTTGGTTTCCAATCCAGCTTTTTCCGGCGGTTTACAAGGTGGTTCACCCCTGAACCGCCGGTTTAGCTATGTAAATTGCCGATTTGGAATTTTGGGGCGCTAATTTGCATTTTGACTCATTTCCGTCCGATTTTCCACTTCTTCGTTCCGATTCTTCGATTCTGCACTTCTTTGACCCTTTTATTCCGGCATAACGGACCTCAATTTACCTACACACATGCACAAACTCCACCAAACGTGATACAAAACCAAAATATCGAAATCACTGGAAAACAAATCACATTTAAGGGGTAAAGTTAGGCAAAAAATGAAGATAAACAAGCTTAGTTGCTAATAAAAATGAGTGTTTATCAGTAACACCCTAAGTAAAGATAACCAACAACTAAATTTCATACTCTTTCCATCCATGAAGAATGTAGCTAGTTTTCCTTTTCCGTCTGTCCACGAAAATTGTAGAGCAGGGCGCATTTTTAGGACGGTAACTTTTACCATTTTTCAATTGTAGGCCATAATTTTGTGGGCTTTAAATGTTGGTACAATATCTAAATACCGATCATTTTCAGGACAAATTTGAGCCAACTCGGGCTAAGTCGTATGTGATCTTAATTTTTTAGCCCGATGCCACTTGGCTACCAACTAAGCGGTCCATTCATCAATTACATAACTTATATGACAAATTAAAATTAATAATTCACTTATAAAACCGCAAGATAAAGCTCTGTAATCCCAAATCGCACCCCACTCCAATATGAAGAAACCTAGTCCGAAATTGATTGTAACCATGGTGAAAGCAAGGTGAAATGTGAAAGAAAGGTAAAGCAAGGTAGCGACCATGGTGAGCGTGCGGGAGAAGAAAAACAAAAATCTCTGCAGCTGAAAATGATCTATTAAGAAATGCCCTTCAACTATTCGGTGAAATGCACAGAAGAGAAAAAAAAACCTGCAAAGAGAAACAACTGTTCGGGCTGATAATTTAAGCTCACATGAGAGTCACGTGCGACTTAGCTCGATCGAGTTCAAATTTCTCCTGAAAATGATAAATTTTTTAAATATTGTCCTAAAATTGAAAGGCCGCAAAATTTTGACCTATAATTGAAAAACGGTAAGAGCTACAATCCTAAAAAAACGCTCTACTCAAGATTGTAGCTAGTTTTTTTTATTCTTTAGAACATGACCCCACCTACTATCTTATTTTTTTTTTTTATCTCTTTCTCTATTCACAATGAGTTATTCTCTCCACTCACTTAACATCTACCATATTTTTATAAAAACTTGTGCCACAAAAAACTCTTACAATTTTCGTGGACGGGGGAGTATATAATTGTAGCTTCAATTTCATCCATGACTACTGGTTGCCGATTACTTTATTTATATACAGATCATATTTTTACAATTCTCTTGGTTTTTATTAACTATATACTTTTATATTCATCCTACTTATGTAATTTTGTTTTTCTTACACATACATACACTCTTCAATTTCTAGATGATAAAATTGTTTACAAAATATATATTGTGTATTTGTGATCTACTTAGGTGTGTTTCGTAATTGTGAAGTTATTTTTTATATGTGCTGATTTTTTATGGTCTTTGTTAATGAAACATGTATATGGTAGATTCGCAAGTGGACAACCATTTGTTCTTCCGCCATTGACTACTGATCTTGCATGCATAATTATTCAATATCATCACATTTAAGAGTGTTAAAATATCGTCACTTCAATTTTTGAAAGAATTAGGGGAATTTTATGGCATGGAACTATTATTAATGAGTAATAATAATATACTATCACTATGAAGCATTTAAAATACATGTTACGTAATAGAAAAATTTATTGTAACCCAAGTAACATAGATATATATATTTTTAATAGTAATGATATGTTCACCTAACTTATATATATTTGAATTTCATCAACAAAAATGGTTTACATGTGCATAATAACGGTGAGTTAATCGATACTCATTTTTTGTAGAGAGTGAAAAAAGTTTATATAGACATTTTCAATAAAATAGAAGCTATATGACCATAGATACAATAATAGTAGTTTATTTAGCCACATGCGATCGCCCAACCATCTACTACATCATCGTGTCCAAAATTTGTCATATAACTTCTACTACTATTTTTATAACAACATGGCTATTTTTCGATGGATAGTGATATTTGGATACACTATATTCAGTCATACGATGGTAAAAATAGGAATTTGACAGAATTTTTTAACTAATAATTTAATTTCATAGTTTCGGCAGTTTGATTATTAAATAACATACACTTTTTAAATTTTAATTATAAAGTTTCATCTCAATTTAAATTTACAAGTTTAGGAGTTGGGTGTGGTTGAGAGTAAAATTTGGGAGTGGGTGTGCATGAGATCGATATTTCGGAAGGGGGTTTGAGTAGGAAGGAAATTTTGAAGACAATCGGACAATTTTTTCCTGTTTCAAGCACGTGTGTCCAGACATAATATGTCCGAATAAAATTATTATTTTAAATATTTTTGCTTTTATAAATGTACTTTTTTCTTATAGTAGTGGATTTAATGATTTTTTAAATGAATTTTTTTATATAATACTTTCCACATATTGCGTGGGTACAATACTAGTTTATAATATTAAAAAATAAACTTATCGAATTCAATAAACAATCCTAAAAATATAGAGCTATGAATTGCTAATCAGACCAATCAAATGTTAGACGAAGCAACCCACGCACACGTTTGTGGGAAACCTGTATATATGATCATTTGATATGATCGTGGAAACAATGGAAATTATCTCGAATGATGTCGTTGATGCAGCTACGGATTATATTGAAGAAGAAACTGAAAAGCGTGATGAAGTGGAGCCAAGTCTTGCTGAGAGATGAGAACGTAGAGAGATTAGAAGACCTAAACGTTACACCAATTAGTTTTTTTATTTTATTTCCTTTAAGGCCCAATTAGTATAGGGCTTCGTTATTTGGTTCCTAAGCCTGCTCATATATAAAGGCTAGGATTTATTGTTTTTAGTTTATGCAAAAACATAATATCTCTGTAGAGACGGCTGTTCTTGCGTGGTTGCGAGAATTGCAGGAGTTTCACGTTCTCCTTAATGTGATTATTAATGCATCTCATATTAATAAGTGCTTTCATTGTTGTTCTCATGACTTCCGAAGTACCCCACTGGAAGACACAACTCGACGTCCACAACACTGCCATCCAGAAACAGATCGATGAACTTGTTGCTATGTTCAAATCATCACACGCCTCTACATCCTCCACCGCCCTCGACAAATCAACCTCTCGTGGCCCGATGGTTCGTTTGGATGTTCCTCGATTCGACGGCGATGACCCTCACTCTTGGATTTTCAATACGAGATGTATTAATAATCATGTTAAGGAGAACGTGAAACTCCTGCAATTAACTCTCGCGATCACACAAGGACAACCGTCTCTACAGAGATATTATGTTTTTGCTTAACCTAAAAATAATAAATCCTAGCCTTTATATATGAGCAGGCTTAGGAAACAAATAACGAAGCCCTATACTGATTGGGCCTTATTCATACTTAATTAAAGGAAATAAAAAAAAGAACTAATTGGTATAACGTTTAGGCCTTCTAATCTCTCTACGTTCTCGTCTCTCAGCAAGACTTGGCTGATCCGATTCATCACGCTTCTCAGTTTCTTCTTCAATATATCCGAAGCTGCATCAACAATATCATTCGAGATAATTTCCATAGTTTCCACGATCGTATCATCAATTATTCAATTACTTTACGTCGTACAAGATTATTCAAGTTGGGATATGATTCTTCAAATTGTTCCCATAGTAGTTCTGAAAGAGTTAATTTTTCAAATATATATAAGAATATTATCTCCCAAAAGTACCATGCATAGTATCATAATTATCATCGCCAAAATATTTATCACAAAAATACTACATATAGAACGTTATTCGAATTACTTTGCGTGCTGCCAACACAATTAAGTTTTCGAAGATTTATCGAATGTACGGACACGGAAGTAAATAACGTAGAAGACAAACGCTCTTCGTACGAGAAACAAAGATAATTTTATTATTAAAAAAAAAATACCGAAGTCTCCTTTGTCATGCATGTGAGAACGTATTTATAGGCCTAAAAAATAAACCCTAGATAAAAAAGGAAACAAAATCTCAAAAGGAAACAAATATAAAATAAACGAAAATAATTAAAAAGGCCAAAAGTGCCTAAAAACGAAGGAATTTGGGTCCAGGACCACTTATGTCATAGCGCGGTGCGTGATGAGTCCAATTCGAATCACCGTTCTGTCCAGAAACATATTATTATAGAAAATTTGAACAAAAGTTAGCCCCGATTTAAGTTCTGGCGTCGGCGACCCTTTTCGCGATCGTTAGCCCCGCCAAATAATCTACAACTAACTGCTCCACATCAGGTACACAGATGAACATATTTTCCATAATTGGGTGTGAACTTTGTTGATAGTACTAACTTCCTTCGTCAAAATATCATCGATCGAGTTTCACCAATATCTGTTTGGTCAAAATATTTTATATACACAATATGGTAGAGGCCTAATTAATATCTAGAAAAGAATATGCATATCGACTCCTAATATGCATGTATGTAATATAATTGCAATTTGCACACCTAATAAGTTGTACAAATTAATATATGTCGTGGCTAAATTCTTTGTTGACATTGATGCCCATTGTGATTTTGATTTGTGTTTCCATTTTGCAGTTGGATTTCAACATCTTCGACAATCTCATCTTCATGATCATGATCTCCCGCGGAAGCAAACTCCATAAAAGTGGGCGCTCTCCGATGAGACGACGACCCATCTGTCCAAGTACTTCTGCCACTGTTGCTTTGCCGCGCCTCGACCACCGCCACCGCCACCGCCACCGATGACGGAGATGTGGAATCGTCTTCAATGTTTGGCTGCAGACTATCCATCTTTCTCTTTTGCTTCACGTTTGCATGCCATCGTTTTATTGCATGAATTGTGTGTTCCTCTAGTATTGCGCTCTTATATTTAGATCCCATCTGTAAATGTCGTATTAATTAATCTAATGATGCATATGCAAAATATTACTACTAGTCTAAATGTTTTGTGATTATAAGCTAGTTTTAAATAATTTTGAGGATAACTTACTATACACGTGATGTGCATTGATAATAATAAAACATAAATATCCAATTAAGCGTCAATATAGAAAATAAAGAGGGAAGTGAATGCAAAACCTGAGTAACAAGGGCATAGAGAGGAAGGGTGATGTAACTGCAAAGTACTTGTACCGTCACCCTGCAATGCAAACCATATTACAAAATCATACTTCATATTTAACTAAAAGAAAAATAAAATAAAAATGAAGTACTAACGTGACATTTGTAACGTACTGCATCGATATTAATATTAAAATCAAAATCAACACTAATTATATTTGAGAAACTACAGTTGAATCAACTAAATTTGAAGCATGTGGTGAAATTGTTACATTATACTAGTATATAAAAAACTTAAATACACTTACGCTAATACAACCCTGATAACAAAGATCGCGACATTTTCGTGGTAGCATGAATTGATCCCAAATTGCCACTGCAAAAATATGAAATTTCGATATCATTTCTCAAAATAATTTATCAACAAGAGTGCGTGATTTCGAAGAACATTACGTACCGTAACCCATATGAAGAAGGATAACTCAAATGCGTTCTGTTGTAAAACAAGAATAAAAATTAATTAATTAATTTCCATATAATTAAATTTCATATTTTTATATTTAAACGCGAAAACTATAATAAGATATTTCACGCTAGCTGATTTTTAAACATTGCTAGTACACACAAATATACTTAAAAAAGAAGGTTATGACCGAAAATTTATACACCTAAAACATTTCAGCCCGATTAGCGCTATCGAATGACATCATTACTATAGATATAGCGAAAAGAAAAATTTAATAATAAAATTTTAAAACGCAAACACATTATAATTTACATATTTAGTTACCATAAATAGGATGAAATGAAGGAGCGTCAAGACAAGTTGGGGGCGTTTGAACCAAAAGAGATTGTTGTCTGGTTGCACCAACGGAGTTCCCTTTATAACTGTGTTATTATTTACTAAGTGCATTGCCATTTCTGCCACTACAATTTCCAATTTTGTTCCCACGAAAAGAACTATCTGCAAATTTAAATTAAAATCTATGATACCTATTCTGAAAATACACAAATAATTATAATTATCTTTTTAGAGTTTTATAAAATATTTAAAAGAATTAATGAGATATTAACTGGTCCAAATTGAAATATACTTACAAGTAGAGGTAGAAATGAGACCCATAGGTAGACATTCCATCCTATAAGATACCGTGAAATTAATTTGATTAATATGTACATGCTAATGATATAAATAGAAGAAAAAAGGTGGAACTAAATAATCTAGAATCAAACTTTGGTCAAAAAATATCAGATGTCGCGAATTACTTATAAATTGTGTGTGACGATCGATCAAGGTAGGTACTTAAAATGGTGTGCGACACTTGACTTTCATAATATGCTGAATCAAAATAGGAAAATTTGTCGGATAATATTTAACTTACCATGAACGTCAACCAACAGGAATACAACCACCACGAACCACATGATCGGGCTGTTCATAGAATAAACAAAAAATAGTGTTACCAAAAATTGGATCGGTACATCATCTTTTGACCCGTATTCTATTAATAGTAGGTTCAGATGTATGATAAACATGATTTTTCTATGCTTTAAGGGTGCACTAGATGTCATTTCTTTTAAGAAAATCATGCTTTGTATGAGTATTATTGCATAAGTGTTGTTATTGTGAAGTTGTTACGCTTGGTTGCTTGTTTCGTTCAATTTTCAGGAAAATAGAGTTAGAATTGGAGAAAACAAATCTTGGAATCAGAAAGAGGAGCTCGATACGAAGCCATAGGAAGAAACGGAGGTCAAATCGGAATTCGGACGAGAGAGAACGGGCCAAAATAAAAAAGTCGCGCAACCATAAGTAATACACGCGAACAAAAAAGAAAAAAAGTCGTTTTGAGCGGGCTACATAAGCAACCTGCTTCTGAGAGCATTTTTCATGAAGATCATAAGCACCATTGCGAGCACCCCCTCGCGGTGCACTTTCTTCCCATCAAAACACGTTTTTACTTAATTTTTCCCACTATTTTTCGGATCTCTTCCTTTAACAACTTGTTTTCCACTATCAATACTATCATCATCATACAAACTCGCCTCCTACACACACCAACATACTTTTCCACACACTACACCATTCCACCATTGTTGGAGCTTGGAGCTTGGGGAAAAAGGAGACAAGTGAACAACATTGAAGATTCAAGACTATGATTTGATTTCTCTACTCCTATTCTCTTGTATTTAAGATGTTTTCTTCTCTTGACTTTTGTATTTTGTTGATTATGAACATGATTAACTAAATTACTTAGTTGGTTATAGGGAATTGTTGAAACTCATAGATGATGATGGTGTTAATCTATTAATGTTATTTTACCTTTCATTTCATGATTGTGGTTCTTGGTGCTTAATTTTTCATGTTAGAATAGTAGGCCACTTTTCTATACATGCCAAGTATTCGTATAAAGTCCTAGCCGATTTATATGTTCATTGAATGCAAGAACTATCAATATGGATGCAATTGAGACTTAGTAGTGATATTTGCAAGCATAGGAGCTTATAATCTTCATGTTCTTTTTGGAGTTAATTGATTGCCTCGAGTCCTAACCGGAGAGAGTCTTTCATTAATCAATATTTGCATTTTCATCGAGAGGTGGAGTGTAATTACTTGTGTGATTGTTCCTCATGTTTTGGATTAAAATGGTTGCATAGATTAATATGATAAATCCATCATTGTTGCCGAGTGGAAACATTTCCTAGAATCGACCCTTTTATCTCTTGTACCTCGCATAACTTTTCTTATCTATTAATTGTTCTACTTTTTTTAATTGTCAATTATTTCATTTCTAGTAAATCACTCCATTTTCCGATTAGTCTAAATAGAGTTAAACAACTTAGTAATAATAATCATGAGAATTGAAAATTAGTCTCCGTGGATACGACCTTGCTTGCCACTATCTATACACACACCGTACACTTACAGATTATTTGTGCTAATTAAAAGACGAACAATGTAACGAAAATGCATTATTACTATATTATCTTTAGACGGTGCGGTTCACTCTCTAGGCAATAAAGTTTTGGATTCAAATACCACTGTCCCCCTCCTCATATAAAAAATAAAAAGAAAATATAATGACACGTTCGTGAAGCTAGATTGCATCTTTATTCAAAAATTAAAGTTTTAAATAATACATCGACAAGGGTTTGCGTGTGTGTATATTTATAACAAATAGGGCGGTGGGCGACCGCACAGCGTTCCGAAAAAACAAGGACCCCAAAAATATATGTCTATATATACATATTTAAATTGATGCCTTAACGGTAATCCAATAGCTCTGTGGTAGAGCTTGTTATTTAAGCTTGTTTGGTCCTGTGTTCGATTCTTGATTTAAGCAGAATTTTGGCTTTCTCTTTTCATTTTTCTCTCTCTTCTCTTCTACTATGTGGGTGTACATATACTAAACTTACCTTTTGGTTTTCTATTAAAATATTATCATGTGAGAGGTGAGTGTACTACATGTACACCATACAAGAATTTCCCATAAATTTTCCATTCTTAAATCTTATAAAATGATTAATCAGTAAAAACAATTACGTAATTGTTTGTGTTTCAAACGTATTTAAATTATTTTTATATCCTTGAATAAAAGGCCATGAAAAGGCTTATGAATCGTTAACTTCTTCCAATTCCAAAATCGTAAAAGCTCCTTACTTAAACTTATAAATTTCTAATCATTTTTTTTTTGTTTTCTAACAAAATTTTGTTTCTATTAAATTTTGATTATAAATTTTATATATTTTCTTAACTATAAATTAATGTTCAAATTTCAATTAGGGCGCTGAAATGGTTTCGATTCCAATAACATGAATTTCATTTCTTAACTCTTATGAAGTTTAATTGTTTTTTTTTAATTCGTCTACGGCAATACTTTTTAAGAGATTGTTTTAGATTTTTTATTTATAATTTAAAAAAAAATTACTATATTTTATTTAAAATTATCTATTCATAAGTTTTTTTAACTATATTTTAAAAATTTGCACCGGGCCCAAATTTCTTAGCCCCGCCCCTAATAACAAAATATAACAATTTAAACATATTGTGTGAAATGAAAGTAATTAGTCAAATAATAGGATGTGAAAATTAATTAATGAGTTTCAATACGTGATAATGTTATGGTACAATAATAATACCTTATGCCGACAACAGCTTTGAAATCGTCTTCCAAAGATCGTTGAATATACTTCCGAAAATTGAAGGAATTATTTGTTGATAAATGAGCCTGCACCATTTCAAATGTTTCACATCAGAATTAATTAAGTAAACCACGAAAATATCTCAAATCAATTCACAAATAAATAAAATTCTTTGAGCCACGTTTTATATAAAGAAAATAAATTCACATAGTTTTGTATCCGTGTCCCGTTCCGTTACATATACTTGTAGACATTTATTGATATACGAATAAATCATATATTTCTGAAAATTTATAAAAAATAATAGTAATAACATAAAGACGTGAGAGTGAGATAAAAAATCTCTTAAAAATAAAACTAACCGATATAAATCCGTGGCGCAGAGTGAAGTAGTCGATTTTTACCACGGAGTTGAAGAATTGCCGGAAAAAACATTTCTAGCAAGAAGAAATTAGAAATAAAGTAAAAAAAAATATGAAGTCAAAGATAAATGGATAATGCAACATAATTGGTATGAATAAAACGTAAGTAGCTACTTAATTAAGTATACGCACAATCCAGAGGTGTGCAGAATTTGAAGCGAAAGTGCTCATATGTCGGCGCCCAAACGTCGTTTGTCTTGTATATCTGAATCTTTCTGGATCTACATATATGGCATTATTTTCATTATGGAAAAGATTATTTATTAGTAACATAAACCGAATATAATATTAATAGGATTTAGTTATAGCCAAATCAAATGATACTATTTGATGGTACCATTTGCTGCCATATACTCTGTAGTTTGAGTCTCTTTTTCCCATCTTTTCCACCTCTTCATCTGTACCAAAACACAGAGAAAAAAAAAGTTATTGCATTTTATTAAGAAATGAACCTTGTTCTAATGTAGGAGTAGTAAGAAACTCGAATTAATTACCTTAGCCCTTCCTAGCGCCATAGTGGCCACACTGTACACAATCTGCAGTGCTGCCAGCACAAATATGAAAATGTTGAGCTGATTGATGCTTTCTTCCGACATGAATGAAGTCTTTCCCTATTGTTCCACACAAATTAAAAATTGAGATAGATCTTCATCACTAGAGCCGACAATATCAGCCGGAACCAACCTCAATTGAGCCATGCATACATACATACATACATACATAAGAATTGTGATCCAATTGGTTTTTGGACCACCCGAAAACATGTTACGATATCCACATCGATTCCACATGAAAGTGTGAAAGAGTATATAAGTGAGAGTCAACCCTGAACAATTTACCTTTGGCCATGGTTTTAGATGAAGTTAGGGCTCCCTCCCTCTCTTATTCTTATTCTTATTCTTATTCTTACTCTTATTCTTATTCTTATGTGATCGAGAGTAAAGCATGAGCGGTCAAATTTACACTATACTATAAATGCTTTTGGACTGGGTTTGTATTTTCTTGCTAACTTGGGTTTTGCTTCTAAATCAATGGACTCTGACCGACCGGCCCCATCATTTTGCCTCCCCTCCCCCCTCCCACATATGAATATAATAATAATTCCCAAAGTATACTAACATACTTATATACGAGATTAAGCTACTGTCCATAATTAATTGCAAATTCTGTTGGAGGAAACGTACCTTAGATCCGCAATAATCAGAAGAATTTGAAGGTGCAGATGCTAAGATTCTTTGATGATGATGATGATGAGATGCATCAATTATTTGTTGGAATTTTGAGTTTGGTGATGAGAAAGAAATGAAAAGATGTTTTGTAGTTGTAGTTGTAGTTGTTTGTGGTGGGCGGCGGCATGGAAGCATAGACTCTGCAGCTTTATTGGGTATGCATATTTTGGATATAGATCGTTGAGTCACTGTTAGTATTAGTGACATCAATCCCAATTGCATCAAAACTGCACCAACAATTTATTCATTCATTCCTCCTACCAACAATATCAAAGACAAAGAGAGAGAAACAAAAAGAAAGAAAGAAAGAAAGAAAGAAAGAAAGAAAATTACCTGTCTTAAGCTTCTGCATAGCTTCATAAAGAGCAGTTTTCCTATGTTTCTTGAGCCACTATATACATTCGAAAAGTAACATAGAGATAGAGTCATAATTTTGATCAACAAATTATGCACTAATTTAACAAATTATATAATACACATTAGTTACATGGCCGGCTAGATGAAGCAAATGTTCGATAAAAATGCCGAAGAAGATGAACACAAAACAAACTGTGGCAAGAGCCCAAGTGGGGGTTTCTTGCAGAGATCGGTTCGCGCCACCACCGTCGTCTGCCGCCATGTGCTCCGAGATTACTATTTCTTTAAATATTTGATAAGTAAGGGCAATGATAATTTCAAATGTTAGAGAAATAAGACTTGAATCTTCATGGTTTATAGGAGGAAAATCAGGATATATAATCTAGAAACTCTAATTGTGAAGTCTAGTGAAGGTCATATCTACACATTGCTTTTGACTTGGTTTTAGTAATAACGTCTTCTTCCTACTCAAATTTAATACTACTACAATACTTACTTCTTTTGTCAATTCTCACATTTAATACTACGTACTACGTTTAAACTGAATTCAATTTTAGTGTCGAATTCAATTATGTAAGAATCAAATTTCCAGTAACTATGTAGAGTCTTGCAATATCAATTTTCCCCTTTAAACGTTCACGACTTTGATAAAACAGTCATCACTATTGAAACTTTCTGCATAGACTAGAACAACTGACTTTCTGATTTTAAATAGATTAAATTTACTTTCTTTAAAACAAAAATAAAAGATTAAATTTACAAAATAGCGTTATCTTAGTGTGTGCACATTGAATAAGATATGAAATTAAAATATTATAAAAATATGTGACGCCTCAACTTTCTAATAAAGCGTCACATCTTATTTGATATACGCGGTTTGGCTTTCTAAAATTGAGAGTCTCATAATTATGTGAGAAGGTTTGTTTAACTACCAAAAAGTAATGGAAAAAGGGAAGAAAAACAAATGAAACGAACAAAAACAAAAGCAAAACAATATTAAGTGTAACGAAAAGAACTTTATAGCTATAAGAAGTACTAGTAAATAACTAAAACTGTGTTCCGTAACTACTTACTACTGTACTATTATACATCAACAATCATAAATTACCTTCTATAGTTATAAATTATAATTCCTACAAAACCAATATGACATACTATTAGAAGATCAAAAAAAAAAAAAAAAGAAGAAGATTAAACTTAATTGTTAGAAATTACTAGAAAATAAAAATCAACGTATCGTTTTTCTTAAATGACATAGTAGTTAGTAGGGCGACAATTTTTTTTTTATGAAACAGTTTTCAACCTTTCACTGCCGTCTTCTTGATTAATCCCGATACTTTTGTAGTTGCACAACAACGAGATTCAACTGAAACACACAGATATATGAGTGACACGACAGCTGTAAATTTATGGCATTGTAAAAAATACAATAATAAAGAAAGAGAAGAAGTACATAAATATAGAAGACCCACGCGTTTTTCTGGTCTATCATTTACTCCCTCCGTCTCAATAGCAATATTTCATTTACTTTGGACATGACTATTAAGAAACAAGAGTAAAAAGATAGAAAGTGGTGGGTCTTATAACTTTTGAAGGATTAATTATTTCCTTTTTTTAATATAAGATTATGCTAATGGAACAAACAAAAAAGGAAAGTGAGACCTTATTATTCGAACTGAGGGAGTAATTTTTTGATTTATTTAAGACTATTAGCAGCCGGTGTCTCGTTGGGCTGGCTCGAGACACCCCCGCCCACGAGACACCCCGGTGCAAGGGCCAACATCTCGAGCCCGACTCGTCCACTCGAGTCTCGATCTGGCGGGTACATTGCACAGGCCAAATTTTTTTTTTTAAATAATGCACGCTCCTAACCGAAAAAAAAAAATTAAATCGGCAATGGTCGAATTTTGGTGGACAACGGCTATGGCATATTTTTCATTTTTTTTTTAAATTCATTTTCTACCTATTAATCTACCTCGTTTCTACCTCATTTCACACCATTTCTCACACAATCACCTCTATTTTTCCACAAATTCTCCCTCAATCACCTCTCATACTCCCTCAAAAATGGATCCAAATAATCTGTGGTCGCACATGAAGCCGGAGCAGTACCAACTGCACATGATGATGGTTGCGGAGCTCAAGCAACGTCGAAGATGAGCTTAGCTTTTTTCCCCTAACAATGTATTGTTCTTTTATTTATTTCTAGTAATGTATTTTTTTTATTTCTAGTAAATATATTATTTTTATTTTATTTAAATTAATAAAATTATCAAATTTTCTAATTAAAATTAATATACAATATATATTCAGAATATAGATAAAGACACCCCGTAAAGACAGTCTCATTGCAGATGACTGTCTCTATCTCTATCACACCCCATAAAGATACCCCACTGCGGTCTGTGTATAGTTTAAATATACTATTTGAAAAAAAATTTTTAGAGAGACTACAATTTAAAAACTTGTGAGTCCACCACATTTCACAATTCCTTCAGTAAAATCGAAACTTAAATGATGTTGCTCTACTTAAATATGAGATCATGACTTTCCATATTTTTGGAATATAATTAACATAAAATCAATCATAAAGTAAATTCTTTACCAATTTTTGATATGATATATCATTTCATTTTTTATTTAATTCAGATATATTTATGGGCTACTTAATAAGGCCCACATGCAGTGGATCTTAAGTAAGAAACCACACTTATAAACTTACAAACTGTGTTAGAGAAGGTATTAATATTCATAAGCTCTATCAATTAATAAGCTAAATATCAATGGGTATTTTTATTCATAGGCCCCTTTTCTCTCTTCAGAGCCCTCATAATTAAATAAAAATAAAAATATTTATAAATAGACATTTTTGTCCGTGTAGCTCATGATACTAATGAAACGTCAGAAAATCAAAGCCCTCAACCATCCTTCATTACTATAACAAGTGCTCGATTTCTTGCTCATAAATCATAATTATGTGAGTTTTAAAATTATTGGTCCTTTTTTCTCTTGACTTAGAAAGACATTTTGATTCTACAATAAAAATTCATTGAAATTTTTTCATCGCCTTTGCAGTGACATGTTGCAGTTAAATCATTCTTAGAATGCACGAATGAAAGAATAAAAAATAAAAAAAAGGACAGTTTCATGAATTTAATTACTATAAGGATAGGCTATGAAGCCTCAAATCTGACGGCTTCAACTCAAAATGTGTTCGATTACGCCTCATGAATTATGAATACCACTTTTTTTCAGAGGAGAATGTTTTTTGGCTTTGTGGAATGGATAGGTTTGTTGCTGGGATTGGAGATTATCTGGGGGAATATTATATTGGGAGTTTGTTTATTTTTTTCTGTTAAAATTTATCATTGAGTTATTGATTACATGGATTGATTCTTAGACGAACATTCTTTTTCATTGGTCTTTGTCTTTGTCTTTGATTTTTCAAACCTAGCCCACCATATTAATTATTAAAATAATCATGTAGCAGATTTAGAAAGCCTTATTTGATTAATTGAATACACACAATGTGTATGCTAGACTATAGATCCTTCTCCATTAAGTAGCAGGAGACTTATTCTATGCATGGACAATCTCAAGACTACTGAAACTTGTTAGTGCTATAGTACTCCCATCCTTATATGGCTTTGAGGTTCCACTTACATGATGATAGAAAAATTTATTTAATAATTTATTTATATACCTCAATAAATTCCATCAAACAAAATATTTCCTCAATAAGGTTATAGTACTATAAATTAATGCATATATAATATAAAACAATTATTCGAGTTCGTAGGTATATATTGATTAAAAATAAGATCATTTTATCAAAGTACTTAAAAAGTAAAAGGTAAACAGTTCAATTAAATTTATCCAATATTTAATTAAAGATTGAAATAATGTGCTCTTTGGAAGGTGACAATGTGATCAAGAATTTCAATTCCATCAACATTTGTATTTTGGAGAAGTCCATCAACATTAAATACAGAGAGTTAATTTAATAAAATTGACTGAATTGGGTCCCCAACTCTCCAGTCAAGTATATTGGAGGTCATAATAATTGGACCAATTAATCAATTACAAAATAAACAAAAAGATGGTTCCATGAAAATTACGTTGCTTATTTTTTGTTAAAACTAGACAATTTTAGTGAATTGGATGAAATAATTTGGGACTACTCATATGTTGTTTTCTATATATTAATTAATGCTGATAGCAAGCTGTTTACCTACTAATGAAGAAGCTAACATCTGTAAATTAATCCAAAATAATAAAAAAAAATTACTGTAAAATTGGGGATGAATTTGAATCCGTTAAGCTGTGTTTGGTCATTGATGTCGATGTGATGTACACTATAACACTAATTAGGTATTTAGGTTAATTTAGATAAACGTGTATGAAAATTGCCAAATCATGCATCTTATTTTCATTTCCACGTCCCAAAAATGTTCAACCAAATATGGGTTAATTATGTTTGATTGGACATTTTATGTCTTTAACCTCTAGCGAGAAATTCTTACATACAAATACATCTATTTACATAATGGATATTTTATTAATATAAATTATATAATTAAAAAAATTATATGTGAGAGGTGGACGTAGTACATATATACCCATATAATAATTTCCTCTAGCATGGGATGAAATCTGTTTAAACCATATTCTCGAGTGTATGAAATAAGAATTTATTTGGTTTCCATATTTTGATTAAATGGATGTCTATGATTGATTTTAATACCATATATTACAATAATGTATATATATAAAATAAAAGAAATTTAGACCATTGATTGCTACAAACCTAGCGGTCAAGATCAGTTCATTTAAATTTTGATTTTCTATTATTATAGATAATAACTGTCTTACTTTTATATGATGAAGGGCACATGAGTAATTTAGAAAATTCTAAATTAAGGGATGTGAACCACCATTGAATATGGATTTCGAGAACCATCACTCATTCATAATATAAAAACTGAAAGTACAACAATTAAAAAAAAAATCCTTATTTCAAGATTTGCAGATTTTTTTAGAAATATGTTCGCTGTAATTTTCTGTATGCATGGCAAAAGGATTTCCGTAAAGTGGGATTCAGACTAATGCATTTTAGTTATTCATGTAATACAACACATTTCTAACCCCAGCCATGCATGATGCTATTATTATTATTTTTTTGATACCGTAATGCATTAAATGTACTTTTTTTTTTAAATTGTACGAAAATAATTTTTGCACACTATATAATCTTATGCTTTTAACAATTATTATAATGCATATTTTAGATAAGTAATTATAGTGCATTAATGATAAGGTAATTGTGCATTACTGTAATTGATGTAATACATTGCATCTTAATAAACTAAGTATATCTTTTCTTCTTAAAGCACATTTTGAAAATTAAACTACCTTCTTCAATTATTCTCAAAAATAAAATAAGAAAAGTATGCTATAAATCATTTCTATTTAAATGCAATATATTTAATTTGACAATGCATTACTACATGCAACTCGGATGCACTGAGTTAAAGATAAATCCCTAGAGATAATTAAGAACATTACATGAATGAATAGAAAAATAATATACTAGTATCTCTCATAGGAAATGCAATTAACATGAATTTCGTATGGGATAAAAAAATAAAGTAATAGGAAAGAGATTATGGTTTCACAAAAATAACGAAAGAGAATACATGCATCTTAAAGAAATGAGTTAATCCCATGAATTGAGGTATTTAATGTCCATTACCATGCCAACAATATCAAACTAACCCTTCACTGTTTAAAAGGGGTAATAAAATAATCAAAATGCTAGTAAAGATTAACCGTTGATTTATAAATATGGACGCTCGTGATCACTTCTCATTTCTTACGGAAAAGAGGCTTTTTATATAATCATTACCATATATATATATATATATATATAATACATTGTTCAGATAATGTATTTTTGTATTACTATAATGTATACATTTATAATTAAGAATCTTAAATAATATAAAGATCACTATTCATATTAACTCCTATTTTCTACAAGAGGAACCAACCGAAAGCGAATCCTTTAAAGGGTTGCACTGCAAGTTCAAAATAAACTCAAGTATATAGGTCATCATTCATATATTAAAATTAGCCCAAAATAATTCACACAAGGTGAAAGAGCCCTGGCCCAAGCTAAATTAAATTCATGATCAAATAATTGTTTTATAGATCAAGAAATCATTTGATATCGAATGATGATACTTTGATAAAAGATGCAAAAGAACAGAAAGTGATGTGTACTCAAAACTCAATCGACAAGATAAGTTTATTACGTAAGAGAATTGTACATTAATTAATAAAAGGTTATATTAATGTGTTTGTTTTTTAGTTGAAATTAAGACGTTACAAATCAACGTTTATGCATGCGGCAAACAACAATGTCTATCTATATAAGTATGCGTGCACCGGTGCGTGCACATCAAACGTACTACTACAACTTTACAATTGTGAGGATTAAATATTAACTCATAAAATAATATCCTCGCCATTATCTGAAATAATTCGAACGAAAGTAATACAGAATCCTGGCATGCATGGACGACTACTCTTGAACGTAATTTTTAATGGTAATAGGAAAAAATATTTTGAAATCACTATAATATTTTTACTCTATCATCCACCACTCTAAAAACAGTAGTTCTCTTTTATAGATTAACTAGTGTATAACCCGTCGAAAATTGACAGGGAATTATATTTCTTAAAATTATAAAAATTATTAGATAATAATATGTGATAGATTAAAAAAAATATTTCGATTATGCAATTTAAACAAACTCGTTTAGAATTTATATGTACTTGAACATATCTCAAATCCAATTAAAAAGTAATTTTGATGGTTTACATCTCAAACTCATATAGTAATGTTTGTTAAAAATTCTAATTTTTCTACCCTCTCGATAATTTTGAAACCTCTATTCTACACCAAAATCGATGTGGACAAAAACATATTTGGCTCTCAAAGATATTGTCTCACATCATTTTTGTATGAAAATTAAGATGAATCATTTTCATTGCAAATACTCCTTGTTCCACATTGATTTAGAAGAATGAAAATAATTTTGAAGATTATCTATAAGAATGAAAGTGATCCAAAATACCCTATGTTATGAGTTCAACATAAGATTAAATAAAAAAAATAAGTTGATACCACTTCACAATCATCTCGTCTATCCCCACGGTTCCGATCCTGAACTGGCCCGTTGACTACAACACTTACAAAATTGAAAAGAGAAAATTATATAATCATCCATGATGATTTTTTTGTACAAAGAAATTGTAAGAGCATTATTTTTAAAGTAACAAAAACATATACTCTTTCTTCACTAATATTTTAATTAACTGTATTTTTTTAATTATCCGATTAAGACAATTACATGAATATATAATTAACTAACTTGTAAATAAATGAAAATATAGACGATTTTTTTTAAGAATTGATATAGTTGATGTTTAAAAAGTTAAAATTTTCTTTTTCGTTTAGACCGTCGGTTCTGGATCGATCCGCCTACCCCTTGATTATGGGTCTTAATCAATTATAAATTTAATATCCTTCAATGAATATCATATATTCATATAGCTTTCCTTTTCAATGTCACTCCATGCATGGGGTACCCATGACTCTGTTTAGCAATAAGCTTTGGGTTCAATCTCGCATGTGTGCAATGTAGATTTTATACCTTATATAGGGGTACAATAGTCTCACACTGTGTGGTGATGTAGTAATTTATTAGATAGTAATATATATGTATGTATATGGTAGGGATCCAGTGAGAATAGATCTTATATGAGAATGTGAGAATGATATATTTTAATGCATTTTTATCACATCAGTAATGCACATATTGCAGAAATATAATGCGTGTTAATTCTAATGCATAAACTACAATAAGTTAATGCATTAACATTGTAATGCATAAATTACAACAACATAATGCATCGTTAAATCTGGACCATTGATCAACAAAGATCAAAGACCGAGATTTATTCTCATTTTTCACATAAGAAAACATTCTCACATGATCCTCTTCCTATATATATATAGTAATTCCAAAAAAAAACACCAAATTAATATATATTAATATATCATTTTCCTTATATTATTTATTTTTTCGTTTTATAGATAGATTTAGGTTGGCTATAAATTATTAATTAGTTATATCATTAAGTAATTATTTAAGTTAATTCTAGACGTAACAAATCAATAAATCTTCTTATATTATTTATTTTCTTCGTTTTATAGATAGATTTCAGGCTGATTATAAATGATTAATTAGCTATGTTATTAAGTTATTATTTAAGTTAAATCAAGACGTTTTTTTTTTTAATTCATAGATTTTCAAAATTAATAGTTACATCATTCTAGAAACATGTGAATTATAGATTAAGATTTTCAAAATCAAATCTATTTCGTAGCTTCAATAAAATTAATACTTCACAAAAAGTAATTATAATTACTTATTCGACCAATTAATAAATTGATAAAAAAAATGAGAAAATATATATTGTTATAGGTATTTATAAACTTTTCAATAGATGAAGTTTCATCTAAAACCAATGTGGGACACAAGATTTTAGTAGATATTTAAAATCTACTATTATTTTATCTTTCAAAATTCAAAAATTTGAGAATTTAGATAAATAAGAATGGAGAGATTTGGAAAGTGGTGTCACGTAGGATTTTTTCAAAGTAAGAATTGTTTTCCTTATATTATTTATTTTCTTTGTTTTATAGATAGATTTAGGTTGACTATAAATTATTAATTAGTTATGTCATTAAGTTATTATTTAAATTAAATCAAGACGTAATTTTTTTGTGAATTCATAGATTTTCAAATTCATTCCAAAAAAATTAATAGTAACTAATCAAGGTAACATGTGAATTATATTAAGATTTTCAAAATCCAATCCATTTCGTAGCTTCAATAAAATTAATACTTTTAAAAAAGTAATTATAATTACTTATTCAGCCAACTAATAAATTGACTATATTAAATTAAATTAAATCATAAAAATATATAGTTATTTATTCGGCCGACTAATAAATAAATTGGCCAAACAAAACTGGTAGTGCAAAAGATAAGAAAATATATATTGTTCTAGGTATATATAGACTTTTCAATAGGTGAAGTTTCATCTAAAACCGATGTGGGACACAAGATTTTAGTAGATATTTAAAATCTATTATTTTATCTTTAAAAATTTAAAAATTTGAAAATTTAGATAATAGGAATGAAGAAATTTGGGAGGTGCCACATAGGACTTTTTCAAATCAAGAATCGTTTTCCTTTAGTAATATAATGATTATTATATCATTCCGAGATGTTTTTACAATTCAATAAAAATATGGGTAGTGATAATGAAACATAATTTCCTAGACATAATCGGTTTATTTTACCCATATAATTTAAAAATCGGGTTTTAAAAAACCGGTTCCATATAATCCGGTTTTTTATTTTATCATTTTTTCTGATTTCCCCTTATGTTTATTTTGGAAGAATTTAATTATTACAATAATCTTAACCTGAAAATTAGGAACCAAATAATTTTCAAAATTGACATAATCTCTTTTCATTTTCTTTTCTTCGAATTATTAATGATAAACTTTCATTATTCTCAATCGTATTCCTTTTTCTTTTCTTTCTTATGTTAATCAATATCTTATTAGTTATAGGAAAATAAACGGTACTCCTTCCACGGTGCTCTGTTTCAGTTTTCCTTGATTCTGATAATTTTGGCAAATTTAATTCATAATAATACACATATATTACATATTATATTCATATAATAATTTCTCATGTCTCACATGTATTATTATTATTATTATTATTATTATTATTATTATTATTATTATTATTATTATTATTATTATTATTATTATTATTATTGATGGTCCCGATACGAGTTCTGGTGTATGGAGGGGGGATACATCAGTTAAGAATTTTAAAAACAACCCCCGAAAAATTATCACAACTGAGTAATATGACTCAGCTGCAATCACAACTGAGTAAGGATACTCAGCTGGAAGTGTAATGTTGTGCGGAAAGTGGTGGAAACAAATAACAACTCGGTATAAAATAACTCACGCTCAGATGCAAGGTTGGCAATAACCAAAACAGTTGAGAATGCAAAGATGCAGTTTTGAGTGCTGGTTAGTAGGTCAGTTGGATATGCAAGAAATAACTGAACTGAAAACACAAACACACAAAGGATTTACGTGGTTCGGAGAGAACTCCTACGTCCACGGGGAGTTGTGAGTCCACACAACTCAGTCCAAATTCTTTAGGACTGGAACCACAAAGCTTACGCGGGCTTTGCAACCGTTAAGATAAGTTTGCAGGTACTTATCAACCTTACAGATAAGTTTACGGGTACTTATTGACCTATCTACTCAATTTCGGGAAGAGCAGGGTCCTAACAATCCTTTTTAGGGGATGTGTAAAAGGGTGGGTTTTTCCAACTACTAGCTCAAACAAAGAAGTGAGCTAGGATCTAAGCTTGAACAAATGAAGACTCAAACTAAGATAAAAAACACCAAGACAAATTCTAACACTCTATGAACCCTCAACTAGTGATGTTCTTAGAGATTGAATGCAGTTTAGCTTGTGTGCAGTTTTCCGATCTTTCTTTCGCTCTTTAGTCTTTTCTCGCACTTGTCTTCTATCTTGATGAATGAATGAAGGCCTCTATTTATAGGCGGAGAGAATCAACTAGCCGTTGGAGGAGCTGTTGATCTCTGTTCTGTGAAAGCGATGGCTTGTCTCTCATCTCCGCAGACTTTCCCGATTTGGCAACTGTGAACTTCTGCTTTCCATCTGAGACAGGCTTGTGTTGGGCCAAATGAGGTAATGACAGAACGTCAAACCTTCACGTGACTTCCTTTTTGAATTTCAAATTTCAACCTATGTCTTTCAACATTGGTTGGTCGGTTGAGTCGTTTGATCTTCATCTGATTTGACTTCAGCTGATGTTCCATCTGATTGCTACCTTCATCTGACATTATGTCTGAAGAAAAACAGTTGAACCCTCAGCTGACTTGAACTTCATTTTGTCGATCTTATCAGTTCGAGTCCTGCAACAGATGTTCTGTATCTTGAACGCTCAGTTGTCTTTCATACATTTGATGTTTAATCTCTTGAACGCTTAGTTGTCTTTCTTACATTTGATGTTCTATCCGAGTAACGCCATGTTACCGTCTTCAGCTGGAGACCTGTAAAGATAAAATCTCAACATTGCTCAAACAACGAGCCTAAATACTAACATTAGGATCTGGCAACATCTACTCGGTTGGGGTCAGTTGGTTTTGGAATCAATCAAAACTTTAATAAATTTCCCAACAATTTCCCCCTTTTTGATGATGCCAAACCCCAACTGATCTAAACCCTACTGACTTAACTAAAATCTCAGCTGAAATTCTAGACAGTCTATAAGATTAAACATCAAACGGGTTAGCACAGTTATAACATGATATTGAAATAACTTTGCGATTCAGAGCTTAGACAGCGAGATATTGTATGTCAAGGTGAATCGGATAAAATGAAAGTTTTCATTACAACTGATGGTTACAATAAAATGCACAAAAAATTAAAAAAATACATCAGTTGCTCAAAAACTTTAACTTAGCTAATACTTTAGCCCATACTTGCCAAAAATTCTAACAAAAATTTCTCTTTTTGCATCTGATTCCTTCGAAATGTCAACTCCATGTTACTGACAAACTCTTCTTGCCTCAGCTGCTATCTTTTGTCGGTTGGGATTTCTTGAGTCTGGAAGGAATGGAGGAAGGTATGTGACTTTCTGAGGGAGGAGAACAGTGTTCATATCCAGTTTCGCATCAATCATTGCTCGCCTGAACTGGCTGAACATGCCCGGATTCCCAGAGTGTAGCTCGGTCAGGGCTTCCTTGAAGGCTCTCCTCGAATCCTCAGTTGAGTAAACCTTCCTATAATAAAAATCATTCACAAACTCCTGCTTGAATGATTCCCAATCCTCATTCCATTCAACTGGCCTCCATTTGTCAACATGCCTGAAGCGACTTTGAAGCTTGATTTTCCCTGGCAATCTCTGTTGCTTCAACCTTGCTTCAACCTTTACTTGATGTTTTTCTATGCGGTGTCGGCTGCGAGAGGCTATATTCCTGTCCAAGTTGTTGGTAACCTTGGCAAGCTCCTCCTCGAACTGGTTGACTCTCGTTGCTTGGCTGGCTGCAAACTTCTTAATCCAGTCAGGATTCATGTAGTCCTTCTCTGCAACATCCATAGCCTTAGCAGCAGCAATACACTCTTCGGTTGTAATACCGTCGAGTTCGGCTGCTATCTCAGCTATGGAGTTGTAGGAAACTCCATACTCCTCCGCCTGCTCCATATCCTTCGCCATTTCATCTCCGCCGACAACAATGGATTTCAGCTGTTGTTGTTTCTTGTCGGTTGGCTTTGGAGTGGACTTCTTCTTCTGAGCTTTCTTCTTTGGTTGGGCCTTCTTCAGCTGAGATTCTTCGGCTGGTATCTCTTCTTGAGTCTCATCAACCCGGTTCTCATCTTCTCCAATCTCATCTTCCCCCTTTTTGGCATCAGCAACAAGGCTTGGGACTGAGCCATCTAGAGAAGTGAGTTGTTGTTCAGCTTGTTGAATCCGGTTGAAAAGCTCATCAACTGCGCACTCCACCTCAACCTTCTTTGCCATTTCATTGTCACGGCGCTTGATCGGCTTTCCTCAGTGCAGCGAAGGTTTCATTTACTTCGGTTTGGAAGGCAACAAACTCAACCCATCTTGATTCAAACCGAGAGTCCCATTCTTCGTCTTGCGTTTGTTGAGATTTGGCCAGGTTGGAGTCAGAGATGGACTTGAAGACGTTAAGATCTGATCGGATTCCATGAACGGTTGTCTTCAGTGCATTGATGTCTTGGCTGGTAGATGTTGAGAATTCATCCAGCTTCATCTTCAGCGCATCATTCTCTTCTTGCAGCTTCCCATGCTTTTCCGCCTGAGCTTCCATCATCCTCAGTTGATCTTCTTTGTTGAGCTGGATGTTGGCAAGCATCTCCTTCCTGAGTTGGTTGACCCTCTCAGCGATCAGCTCGCAAATTTCGTCTGTGGAGGGGGCTGGTTGATCAGCTGGAGCTAGTTGGTCAGAAGTTGTGGGCTGTTCAACAGTGACCATGGCTTGGCGATTGGCTAGGTACTGTTGGAGTTCTTCCTCTTCCTGCTTCGCTGCTGCTGCTGCAGCTGCATCAATGTCATCTATAAAATCAGCAGACTTAGTCAGCATGTTATCAAGGAATTTGACACAGTCTTGCTCGGCTATTTCTCTCGTGTCTCTTCCTTCCGCCTTGCTGATGTCCAGTCGGCGCGTCAGCAGTGCAACCTTGTTGTTGTAGGCAACCTCAAGGTTGGTGTAGTTGAAGTAGTCCCTGATATGCGACTCATCGGCCTTAAGTTGGTTCCAGCTGTGTATGCGGATGGTATCTTCCTTGACATACCAGTGGCTGAATATAATATTGAACTGATACAGCAGCTCGGTTCCGAGAGTGGAAAAAGTAGGCATGTCACGCGCCTCCGAGAACATTCCGATCAGCTTCTGGAAGCAATAGGCCAGCTTGCCTTCATGTTCCAGCGCGACAGCTCGACGGTGAGCCTCTTCGTCGATGGGGAAGGGAGAGAGATTTTCATAAGGGATCGGTTCAAGGGTTTCCTCAACGTTGGCCAAAGAACTGGTCTCAACGTTGGCATCGAGCGGGGAGCTCGGAATTTCTGGTTGTATGGGGATGTTGGTATGAAGGGGTTCATCAACATTGGCCAAAAGAGTGGTCTCAATGTTGGCATCGAGCGGGGAGCTCGGAATTTCTGGCTGAGTGTCGGTTGGGATAACCTGTTCGGGCTGTACGGCATCAGCTCCTGCCGTGGGGGAGGTTGGAATATCTTCGGTTTCCTCCGATGAAGAAGATGCATCCGAGGGGATAGTCGGCTCAATTTCCGGGTCGGTTTCCACCCCTTGCATCTCATCTGTTCCACCTGCGCGAGGAACAATCTCGAAGGCAGCTGCTTCAACTGAGTGACTTGACTCAGATGGCTCCTCAGCTGGTCCCTCCTTAGCTGGAGTCTCCTCAGCTGGTATCTCCTACTGGTACCTCCTCAGCCGGTTTGGCAACTGACTTCTTGAGGCGAAGCCTCAACTTCTTCTTAGCTGGTTCTTCCTCTTTCTCCTTCTCTGACTCAGCTCTGTGTCGGCGTGCAGTTGTAGATTTTGAAGTGCGGCCGGCAGCTGGAGGCAGCTCCTCAGCTGTATCTTGTTCTTCAGCTATTTTCACAGCTTCCCTCTTGTCTTTAGGAGTATAAACACTCCTAACCACATTCTGAGCCTTCTTGGCGGTTGGGAAGAGCATCTGTCTCTTGACTGGGGTCTCTTCACAGTCTTCCCAGACCATGTTCTGATCCTTCGTGGCAAGAAGGAACATGGCAGAAATTTTAGCTCCGAAGTTGAGAGTTCCCTTGACACTCAACAACTTCTCTCCAGAGTCGGTTGTGGTTTCGGAGATCTTCTGCCTCTCCAGTGTCAACTGGTGTTCGAAATAACTAAACCAGTTGATGTCGTGTTTGTGCTTGTGCTCCAAAGCAATCAGCTACTTGAGCTTCGGTCGGCTAATGTCTCCAAAAGCACCACTGTATCCGAAGATGACCTTGGATACAACATCGAACAGAAGTCGATGCTCGGGCTTCAACTTCGTTCGCTGCATATTGCTCTTCAATTTTTCTGGGGTGATGAGAGCACTCTCCAAAAATTAATCGGCTTCCGCATCGGTGATGTTCTCAACTGTGTCTGTGGCGGTCAGGTTCGGTGGGATGATGAAACGTAGCAAATCAGAAATTTGAACGGGGACGGTGACACGGCGGATGGTTCTGGCTGGAACATCTCGCTGTCGACAAGAGATTTCTGTAACGAGGCCATCTCTGCTGTCGATTGGAGATTTCAGGTTCAAGTAAAACTCTCCGACTTGACGCCTGAGAAGGTGGGTGGGAAAGAGCGTCGCCCAGTCTAGAAGGCTGTTCTCCCTGAGAAGATTGGCAAGGGGAGACAACACCGGCGAGTCTAGTGCTTCGTCCGATAGAATATGCTCAAAATGAATCTTCGATAACATTATGTCGAAAGACTCCTCGTATGATGAAGGGACTAGAGAAGGTCCAGAAGATGCTATCTTCTTTCCTTGTGTAGAAGCTTTTGGTGCCATTTAGTGTTCTGTGAAGATTATATAGAGAGAGGAAAACAAGAACTTGCAGAAAATAGTGAGACAAAATCGGAGACGAAAATGAACAGTTACTGCAGATATACACAAATGTAGAAGGTAAGAGATCACTTCCTGATTTTCCGCCTTTTATAGGTTATTGGGTCGTTTGAAATCGACGGCCAGGGTTGAATGGCGCGAATCCATCAACGGCTGAGATTTCGCGACTGTTGACTAGCTTTGACTTGACGTTGAATTCCGAGTTCCAATACCCGCACGTGAGAAGGTGAACTGTTTTATGTCAGCCCAGTCGCACTATAAAGTAGGCTAATGTTCAGCCGTACTTTACATTAAATGCCCTATGATGGCTATTTTAATCTAACTGACATGCTCATGAATGTTTGAATTTATTTCAAACATTCTCATTTAAGACACAAACACCTTCAGCCATAAATGATACCTGCCAGCTGATGTCGGAATCAGCTGTGATACCTGCCAGCTGATGTCGGAATCAGCTGTGTTCCAATGTTGCGGCATACCATCAGCTGACTCGAGTTCGTCTATTCAGCTGACGTCTGATGTCTTCGGTTGGCAATCCGCATCTGAGATTCCCCCTTCATCTGAGCTTCCCCCTCAGATAGATATCTATCTCTTCACCTCAGCTGACTCCTCATCTGATGGATCCAACAATCCAAGGAGATCACATAACATCTTGAACCGTGCTTCGGCTAGAGGTTTGGTGAAGATATCTGCTCTCTGAATCTCAGTTGGAATCTTCTCCACAGATACGTCCTTCTTCTCAATATGATCTCGGATAAAGTGATGTCGGATGTCGATGTACTTCGTCCGAGAGTGATGAACATGATTCAAAGAGATAGCAATGACACTTGAGCTATCACAATGAATGGGAACCTGTCCAGTTGCGACTTCATAATCTCTTAGCTGTTGCTTGAGCCACAACACTTGCATGCAACAACTACCTGCAGCCATGTACTCTGACTCGGTTGTAGAAGTGGCAACACATGCTTATTTCTTGGAGAACCATGAAACTAACTTGCTTCCCATGAACTGACAATGTCCAAATGTGGACTTCCTGTCCAACCGATCTCCGGCTAGATCCGCATCTGAGTATCCGAATAGTTGGATATTGTTGTCAGCTGAGTACCATAACCCAACATTAACAGTGCCCTTCAGATACTTAATGATGTTCTTTGCTGCCAACATGTGTGCTTTCCTTGGCTGAACTTGGAACCGAGCACACACTCCAACCGCGTAAGATATGTCTGGCCGACTGGCGGTTAGATATAGCAAAGAACCAATAATCTCTCTATACTTACTGGCATCCACGAGTTTTCTCTCAGATCCGTGTTCAATCTTCCAGTTAGTATTCATCGGGATCCTTGTGGTTTTACTTGTCTGCAATCCGAACTTTGCGATGAGCTCCTTTGTATATTTGGACTGATTAATAAAAATCCTTTTTGATGACTGCTTCACCTGTAGCCCAAGAAAATAATTCATCTCGCCCATCATCGACATCTCGAATTTCTCCTTCATGAGAGTTGAGAATTTCTCGCACAGCTCCTCCGACTTGGAACCGAATATGATGTCGTCAACATAGATTTGCACAACAAGTATGTCTTCTCCAACTTTTATGGTGAACAGTGTTTTGTCAACTGACCCTCGTTTGAACCCCGAGTTCAGAAGAAAACCACAGAGAGTGTCATACCATTCCCTAGGTGCTTGCTTCAAGCCATAGATAGCTTTCTTCAACTTATACACTCTTCCATCTCCAGTCTCAAAACCAGGAGGCTGTTCAACATAAACATCTTCCTTAATATCACCGTTGAGGAAGGCACACTTCACATCCATCTGATAAACCTTGAACTTGTGAAATGAGGCATACGCTAGAAATATCCGGATGGCTTCCAACCTTGCAACAGGCGCGAAGGAATCCTCGAAATCAATTCCTTCTTGTTGGCAATATCCCTGAGCTATCAACCTTGCCTTATTCCTCACGATGAATCCAATGGCGTCTCTCTTGTTCTTGAAAATCCACTTTAATCCAATGACTTTGACACCATTTGGTCTTTCTACCAACTCCCATACACAGTTGCGTAGAAATTCATTCAGTTCTTCTTGCATGGCTGTTGTCCAGTGAACACAGTTGAGAGCTTCCACAACATTCTTCGGTTCTGGCACATCAGCTACGAAACATGAAATCATGGCAACATCTCCTGCTTGTTCGAACTCTTCAAGAACTGCCAACTCCTCAGCATATTGGGCGTAAGTGTTGGAATCTTTCTCAGCTGAGTCTGCATTTACAACTCTGCTTCTAGTACTCACACCTTTGGCTGGATCTCCAATGATGTTGTCCTTGGAATGATCTTCATACCATCTCTTGTTGCGTCTTCCTTCTTCTTCCAACAGTGGCTGTTCCGTGATTTCAACTGATGGGATAACCTGAGCTGTGGGAGATGCTGGGATCTTCTGAACTGATGATTTATCAGTTGTGGAGTTTGGATCCTCAACATGGACAATATTTTGAATCGGGCTCGGTTGGGCTTCGGATGCTGATGCAGTTGGAGTGACATCAGCTGAAGTTCCCTCTTGAGATGAGCTGGGGTCCTCACATTCATCTTCAGAGGAACAAGGATCATCATCCTCGGTTGCCCATACCAATGGTTCAGTTAGATTCTTCTGCCTTAGAACCTGCGATCTGGTGAGAGCTGGTGGAACATGTGGATCAGCTTGTTGTCCTTTAGCCTGTTCCCTGCACTCAAAAGTAGATTCATCAAAACTAACATGAGGTGTTATCTCCACAACACGAGAGCTGTAGTTAAAAACTCTATAAGCCTTGATCCGAGCGGCATATCCGAAAAATATGCCCTTCGAAGCCTTGGCGTCAAAAGTTTTCAACTGAGTCTTCCCATTGTTGTGAATATAATACTTAGAACCAAAAACGCAAAAATATGAAATATCAGGCTTCCTGCGTCTCCATAGTTCATATGGAGTCTTTCCCAACCGCTTGGTTAGAAGAGACCGGTTCTAGGTGTAGCAGGCTGTGTTGATTACCTCAGCCCAAAAAATCTTTGGCAGAGCTGAGCTTGTCAACATGGATGTAGCCGCATCCTTCAGCGTTCGGTTTTTTCGCTCGGCTACTCCATTCTGTTGTGGAGTACGCGCAACCGATGTTTGATGAGTGATTCCGTGCTTCTCACAATATTCGATGACGGTTTCATTTAGAAACTCGGTTCCACGGTCTGATCGGATGGAAATAATTTTCATCTCTTGTTGGTTCGATATCCGATCCATCGGCTTGGGTAGCTCATCTCAGGTTTCACTCTTGTGTCGCATGAAAATGGTCAACGTGTATCTAGAAAAATCATCAGTGACAACAAGTGTATACTCGTTACCATTCATGCTCTTGGGTGTAACTGGCCCGAAGAGATCCATATGGATCAGCTGCAATACTCGGTCGGTTGAGGGAATCGTTTTCAACCGAAAGGAGGATCTAGCGAGCTTTCCCAACTGACATGCACTGCAGATATGTGTTGTTGAAAACACTCGGTTAGGAATACCCTTTGCATGTTCCTGTCTCGCAAGTCGGTTCATTGTCTTGAAATTCAGATGGTTGAGCCTTTTGTGCCACAGCCAGCTCACATCTGAACTGTTCGATAACAGACAGGTTTCAGGAGGACTACTGTTCCAATCTGCATAGTAGACATTCCCGGTTGGGGATCGATTTCCCAACAATATGACTTGCTTTGTTTCAACATTTTTAACCCTGCAGCCCTGCGCATCAAACTTGACAGAGAAATCATTATCACAGAATTGGCTGATGGATAGCAAGTTATGCTTCAATCCATCAACATATGAAACATTGGAAATAGACACGTGATTGGTTTCAAGGGTACCGTATCCTTTGGTGTGACCTTTTGAGTTGTCACCAAAGGTAACTGATGGTCCTTCCTTTTCCACGAAACTTCCAAGCAAATCCCTCAAATTTGTCATGTGTTTCGAGCATCCACTATCCATCACCCACATGGTATGCGATGCTTTATTCTTCCTCAGCTGTTCCTCCTGCTCCTGCACAGAGAAACACGCTTAGGTTCCCAATTTTAGTTGGATCCTGGAGGGTTAGAACCAGTTCCCCCTTGAACTGTGAGTCGCTTTTCCCTGTAGATTCGGATAGATTTATCATTCCAGATTACTTTTCCTTCTCCATCAACTATAACAACACCTCGGTTATCCTTAGGCTTGTTGTTATTATTGATGTTCTGTTTCTTGGGAGGAGATTGATTTCTCCCATTGTGAGCTTTAGGAGGAGAGGCGTTCCCCCTGTTTTGTTGACGTTTCTGATCCATTTGATTTTGCCTATGAGGTCGGACGCCATTCTGGAATCTTTGTGGCTGATTCTGATTCCATTTTCCTGACTGTTGACGACAGCTGTTCATGCCCTGATGTTGATTCATGTTCTGGCATGAATATCCGCAGCTGTTGGAACTGTTCCACATCGGTTGACTCTGATGGAACCTCTGGTTGTTCTGATGATGGAACCGATGTTGATTCTGACGGTTGAATCCCTGTTGGTTCGGTTGATTCTATCTCTTCTGAGGTCGGTTCTGAGGTCGGTTCTGAGGTCGGTTCTGAAGTCGGTTCAGAGTTCGGTTCTGAAGTCGGTTCTGATTGTATCTCCGACGTCTCTGATTCCTCTTCTGAGTCCTGGAACATTCCTCCTCGGTTGTTATCCCAACCGATGGATTCTTCAGTTCTCCAACCATAGCTTTTTTTCCTTTCTCAGCTGCAGTTTCCTTAGCTGGTTGTGCTTGCTGTGACGTGGAGGTTGGATTAATTTGGGGAGTTGCAGACTCAACCGAATTTGGTTTGGCAACCGTCACATCCACAGCCTTGACAAAGGTTGCGGGTGGAATTCCAGAGTCCTTGACCATGTCGTAGCCGAGTCCAGACACGTCATCCATTTGTCTTTGGTAACTGATGAGATTCTCGATGATTTTGGATGATTGATATAGCTTTATCAGGTTGTCCTTCTCAGTTTGCAAGTCCTTGAGGAGAACAACTATATGCTCGGTCTGTGCGTCTGACTTCTTCATCAGCTGGTCGATCTGAGCCTCTTGCTTGTTCAACTGATCATGCTGCTCCTTCAACTCCTCATCGGTTGGAGCTTTAGTTTGGTTGGCCTTATTCAGTTCACTTTTGAGATTATCAATCTCTTCGGTTTGACTTTTAATCAGATCGTCCTTTTCAGTTAAGGATTCTTCAAGTCTGGCAAACTGTTCTTGAAGACTCTTAAACTCAACCGATTGCTGATGCAGTTCGTCACTGAGTTCTAGGAAGTCACCCCAAGAGGGTTCCAACTCTTCCTCCACTGTTTCCTGCATGTTAGTAGCATTTGAAGAATTTAAATTAACTGGGTAAGAATGTATCTCAGCATCATCCTGATCAGTTCCAAATGCCATAAGACATTGATCCTGTCCGATAGCGTTGTTGGTGGAAGTCAGCTCGTCCTCATCTTTGGTGTCGGTGAAGATGTCCATGTCATCAGCTGCTTCTTCTGCAACCATGGCCTTGTTCTTTGCATTTTGCTTGGCCCTCAACGCTTCTCTATCTTTCTTCGACAGCTCTGGACATTCAACTTTAAAGTGTCCCTCTTTGCCGCATTCAAAGCAACTGTTGGTCACAGGCTTTGAGTTATCTCGAGTTCGGTTGGATTTATAGAACCGCTTATATTTTCCGAACCGAGTATCCATATCAGCTAGCTTCTTTGACAAGGCGGCTATACTCTGTTGCAGCTCTTCTCTGCTTGGCTCCTTCGAAGCTGTGTCCGCAGATCTTGTTGCCCTTGATGTTCGCGGCTTGGAATAGTCAGCTCGAAGTGCTACTGTCTTTGTTGCTGAACCAACATCCTCATGTCGACTCGTCTGCACCGAGGACTGAGTTAATCTTCGTCGGTTCACCTTGTACTCATTTCCTTTCAGGATTGAGAACAGCCTGTCAGTTCCCATTTCTCTAAGATCAGCTCGGCTTTCATGAATGTTGGTGAAGGTGTCCCACTCAGCTGGTAGAGCTTGTAATACTTTGAGGTTGATTTCTCTCAAAGTATATTTCCCTCGTCGGATGGACTGAATCCTTCGGATGATATCCATGAACTGAAGCTCCAACTGATCAATGGTTTCATTAACTCTTAGACAGAAGTTGTCAAAATCTTGACAAGCATGGGAGAACTTGTTCTCCTTGGTTTCGTCACTCCCTTCACTAAGAGATGCCAAAATGTCCCACATCTCCTTAGCTGTGTTGCACTCTTCTATCCATGGAAGATAGTCTTGTCCAACTGTGGACATGATAGTGCTCTGAGCCCAGATATCCAGCTGGCTCACTTTCGTTTCCTCAAGAGTGAAGTTTTCTGGCTTTTTCTCAACCATCACCTCAGTTGCATCCCCATCATTGGGATTTGTAGGAGTACAAGTAACTTTTTCCATGATGGTGATCGGTCCGGATGTAATCACTTGTTGCATTCGATGATGCTTTGACAGTAGAATCTTCTTCATACGAGTCTTCCAGGATGTATAGTTCACAACCGAGAACATGACAACAATCTTGTCTTTAACATCCATCTGCACACAATAAACAGACAACAAATGCAAGCAGATATGCACTAGCGTGAAAAAGATCTATTCAGTTGACCACTGAAGAAAAATACCTCGATTCACACCTCGTGAAAAAGATCTATTCAGTTGACCACAGATAAGTTTACGGGTACTTATCAACCTATCTACTCAATTTCGGGAAGAGCAGGGTCCTAACAATCCTTTTTAGGGGATGTGTAAAAGGGTGGGTTTTTCCAACTACTAGCTCGAACAAAGAAGTGAGCTAGGATCTAAGCTTGAACAAATGAAGACTCAAACTAAGATCAAAAACACCAAGACAAATTCTAACACTCTATGAACCCTCAACTAGTGATGTTCTTAGAGATTGAATGCAGTTTAGCTTGTGTGCAGTTTTTCTTTCTTTCTTTCGCTCTTTAGTCTTTTCTCGCACTTGTCTTCTATCTTGATGAATGAATGAAGGCCTCTATTTATAGGCGGAGAGAATCAACTAGCCGTTGGAGGAGCTGTTGATCTCTGTTCTGTGAAAGCGATGGCTTGTCTCTCATCTCCGCAGACTTTCCCGATTTGGCAACTGTGAACTTCTGCTTTCCATCTGAGACAGGCTTGTGTTGGGCCAAATGAGGTAATGACAGAACGTCAAACCTTCACGTGACTTCCTTTTTGAATTTCAAATTTCAACCTATGTTTTTCAACATTGGTTGGTCGGTTGAGTCGTTTGATCTTCATCTGATTTGACTTCAGCTGATGTTTCATCTGATTGCTACCTTCATCTGACATTTTGTCTGAAGAAGAACAGTTGAACCCTCAGCTGACTTGAACTTCATTTTGTCGATCTTATCAGTTCGAGTCCTGCAACAGATGTTCTGTATCTTGAACGCTCAGTTGTCTTTCATACATCTGATGTTCTATCTCTTGAACGCTCAGTTGTCTTTCTTACATCTTCCCACTTGAACGCTCAGTTGTCTTTCTTACATCTGATGTTCTATCCGAGTAACGCCATGTTGCCGTCTTCAGCTGGAGACCTGTAAAGATAAAATCTCAACATTGCTCAAACAACGAGCCTAAATACTAACATTAGGATCTGGCAACATCTACTCGATGGGGTCAGTTGGTTTTGGAATCAATCAAAACTTTAATAAATTTCCCAACAATTATTATTATTATTATTATTATTATTATTATATTATTATTATTATTATTATTATTATTATATCTTATTTATCACACTTTTTTAAAGCTTTGTGTAATTTTAATTCATAATATTAATATTATATACTATGTCTCAATTCTTAATAGATACACATCCTCAATTTTTAAATACAAATTATATAACCCATTTTCATTCTTAATTATTTGTTTAATAATTATGAAAAAATATAAATGATTTGTTAAGGTTGTCTACAAATAGCGACAATAATTAAATTTAGAGCAACACAATAAACAAGTTAGCATTTAAGAGGCTAATAGAAATTTTGTAACTGAAAATCTCTACGAAAACTAAATAAATATATCTAATCAACATATCGACATGAAATTCTATGTATCTTTCATTCATATTTTCCTAAACTCTTCGATTAGTGCCTGCTAAAAATACTACTCATATCACATTAAATCTAATGTATGAATAAATAACTAAATAAAGAAAAAAAAAACAATCCTAGAACTGTAAATATATTTTTATCGGCCTTTGGCTAAGATTGAGATATCAATTTACCATAAACCAACGAGACAATTCAAACCAACGAGACGATTCAAATAGATATAAAAAGAATATTTTTTACTAAATTTAGTTAATTGTAGTATTAACTTTGTGAAGTTCAGATTTTTGTCGAGTACTATTAGGCAACAAGTTTGCGACTGTTATATACAATAAATGTAGAAAAAATTTAAACAAATTTAAATTTGAAAATACATAAATTCAAATCAACAAGACGATTCAAACCAGCGAGATAATTCAAATAGACATTTTTTTTTGCAAATGTAAAAATATCTTTCTCAGCCTTTGGCTAAGATCAGATATATCACTTTATCGTCAACCAACAAGATGATTCAAATTTTGGTTGATATTATCTTTGTAATTTTTACTCCTTCCGTCCATGAATCATATCCCCATTTGGGTTCCGACACGGAAAATAAGAAAGCTGATAAAGTTATTTTGAGTGGGGTAAAAGTTATAATGTAGGGGTAGTAGGATAATGACAAAAAAACAGTGGTAATGACAAAAAAGATGTGGTATTGACCAAAAAGTGAGAATAAAGTTGTTGTGATGACCAAAAAGTAGGAATAAAATTGTTGTGAGGTGGGACCACCAATGGCAAAGGATAGTAAATAAAGGAAAAGTAGGAGGGTATGGTTGTATAAAAAGGTAAGTAGGGATTTGATTCATGGACAAAAAAATGTGGGTAAGTAGGGATTTGATTCGTGGACGGAGGGAGTATATTTTTATCGAGTACTCTCCAACAGGTCTGCGACGGGTATATACAATAAAGTCACAAATTTAATGGAGATGTAGAAAATTATAAACAAATTTAGATTTTAAAAATAAAGAATGAAAATGCAAATATATTTATCTCGGACTTGGGCTAAGATTAGAGATATCAATGTACTATAAACCAACGAGACGATTCAAACAAATATAAAAAGAAGAATTTTTGCTATTTTAATTAATATTAACTTTGTAGTGTTCAGATTTTTATCTAGTGCTATTACCCAACAGGTTTGCGACGAGTATATACAATAAAGTCACTATTTTAATCGAGACGTAAAAAATTCTGAACAAATTTAGATTTGAAAAATACATGATGAATAAGTATCTGGTTTATTGTCATTCAAAATTATAAATTTTTATACGTGAAATATAATTAATTTACTAAGTTTGATTTATAATTAACGTAAACAACATAACAACTTCTAAATAAAATATAAAACTATATTTATATATAAGCCAGTCTCTGGAGAAAAATAAGTTTTTTCAAAGTTATAATGGTGTGATTGGTTTTTGTCGTTTACAAGATGTTTGTATTTCTTCCCTTATTTTTATTGGTGAAATAAAATAGTACTATTTACGAAAAAATTATTTTTAAAATATATTATATAAATGAAAATATAAAATTATTATTCGTCGAGTGTCGACGGGCTACTTACTAGTTATATATATATATATATATATATATATATATATATATATATATTAAGTGAAAAAATTTACAATTTAATATAATACAATATATTTTATTTAAAATAACACTATATAAAAGCCAAAATATATACATTTAATAACCATACAATTATTGAAGGTTTGATTGATTTTGGAAATCTCAAATCAAATCATATAATCTATTCCTTAATTAGTGTTAAGGACAAAAACATAATCTCCAAAATTTGATTACATTAATCATTTAATTCAAAATTAATAAAAAATATAATTTAACTAATTTAACCCTATTATGTCTAGGACATTATGTTCTAAAATTATTTTCCTAAAAATATAACTCCAATACATTTACAATTTTCTCCACTATTATATTTCAAAAATCAATTTCATTTGTTTGACGTATTCAAAATTTCCACGAATGTTGATGGTGAAATCAATATTCTTTCACGTTGTTTTTTTCTTTTAATATCGTCAGAACTTGCCGCCACTACTTTTAACGTGTACTAAATAAATTTGTCCTTGTGTTCCACACATGAGCATGAGAGACTAGACAATTACTAATATATACATGTATACATGGAGTACAATATTACTATTCATGCATGTATTTTAAAAAATTAAAATAGTTGATTGTGTTATGAGGACAAGACGTAATATTTATCTATTTAATTAGATTTATATTTATTTGTCTTGGATATCAAGTAATGTATTTCCATGTCCTTTTAGATGTCTAGGGTTTTATTATATATAGGAGCTTTATTTATGTTTTAAGAGAGTCGAATTTGAATTGAAATGTAGAGTGTGAGATTGTTCCCTTCTCGTGGTATTATTCAGGTATTCATGAGTGAATCAACAGATTAACCCTTATTATATATATTTCGGTATACAGTGGTTATCAACGGAGTTCGTATATTTATCTTATTGAATATATTTCACACTTTCCCTCTATCATTGTGTAACTAAAATTCCTCGAAATTGACAAAATGTGTTTGTCATAAAGATGAGGGACAGTGTGAATAAAATTCGACTGTTTCAAAATGTTATCAATATTTTTTTTTGTGGGTCATAGTTGACAAACGTGAATATAACTTTTCTATGGAAAAACTTATTTACAACAAGACCAGTATATATGAATGAATTTAAAATATAAGCGAATTTGTGAGATGTTGTGATCATTAATGTCATGTGAAACCCAGACACCTTCAATATTGAGTTTTCGTAACATATATCAAAATGTTCCAATAGTGCTATTCATAAATCTCAAAATTCTTGAAAAATTATGTCATTAACATAAATTTATCTCAAATGAAGCCCAAAATATAATAGTTAACCTTATAGTATAATTTCACACCATTTTTAATGTTTAGCTATACTTTGATTAGTTACCAATTTAGAAAATCAAACTGCAAGAAATTGTTCCAGGAAAATAGTTCACAGGGTTGACTTAGAAGAGTAACAAAACGAATGGTCAAAACTAATAATTTCACCCAAAAAACGGCCAAATACATCAAAATCCAAACTATACTTGTTTACACCAAAATAACCCATACATTCACTATTACATCAAAATAATCAAAACTATCAAAATTTATTTTACATTATTATGAGCTTAATTAGTTTCTTTAAAGGGAGTTGTAAAAGAAATTATAATTTTATTAATTAAAGATTTGAGCATTCTCTATTCGTTCAAAAAACCTAAGAGCAAAGGAGAGAAATACCCTAATATTCCTATGGTCTCGGTAACGAGTATCTGGTATATTAGGGGTACACCAGTAGCAATTTTCATTTTGCTTAAAGTCTTTTCACTGAGTTATACTGCTCAGGTCAGTTGGCTCGACAACTGGAAAGTCAGTTGGAGGGGCTCTACAACTGAGTTGCTCAGTTGGAGCTGATCACACAGTTGGCAGCACAGCTGGCTCCTATGCCTGAAGGTCAGCTGGATTACGGGTTCCAAGCAAACCTAACCAGTTCTATTACGGGTTCGAACAAGACCTTACAACACTTTTCCGGGCAAGTGCACAGCCTGGTCTTAGATTTCAGGTTCTAAGGGATCCATAGTCTTGGATTTCAGGTTCCAAGAGACATGATATTGGATTGCGGGTTCCAAAGGACCTAGTGACATTGATTTCGGGTTCACAGTTGGACCTAAGAGTTGGGGGTGGGGGGAATTTCCAACTGGGAAGCCTTCAACACTGAGGGAAGTGGAGGCTTGAATTCGATTTGAGGGAGATCAAACTATGCTACAGACTCGATCTCTTGGGAGAGAGTCTAGTCAGACACAATTTGAGCAAGAACCTAAACTCTAGATTCGATCAAGAAAGGGCTTTTTGAGAGGCTAGAGGGAAGAACAAGAGGAAATATGAACACTGTACTTCGACTGGACTCCGGCTGAGGTCTTCTTGTTGAAGAGAGAGGTGGTCTGCTGCGGCGACTTCACTTTTGATTTTATCTCTCTTTTTCTGCTCTTTTCTACTCTTGTGTCTGGACTGAGCTTTGGTGTGGAGACCTCTATTTACAGAGGGAGATCAAACTAGCCATTGGAAAGAGCCGGTTGATCTCTGCCAAAAGTATGACATTCCACCTGCTTATCTGGAAATTTTCCTAAAATGAAAACTGCGACCTCTACTTTTTGCACGTCGCTGTTGTCGGTCCATTTGTGGTAATTATTCAGCTGACTTGTGCTTCCGAGTAGATTTGAATCTGGACTGCAACTCTTCCATCTTCAGTGTCTTCTCTTCTCTTCCCCGCTTCGTGACGACTGACTTCAACACAACTTCTCTTCACGCCGGAACTGTATGCCTTCAGTTGCGTGGGTCAGTTGAGTAATCAACTGAGCTGCTGTCCAATTGAGTCCGTGATTCAGTTGAGGTTGATGTCTCAACTGAGTTTGGGAGTCAACTGAGTTTGGGTCTCAACTGACTTTGTGTCTCAGCTGAGTTTAGGCCTCAACTGAGTTCTTCACAAACTTCCTTCTTTAGTCCGGCTGACTTCTTCTACTTGAAACCTGTAAAGATCAAATCCCTATGCTCAAACAGTGAGCTCTAGTTAAGATCAGGCTAAAGGCATTTATCTACTCTGTTGGGATTAGTTGGGGTTTTGAAATCGTTCAAAACCTTTTACTAATTTTCCCAACAATCCCTCTACTCTATCATCTAAAATTTGATTACAATACCGCCATAGAAATTGACCAAAACTAGGCACTGCATGTTATCCAAACCACCATCATTGAAGGAGAGGACTTCATTATCGAGAATAGCACTTTGTATGTGCAATTTTTTTTTCCTTCTATATCATTTTCATTATTTCTGTCAATATTTTTTGGGTATAAATACTGCTAGTGAGCTTCAGTGAAAATAATATTGTCTAACTTAAATTTTGTGATTATGGGCCAAGATTTTTAAATAGAAGCAAATAAAAATATACCAAATTAATTTCTTAGAGTTGTTCGAAATTTATAATTTGAAGTCATAATTTTCATTTAATTATTCCCTCCGAATGATTACAGCCACAATGGATGATGACAATATTGGAATGATTGAAATATGATCTCTTAAATTTGAACACCAAACAAGATACATACATAGATTTTTTTGAAATGAGTTAGACTTAAACAACTTATAAATTTTATGAAAAATTAATTTAAATAAAAGAAAGAAGGGTTCATTAGCAGCAGATTTAATGCCTCCATATAAGAAAAGTAACGCAGGTTATAATTGTGCTAGTTTGAATTGTTTTTGATATAGTAGTGAAAGTATGAGCTATTTTTTTAGTGTAAGGTAGTATAATTTGAGTTATTTTGATGTATTCAATAAAAAAGGAAAAAATAACCAATTAAAAGGAGTACAAAACAACAAATTTTTAAAAACAATCCCCAAAAGACTTAACCCGAGAGATCTGGTCTGATGTAATCCTCGCAAAAAATAGTCAAGCGTTCCCACTTTTTAATAAAAGTCAACAAAATTCCTCGCTGTTTAGTAGTCATTGTCACGCGTCTGCATAATCAAAGTCTCTAAATCACGCCTTCCCGTAATACCCCCTCTTCTTCAAGTATCTCCTCTCTTCTCTTCTTTCCCATATATGAAATTTACATGTATTTTTTAGCATTCCTTACTCAAACCGTTACCTCCAAATCCCTTTCAGCTCTCCTTAGCTTCAAATTTTATAGTAATTTATAAAAATCTTCAATTTCTCCAATTTTTCGAGAGATAACATGAAGCAATAATAATTGAGGTTTAATTTGTGGATATTATTGACGCGGCCGTGGCTGTGTTGAATTAAAAATGGCCGGAGCTAGCGGAAGATCGCTGGAGCAAACGCCGACGTGGGCGGTCGCCGTCGTGTGTTTCGCTTTGGTTGCGGTTTCGATCGTGATCGAGCATATAATCCATTTAATAGGAAAGGTACGAAAATGGAAAGTCTTTAACAAGTATACAATTAAATACTACCATTTTGAAACATGCATCTGAAATTTTGATGATATATTTTTTTTTGTTAATATGCTCAGTGGCTGAAGTCTAAAAATAAAAGTGCTCTGTTTGAATCACTCGAAAAGATCAAGTCTGGTAAGAATAATAATTAATTCATTAATCAAGATGGAGAATTAATTGTTGAAATTTATTGGTGAAAATGATGGTTAGTATAATTTGTTACTTGCAGAGTTGATGCTGCTGGGATTTATATCATTGCTGCTAACAGTAGGGCAGGGACCAATATCTAATATATGCATATCAAAGTCAGCCGGTGACACGTGGCACCCGTGCAGCAAAAGCGAAGAGTCAAAGAGGGACCTAGCGTCGGAAGACGACGGCGAGGATAACCGCCGGAGGCTTCTCTGGTTGGAGGGTGGCGCTAGGCGTATCTTGGCCAGCGGCGGCAGCGATAAGTGTGCAGATAAGGCACGACTCAGATTAAGAATTTCATGATTACTACAGTAGTTCATAAATGAAATTAATTAATGAATGAATTTTGCAGGGGAAAGTTCCTTTTGTGTCGTCGGATGGCATCCATCAGCTGCATATTTTCATCTTTGTTTTGGCTGTTTTTCATGTCCTTTATTGTATTCTCACCATGGCATTGGGAAGAGCTAAGGTACGTACGTACGTACATATATACATACATACACCTCAAATATTAGTAGTACTATATATGAACCTCCCTCATGAATTACATCAGAGAGAGAGAGAGAGAGAGAGAGAGAGAGCGAGAGAGAGAGCGAGAGAGGGTCTTGTATTTTTATTTTATCGTTCACAAATTAAACATATATAGTATAGTGAGCTCGTATGTTGTGTTAATGGCTTTAGATGAGAAGTTGGAAAGCATGGGAGAAACAATCAAGAACGGCCGAGTACCAATTTTCCAACGGTACATATATACTAACTAGCTTATAATTAAATATATTTACTCTCTGTGTTTACACTTAATTTTATGAATGTTGCATGATTGAAATATATATGAATATTAGTAGGAGTATTTTGAAATTATTAATAATCAATGATTTTGGTTAATTATTACACTGGCAGATCCGGACAGATTTAGGTTTGCAAGAGAGACATCATTCGGGAGGAGGCACTTGAGCTTCTGGACCAAAACTCCTATTCTGCTATGGATTGTAAGTTTTTCACCCATCTATATTATTTTTAATATCTTCGTAGTTAAATAAAATGTTTAAAACAGTAAATGCGAAAAAATGTAGCTAGTACGTAGTAACTTTTTTCTTTTCTTTTCTTTTAAATATCAAAATGAAAATAAAAATCTTTAAACTAAAGAATACTTGAGAATAAGACGTAGAGTCAAAATAGAAACTATAACTTTGAAATGTAGACCATGGTGATGGTAATAATTAAGAATCCTTGCTAATAAGTTATTTTACAAACAACCCATCATAAACTACAAAATCAGATTATTAATTTTCCCTTTCAAAGTACTTATGCCCAAGTACGAAGTTTAGATAAATAAATTTGATGTGTCATTTGCCTTACAAGATGCTCGACATTTAAATTTCGTTAATTTACAAATTGAACTTTGAATAAATTTCAAAATTTAAATAATCAGAAATAAAATAATAAATGGACCCGGGCTGTTACAATATATATATATATATAATCATGTATTCAAATAGATTTTGTTTATGGCGCTTGCGCATATGTTTCTAATCAAGTCAATATTGCACACACACATCGCATGGAGTATATAACATTTGACCTTTTGTACATATGAGACCTCCCAACTCCCATATTTGTTTGCTTTTTCTTGCGCTTGAATATTGACCTTTTCTGTTCCCACATATAATCTCATAGTTAATTGAATTAATTTTTATCTCTTAATCCTTATCAAGCTAATCGACTAGTCTAAATCAATTTCGGTTTGGCTTTTAATGTTAGGTATAATTAGTAATTAACCTCAAAATTCTGTTATTGTTCTTGTCGTTACTTATTTGTAATTATTAGTATCAGTTTCTTTGAATTTTCAGGTTAGTTTCTTTCGACAATTTGTACGATCTGTTCCAAGAGTCGATTACTTGACTCTTCGTCACGGATTTATCACGGTAAATACTAATTTTATCTGGACTTGATTAATTTGTAAATTCTTACAGTATATATTAATTTGGCCTTGAAGAAAATATAGAATATTAAAATATGTATGTAGTACATAAACTTATTGAATTTATACAATGTGAGTATTTAACTGTTTTAATTTTTGTTAATCTTAATTATTGATCAGGCACATCTTGCACCCCAAAGCCATGCGCAATTTGATTTTCAGAAGTATATCAATAGATCACTTGAAGAGGACTTCAAAGTGGTTGTTGGAATTAGGTTTGTGTATATAATTTATTATCTCATTTTTGCATGCACACATCTATACACATGCGTATGCGAACGGCAAATACACCATTGTGTTGGACCGCACAGTATATAGTTGGCGTGGTTCGTCCTATTTTTATAGAGTATCTTTTTGAAAATATAATTACTTAATATTTAATTTGAAGTTATTAATTTTAATTAAGATTTATTATAATTATTTGTCCCATTGAATCGGGTTGATTTGGCCGATCTATTTTAAAATAAAATATTAACTAATTTATTTGAATAGAAGAAATTGACTAATTCAACTGTGTAGAAATTATCGTTCTTCTAATAGTATATTTCTTTTTTTTGTTGGTTATTTCAGTCCACCAATCTGGTTTCTCGCAGTGTTATTCTTGCTCTTCAATACTCATGGTGAGTGCTGCATTAAATTACAATAACTTTACAAAATTAGACTAGTAATTTATTTTTATTTTACGGTGACGTGATACGATGTGTTTGTACCGTACACGTGTATACATAAATATAGTAGTAGTATTTATGATCTTTCTCAAAAAAAAAAATTATATATACATTCACAAATTGACATTTATGATTAACCATATATAATCTCTTTTTATCTGTTGACAGGCTCTTATTCCTATCTATGGCTACCATTCCTCCCTTTAATTGTAAGTTGTCAATTTTTCTGTGTACACATTCACAAATTGACATTTATATACAGAATAAACATTAATGAGTTGGTTGAAAAATGGACAGATAATATTGGTGGTAGGGACGAAGCTACAAGTGATAATTACGAAAATGGGTCTGAGAATTCAAGAAAGGGGCGAAGTCGTAAAAGGTGTTCTTGTGGTTCAACCTGGAGATGATCTTTTCTGGTTTAATCGTCCGCGACTTGTACTCTACCTTATTAATTTTGTACTTTTTCAGGTAGTACATTTTTTTGAAAGATACTACTAGTAAATTACAGTTTTAGTGCTCGATTTAATTAATTAACATTAATATTAATCTCTCTCTCTCTCTCTCTTGTTTTTTAACCGTTGCAGAATGCTTTTCAACTCGCCTTCTTTGCCTGGAGTTGGGTATGGCTTCAGTACTTTTAATCATGTGTAACGGAATAGAAATAACATGAATTACTCCATCCGTCTCAAAGAATTTAGTCTCTCTTTCATTTTATTACTTTGCTACAGTATGAATTCGGATTGAAATCGTGCTTTCATGAGCATGTGGAGGATATTGTGATCAGGATCTCAATGGGGTAAATCTTCAATAGAGGTCAAATATTATTTTTAAATTGTTTTGAATTTCTGTATGAATAACGATTAGTTTCACTACTTTTTATAAACAGGATTATCATACAAATACTTTGCAGCTATGTCACTCTCCCACTTTATGCCCTCGTCACCCAGGTAACTAAACTTACAGTAATTCTACTCTAACTCATCCTAACCAGCTACACGCATAAAAAAAAATTAATTATTAAAATAAAATTAATCACATTTTTCCTTAGAATTTAAATTCTCCTTAGGTTTTAAATTCTCCAACTATTCGATTTCCTTTTGTTCATGACTAATCACCCTATTTTTAATAAAATATATTTTTTTATTTTTTACTTCTTTTGAATTGGGATGATAGGACTGGAATTCGTAGACTAACCCTCTAGGACTCTCACCTTACAACTTGAAAGTCATTTAATTAATTCGCATAAATCTAATTAGTAATTAATTACCAAGAAATAAAGTTTGGCATGCATGAATGGTTCTCATATACTATGTTATGCTTTTATTCCAAGTGAGATTTGATCTTTATATTTTGTTCTATGTTGCCATGGTGTAATTGTTTACTAATTAATTAAACTAATATTATTCTCGCTCCTTTAATCAGACGCAAAAAAAAAAAAACTTTTAAATTGCAATTAGTTTTATTTCTAAATTAAACTATTTGCAGTCGTCACTTACTCGACCTAATCCTTAAATTTTATAGTATATAATAAATATCAACATATATATAGTGTAGTTAATAATTAATTAAGGTGATTAATAGATGGGATCAAGCATGAAACCAACCATATTCAACGAGCGAGTGGCGACGGCTCTAAGAAACTGGCACCACTCCGCCAAGAAACACGTCAAACAAAACCGGCATTCGACTCCGGGGACGCCGATGTCGAGCCGCCCCGGCACGCCATCGCGCAACGCATCACCCATCCACCTCCTCCGCCACTACCGGCAGTCGGAAATGGACACCTCTCCAAGGCGCTCCAACTACGACGGCGACAACTGGGACACCGACTCGCCCTCCCCCAGCCGCTTCCACCACATCGAACTGGTGGACAAAGTGGCGCCGCTGCCAACCGACCAGCATGAGATCAGCATCAACGGGGGTTCTAAGGAATTCTCGTTTGACAAAAGAGACACGGAAAATAATTGATTCAGATTAATTCTATGATATTTGTATCCATTTCTTGGCAGAGACAAATATGGAGATGGGTTCGTCGGAGAAAAATCTGCTGGAAATTAATATGAGATTATTTTTTCATTTTATTTTATTTTTTATTTTCTCCTCTTGGCCATCTTTTATCCCGTCAAATTGAATTATATATTGGAGATCAGTGTAAATAAAGAAAGGTTTTTGTATACGTACGAAACAATGAGTAACAATATTAGTAATTGTTTGTGATTGTAGAAATTACGTCGTCTTATGATCGCAATTCTCTGTGTTTCAATGAAAAATCAACTTTATACTGTATAGAAAACTAATTAACATATGAATAAAATACATATCAAAAGACGCTGCATGTACAGACTTTTCTCTCATAGCGCACGTTAGTGAATCTTGTTAACGTGCGCCTCTGGTCATGGCTCGGGGAAGAGGATGGCCCAAGACGACGACAGCTCCAGCGAAACCAGAGACAAAGAAGAAACAAGGATTCCATCGGTGAAAACACCAACAGATTTACCTCAAACCAACCCGATTTCCACTCACTATCCAGAGGAAATGAATGTAACAGTGCGGTCAATGAATATGGAGTCTTCCAAGATGACTCACTAAGAAATAAAAAATTAGGAGATTAAAATACGAAATTCTTTCATGCATATGCAAAGGCTAGACAGTTAGGTAAAGCTATCACTATATTGATCAGAGAAATGGATCTAGATGTGATAATCAGGCCCAAATAATGGATGAGGTGAGAACCTTTTACTTGAATCTGATGGGTAGTGCAGCTTCAGAGCTGCCAAGAGTAGAGAAGGAGATTGTGGAGAGGGGTTATATCCTCAATCCCACACAGAAACAACAACTTGTTCAAAATTTTACTGAGGAAGAGATCAGGGAGGCCTTGTTTAGTATTGATGCTCACAAGGCCTCGGGGATAGATGGGTTTAATGTTTTCTTTTTCAGGAAAACTTGGAATGTGATAGGACATGAAGTTTGTGAAGCTGTTCAGGAGTTCTAGAGGACAAGTTTCATACCTAAAGCCATAAACACCTCTTTGGTATCTCTCTTGCCAAAAAAAGCAAATGTTAGTACCATTAAGAATTATAGACCTGTTGCTTGCTGCTATATCCTGTATAAAATCATCTTTAAGGTCTTGGCAAATAGGGTACAACAAGTTCTAGCTCAACTCATAAGCTCAACCCAAGCAGCTTTTGTTAAAAGGGAGATCCATCTTTGATAATATCTTATTGAGTCATGAGCTCATTAAAGGGTACACTAGGAAGGGCATCTCATCTAGGTGTATGGTAAAGATTGATATTCAGAAAGCTAGGGGTGTGCAGCGGTAGGTTTCGGCCCCAAACCGAGCCGAATCGAGAAAACCGACAGGCCGAAAATTTTTACTATTTCAAGCCGTGGCCGAGCCGACCAGAGGCTTGGGCTGAGCCGAGGCCGACCGAAATCTTCGGGTCGGTTTCAATTTCGGGTCGGCCCAAACCGAAATTTACAAGTTTGTGCAGAAAATACAAATATACATGATGCCATGATACGATCTGATCCCTCAAAAAATAAAATAAAAATACAATCTGCATAAACTGATAAAAAATACAATCTGCATAAAAAATGACAACCATGAATAAATAAATCAAATACTACAAAAATCCCTTATCTAATAAGATTGAACTACAAACTTCAAATGGGATTCATAATATCCCAAACTCTCCATTTAAATACATATTCAATTGAGCTAAACTTTATCCAACATAAACTGATAAACTTCAAAGAAGGGAGTTGGTTCAATTTTGCAGAACTCCCTTTACTTCAAAGAAGGGAGTCGGTTCATAATATCTCAAACTCTCAACATAAACTGATAAACTTTATCTCAATTTTGCAGAACTCTCTTTGCTTCTATCTTATGACCGACTCAATGTTTTTGAACAAGAAGGGAGTCGGTTCAAAACTTCAAAGATTGAACAAGAGAGGCGACGGGTAGTGGAAGAGAATTGAAAATTGAAATGCATGCCTTTTTAAATGATAAGCTCCGACGACAGAGAGGTGGGCCGGTGGCCAGCGCGACGGCGGGGAGGTGGCTGGTGGCCCGACGGACGACGGTGGAGTGGTGGTGGTATGCGGTGGAGAGGGAACTGGAAAGTGGGGAGGAGAGAATCTGAGATGATGTTGATGAGGGTGAGGAGCGGCGAATGAAATGAAGTAGGGTTTAGCCGTTTAGGAATCTTAGTCCTTAGAATCTAAATTATCCTCGGTCGGTTCGGTCGGTCTCGGCCCAGAAATCTCAGAAACCGAGGCCGACCGACAAAACCGATTTTTAGGGAAATCTAAAACCGAGGCCGCACCGACCCTTGCCTAAAACCGACACCGACTGACCGAAACCGCTCGGTTCGGGGCGGTTTGTCGATTTCGGCTAGGCCATGCTCACCCCTACAGAAAGCATACGACTCTGTGAAGTGACCATTCTTGAAATATCTTATGTTAGAGATGGGGTTTCCACAAGAGTTTGTATCTTGGATCATGGCTTGTTTATCTAGTGTCACATATGTGATAAATGTAAATGGCATTACTACTGATCCATTTGCAGCAAGAAGGGGACTTAGGCAAAGGAATCCCATCTTCCCATACATATTTGTAATTTGTATGGAGTGCTTACATAGAAGCATGATGGAGCTCCAAACAAATAATCTTTTCAATTTTCATCCATGATGTAAAAGGTTTGGCCTTATCCAACTTTGTTTTGCAGATGATCTCCTCTTTTTCTCAAGGGAATATGCTTCTTCTTTCAGACAGTTGATGCAGGTTTTTGAAAACTTCTCTAGAACATTAGGTTTGAAGGCTAATCAATCAAAAAGTTGTGTTTATTTTGGAGGTGTTGGGATTAGCATACAGGAGGTGATTTTGTCAGAATTTGGAATGGAGAAAGGATACCTACCCTTCAGATATCTTGGAGTTCCTTTATCATCTAAGAAGTTATCTATTTTGCAATGCCAACCGTTGATTAGGAAAATCCTTGAGAGAGTGGATAATTGGTCTTCTAAGCTGCTTTCATATGCAGGTAGAATGCAGTTAATTCAATCAGTTTTGTTTGGTGTTCAAGCCTTTTGGAGCCAAATTTTCTCGATCCCACAGAAAGTCATAAAAATCATTCAAGCAGCTTGTAGGAATTTTTTATGGACAGAAAAATCAGGAGCTTCAAAGAGGGCTTTGGTGGCTTGGGATCAAATCCAATTACCAAAAGCAGCAGGAGGTTTGGGGATTATGAACATGAAAATTTGGAACAAAGGTGTTATTTGTAAATTATTTTGGAGTTTAGCTCATGAAAAAGAAAGAATCTAGATTCAATGGGTTCATGGCTACTACATAAACAATCAAGATATTATGTTCATGCCAATTCCTAATCAAACGTATTGGGTGATAAGGAAAATTTTGAATGCAAGAGATTATATGCTACAATCTTCAGAAGGTATGAACATAATGACTCAGCCTATTTTTTTGATTGGTAAGATGTACAGAAACTTGAGAGGAGTATCCTATAGTAAGGTGGAACAAAATGATCTGCTACAATCCTTCTCCCCTAAATGTATCTTCATTGTGTGGCTTGCTCTCCTTTGAAGATTAGTCACTTGTGATAATCTCAGTAAAATATGAGTGATGGTTGATCATGTTTATTGTCTATGTGGAGAGGAGGAAGAGAGTATAGCACATCTTTTCTTTGACTTTCTTTCTCTACTAGAGTGTGGACTGCTATCAAGAGTTGGGGGGGGGGGGAGGGATTCTTCAAGCTACCACTAGCTGGGAAGAGGAAAAGGAATTCCTCACTTTTCATCGCCACTCGATGACAGTGAAGCAACAATTTTATAGACTTGCGTTGACTGTGATCATTTATTGTGTGTGGAAAGAGAGAAATGCCTGAAAGTTCAAAAGGAAATCATACACGACAGAGGAGGTGTTTAAAGTATGCAAGGAGTTGATTCTTTGGAGATGTACTGTGAACCAGAAAATAGCTAGGATGCTTACTATTCTACATTAGTTTACGTAGTTTGCATGGCAGGTTTATTGTGTTTGGATTTGTGTAATTATTCTGAGCCTCCGGCCTTTGGTAATAAAAGTAAATATTTACCAAAAAAAAAAAACTGATTAACATGCATTGATGACATTATTAATTTAATAAACTTTGTGGTTTTAATTTTATGAAAACATAGTAGTAATTAATAGCACGGTATAAGTGTGTATCTCATATTAGGCTATCTGCATCCTTTGGAGACCATTAGTGGTCTTCAAAGGGTGCTCCAGCACTAAAACACCCTTAGTGACCTCTACCCCTGCATCCCAACAGTCTCCAAGGGGTGCTCCAGTACAATATTAAATAATTTTCCATTTTCATTTATTAAATTAATTCATGTGATTCTATTAATAAAAATAATATTACATTAATTCAAATAAAAAAAAATTACATTAATTAAAATAAAAAAAATTACATTAATTATAAAAAAATAACAGTAATTAAAATAAAAAAATTACATTAATTAAAATGTGGACTACTCCCGTAGAGGTCCAAATTTTTTGAGGCAAAGTCGGCCCGTGCTATCGCCGATCTTCAGGTACTTGTCGAAGGAGTCCGCAGCACCACCGGTGGCCAGTTGACGCACCGCCATCGTGCATTTTTGCACCGACGTCAGCCCCCATCGTCCGAGTGCATCTTGTCGATGCGTGAAGTAGTAGACGTTTTCCTCCAACGTCTTGCAGATGCGCAAGAACAGATGCTTATGCATCCGGAAACGGCGTCGAAAAAAATGCTCGCCGTACGTGGGGTTATCGGCGAAGTAGTCGGCGTGTAGGACCGCACACGCCGCTTCTCGGTCGCGGTCGACGAATCCCCGCGCCCTCTTCTTCTTTTTCTGGGCCGCTACGTGTGCACGTATGAATCGATCCACGTCCGCCATCATCTCCATTACCTCGTCGTCGGTGCCGCCCTCGACATATTCCACCGACGAAGATGAAAAACTCGACGAAGAAGACATTTTTTTGTAGTTGAATTTGAGAGAGAAAGAGGTTGTGTTTTTGGTTTGAGATGAATGAGTGTTGCGAGGATGTATTTATAGTGGAGGAAAAAGAAAAAAAAATAAAAAATAAATAAACCGGCAATAGCCGTTGAGAAAGGGAGCAAACGTTCGAATTTTTAAAATTTCAAACGTTAGGCGCGTGTTACACACGCGCCATAATTTTTTTTTTTTAATTTCGGAAAAGGCGCGTGTGCAAGTCATACGCTTCGCTCGAGTCCGTCCCGAGCGTTCGAGCACGCCTCGAGGCACGGTGGCCTCGAGCTACCCCCGTCTCGAGCCACCCTCGAGCATCCGCCCTCGAGGCGCGATGCGGATAGACTTATTCATTTCGAATCTCCTGTGCCTACAACCATATCACAGCCATGGTTTTTAATTCAATCCATTGAGATTGATCCACTTAGCTATAACATAGTAACCTTTATGACTTCAACTCGTTCAGAATAAGCAATCTTATTTTTCAGAATCGGTTCTATCATTTTTCTTGTTATAGCTCCTATTTGGTATAATTATTTTAGCCTCACGTGTTTGAAAAGTAGCATAACTATTGCAATTTCAAAAGTAAAATGAATTTCTGTTGACCAAATGTCTATTTCTTTTTATTTTTTTCTTTCTTTCTTCAGATTTATGGGAAATATTGATTTAAGTTATTTTTATTTGTAATTAAATATATGGGTAAATGGAGAACAAAGGTGACTACATGCATACAAACACCTTTCCATAAGCAACGGCCAGGTCCATTCCACTTCCAAGTGGATCAAATAGTGGGCTTACTCATTTGGGCCGCACATTGAGATACAAGTAATCCGTCGGTTTATATATGCTTCGTAATTTTATTTCAATTTTTGTTTTATGTAAATAATAAATTACAAAGAAGACATAAAGAGGCCAGAACGACGAAAGCCAAAGTATATATGTAGTGATTACTAATTTTACTTTTTAAACTCAAATATCTAAAGATTAATTATTTTCGTTATATTAAATTTTGTAGTTAGTAGCGTATAAAAGAAATCCAAAGTCATAAATCTGGCCGTTCACAAATCTGCACATTGACCGACAAGGCTCGCCGTGAGTTGGCCCTCTCAGCCGTGCCTCCGACGAAGTCAACCACCAAACTCCAGACCAAGTTCAGGCGGATCTCATTCAAGGCTGGGCAAGAAGTTATGGCATTGTGGAGGAGGATGAGAACTTGAGAAGTGAAGATTGGGACGGAAGGAGAAAGGAAAGGAGAAGTGAGGAAAAAAAGGTATGTCATAACGTAAGAAAAATCAAGACATGAGAATGAGGAAAATCAGTATATCAAGATATCAATATGATATCCATATACTCATGTAGCAAACATAAGGTATCAATATGGCTCATTTCCATACCTATATCTGATATACATATATAGATACCAAATGAGTCTTAGTTGATTTAATTTAATGAATATATTATAGATACATTTTTATCAGATACACATATGATTTAGCTGGAATTTGGTCAGTAGAGATTAAGTTTTTATAAGCAGAGAAAGTGTTAATACTTTTTAACAATAAAAAACTGGTTACATAAGAACAATCAAAATTATAAATTAATCCGTAACATCAAAATTCTAAAATATATTAAATGCAGTATTTCTTTGAAAAATCTCCAAATAAGAATTGACAATATAGATATGATCATAACATCTTTTTAGCATTAATTTTTTTTAGAAAATTGAGAAACGATCTGATTGCATTAGCAGCCTCAATCCCTCCACCCCAACAAAACATAGAAAGATGAGAAAAATGATAATGTAATATTCTAATTTTGCAGACTACAAAACAAAACATAGGAATTCGCAAACACCATCTTTCTATTTTTGCCCAATCCCGCCGCCACCCTCCTCCACAAATTCTACACATTTCAATTTTCAATTACATCCACTTCTTGCATGGAAATTATGTATGGATCGATGACATAGTCATCAAATAGGTTTCGACAATTCTTAATATTTCGGGTTTTTTTAACATCATGGTAAATTCTTTTTAATTATTTGATTAGATAAAATTTTAGCTAATTTATGAGTAAGAAGAAGTACTCTACTTATTTTAATTATAATTAACTGATGTAATGACAACTATTATTCACACACTATCAAAATCCATCTTTTTAAAAAGAAATGGTCACTGATATAGTGGATAACTGGCGGCACCGTAAAACTGGTGCGATCCTTCCTAATTTTGTATTTTTAATTGGTGAATATTTAATAACCTTTAATTAAAACTTCATGAATTTTAATTAAAATTAGTAAATGTTAGTTCAAATTAATTAAGCTTGATTATCATTAATTACTTCATATTACATCATAATTATTTCCTAACTTCTTAATTATCCTTAATTACAGCTAAGTACACAAATTTATTTTACCTTTTAAAACAATATAAAAACGTCCAACTTCACTTCTATAAATAATGAAGTCTTGGGTCCAGTGTTCAATCCACAAGGACCACACTTCTCTCCACCCTCCAACTACAAAAACATATCAGAATTAGAAAATGGTACATATTTTATCTTTACTAATTAACTAGCTAGTTTTTTTTTTTTTTTTTAATCTAAAATTATTAGATTGTATTCTTTTTTTTTCATCTAGCAATAATAGCTTTGCAAATTTCAGTTAATTTACTTTTTGGAAAAAAATTGAATTTCATTAATCACTAAACAGACTCTTTAATATATATAAATAATAGATAATAGATTTAAAGTTTACAATTTTAGAAGCAAAAACTGAAATACACACTTTTTTTTTTTTTTTTCCATTTATACCTTAACTACTGTTTTCGCGGGGGACTTCCATATACTTGATTAAGAACCTTAAAACCGCAACATAATAGTCACCAATCACGTCGTTAATCAGAAGTCGACTTAACGTTAGTAAAAGAAAAAACAACTTATCAAGTTAGATCACAAACGGCTATATATGTAAAACCAACTATAAATCTATTTTTTAGAAGGACAAGTAATAGTAATAGATAACAGAGTGTAAAAAATTATTTTATAATATAATTTTTGGTAAGTACATAAAAATAAAATGAGACTATTATAGTATGGGGGGAATTTGACAGTCGATAATTGGTGTGACCCTATATATATAAACCAGCTACCGTGCCATCACTGCGCCCCTTGTTTGCCCGAATGAAATTCCATTCACACACACACACACACACACACTCATGTATATATAATTGCAGCTGAGCAGAGTAAGCATATCTGAATCTCAAGAGGAGTTTCATTTAAATTTGATTAAATATTTGCAATTGAAAAATCAAATCATCAGTTAATGGAGATGGGTGTTTGTGGAGGAGCATTGGCGAAAGTAAGCAGGCAATTTTATGCAGTGTTATGTTTAGGCGTTCTTCTTATTTCCGTTGTGATTGCTCAACACTATTCCTCCTCCTCTCAACCACTTAACCACGATGATCAACTCTCTGCCCGTCGCCGTCGCCGCCTTCGGGACTTGGGTGGCGCCGCCATTCGCCGCCACAGTTGTTAGAGCCTCAAACTTCCCAGCTTTATCCGACGTAGCTAGTTTCTGCAATATTATTATTATTATTATTGTAGTTTTATTGTAGTGCTAATTCATTATTAAGCTGTGTTATAATATTGTGTTTTGTGTGGGATTATGATGAGATGGGAATACAATAATAATTTAATAATTTGATGATAAAAGAGTGTGCCTTATCCTTACACCGTTATTGGCTATTGCAGTATTATACAGTATCTATCATCATTGCATTTTTGAGATTCGCAGATTTTAACGTATGCTAAAAATTATTTCGAAAAATGTATGCTAAAAGTAAAACCTGCTTAGAAAAGAGAATCAAAAGAAAATTCGATAATCGTACACAAAATATACGGTGCATGATCATTTTCTATAAAATTAAATACCAATATTGTGATAAGAACCGATATTTGTAATTGTGTTTAATTATACTAATTATTTAAAAAATAAAACAAAGTTGTTACAAGAATTCTGAAATACAATTTCTTCCACCGCTTCATGACATGCCAAATATCACCAGGCTTGAGTTTTATCTTTTTAGCTTCATTAAAATAAGTTCAAACAAATTGAGAATTATTGGCACAAATTGATTAATTTTGAGGAAATGAAGAACTTACTGGACCATTTCCTCAAAATTAATCTTAATTAACGTATATCTATTTCTTTTTTAGTTGTCTCGTTCATATTGACATATTTTAAATAAGGAAAATTATATCTATTTTTCTATACTTATTCTTAATCTTCATGCTGAAAAATAACATGATAATATAAATGGAATAGAGAGAGTATCATTTAAATGTCCTTGTCCTAACTTCTTCTTCTTCTACTTCTTCTTCTTCAATTAAGATTTTTAAATTTTCATATTAACAAGCTCATGTGATGACGCGAACATTACAAGAGCGGACAGAACAATGTGATTTAAAGACGACAGAAATTTCTATTATTAATTTCAATTATTCCGCTATATCAAACTTAGTTAAATTAGGTAGCAACGAATTAACGACGAAACGTGTAGCTTCCAAGACCTGGATGAACAAGTTAAGATTGTGAGACACTTAGCAAAGACATCTCTGCCAGTGAGCTAAAATGAATATATAATAAGAGAAAGGCATTGTTATCCTTGATTAATAATGTTCAAATATCTCGCTATGTATATATATAGTCCTATTTAAAAATTTCATAACTATATAATTGTAAATGCATTTGCAAGTACTATATGATATCTTCTTCTTTGGGCCTCGGCCCATTTATGAACTTTAAGTTGGAATTTTCTAACATGTATTTTCAGGATCTATATAAATCTTCAAGACCACCATACTTGAAAATCTCCATATATAAAAGTTCGAAAGTTCGAAATTTGACTTTCAAGCCCAATTTAGCTAGTACTATATATCCAATTAAATCCAATACTCGAAAAACAAGCCACTTGAAATGATATGATAAACATATATACATGACTTTCACTTCTAGTATATAGGTGTATCACACATAAAGAAGAGAGTAAACGAGTGAAATTAAAGGAAAACAGTACAAATTTTATTATGTAACGGAAAAGGAAAAGAAACTTTATTCAGTAAAATTTAACTTTAATAATACTCCATGCATATGACATGTATACATATATATTCTAGGAGTATGAGATATAGAAAAATCTCTCTCTCTCTCTCTCTCTCACACACACACACACATACCCTCACAAAAGAATGGTCCTAAAACAATCATGCTGTAATCATTTTCAAACTTTTCATAACCTTTTTATGACCTTACTTTTCAAATATGTCTCCCAATCCAAACCTGTCTTTCATTTTTGGGGATTGTATCTTCGAACTCTTGGACCAAATTATTAGGCTATCTGCAGCTCTTGGTCTTTAAGGGTGTCTCCGGCACCAAAAATTTATTAAAGACCCCTACTTCTACAACGTAGCTGTTTTTATCTTTAATATTAAATAATTCATCATTTTCATTAAACTAATTCATAAAATTTCATTAATAAAAATAACATAAAATATTACATTAATTTAAATAAAATAAAACATTACATTAATTGAAATAAAATAAAATACATTAATTAAAATAAAATAAAATATTACATCCGTATAAATAAAAATACTACTCAGGTAGAGCTCCAAATTTGCGCCAAAGATGATCGGTGAGATCATTGGTAAGACGATGGTACTTTCGTTGATCTTTGAGGTCGGCTTCCCGCGCGAGATATTCCTGAAACGCGATCGGTGTGGCCCTCCGGGATATCCCGCTAGTGGACGGAGAATCGGAGTCGTCTCTCTAATTCTCTACATCCTCCTGCTCGTCTTCGATGATCATGTTGTGCAAAATAATGCACGCGAACATGATATCTTGGAGATGCCTCGTGTACCAACACCGATCCGGAGCCCGAATTATTCCCCATCGGGCTTGGAGCACTCCAAAGGCCCGCTCTATGTCCTTTCGGGCTGACTCTTGCATCTTCTTGAACCTCGCCGTCTTTGGGTCGGTTTCAACCTTCGGCGCTTTGATCAGTGTTGGCCAAGAAGGGTAGATCCCGTCCGTCAAGTAGTACCCCTTATCGTATCGGTTTCCCATGACGGTGAAGTTGCACACCGGAGCTCTATCCTTTAGCACGTCGGTGAACAAGGGCGACTGATTAAGGACGTTGATGTCGTTGTTGGAGCCGGCACACCCAAAAAAGGCATGTCAGATCCACAAATCACACGACGCCACCGCCTCCAAGATTAAGGTAGGCATGCCTTGATCCCCGCGCGTGTATGCATCCGCCCACCCTTTTGGGCAGTTTCTCCAAGCCCAGTGCATGCAATCCAGGCTCCAGGGCATGCTTGAAAACCCATGCCACGCCTCGTGCATTTAGAGCAGACGTGCGGTGTCTGCAGCGTTTGGCTTCCTCAGATATCGCTCGCTGAAGAGGTCGATCATTGCTCTGCAAAATTTTTTGAGACATTGTCGGCCCGTGCTATCTCCGATCTTCAGGTACTCGTCGAACACATCGGCAGCACCACCGGTGGCCAGTTGTCGCATCGTCATCGTGCATTTTTGCACCGACGTCAGCCTCCATCGGCCAAGTGCATCTTGTCGATGCGTGAAGTAGTGGACGTTGTCCTCCAACGTCTTGTAGATGCGCAAGAACACATGCTTATGCATCCGAAAACGGCGTCGGAAAAAGTGCTTGTCGTAGGTGGGGTTGTCGGCGATGTAGTCGGCATGTAGGACCGCAGACGCCGCTTCACGGTCGCGGTCGACGAACGACCTCGCCCTCTTCTTCTTCTTTTTCTGCGCCGCTAAGTGTGCACGGATGTGTCGATCCACGTCCGCCATCATCTCCAGTACCTCGTCGTAGGTGCCGGTCTCGACATATTCGACCGACGAAGATGAAAAACGATGAAGATATTTTTTGAGAGTTGAATTTGAGAGAGAAATAAGTTGTATTTTTGTTTGTGAGATGAATGAGGGATGAGGTTGAATTTATAGTGGAGGAAAAGAATAAAAAATTAATTATAAATCGGCATTTAGCCATTGAAAGCCACAACGTTCGATTTTTTAAATTTATTTCAAGTGAGCGCGTGTAAAACAAGTGCCCTTTATTTTTATTTTTTATTTCGAAATACGCGCGTGTGCAAGCCACGTGCTGGCTTCGAGCCGGTCTCGTGCGTTCGAGCCGATCTCGAGCCACGCGGGCTTGCAACACGGGGGCCTTGATGCCGCGCCGTCTCAAGCCCCCTTCGAGCCGCCTCCTCGAGCCCGCGATGCGGGCAGTCTTAGATCTTACTTTTAAAATATTAGCTCAGACTCGGAGTATAGAATATATTGTTACAATAGTTTCAATTTTCAACTCCATCGTCTACACACTTTCATCCAGTAATTTCTAAATTTGTTGGTTCAACTTTGAGTTTGAGTTGGGTAAAATTATGTATCAATCTAAACCTCCATTTTATAGTAATATATTTATGCTGTAAATCATTAAAAAGTACAAATTTATTTAATTCATACCAGGTTATTATCAAAAGTTTATTTATTTAGTTATGAAAGGTTAAGAATTAACAAAAGATATACAATCAAATACTTTTATCAAATATACATATATGTATATATATAGTAAGTTATATAGTCAGCACAATCCCATCTATATATATATATTATTTAAAAAATGGTTTAGCGGGCAAATTAATTGAACTAATTTTCATTAAGTTCTCAAAATTGTGATTATGGACTACTATTTGATAAGGCAGAATAGTTATCTAAACAAATTTTGGCCACGTCCATTATTTTTGTAAATGGTAGACCCGATTTGATTAAATTAGTGTAATGATTGTTATAGTGAAAATAGTACTAGTAGTATTATATATTCTGGTAATCAGTGCTCCTTGAAAAATTATATATACACATATATATATAGAGAGAGAGGGAGGTGTGGTCCACGCAGAGTCCATCGCGACCGACTAGCAGCTCATATACGATAAGGAGAGAGAAAAAATATTCTCCCTCTCCACTTGAGCTGAGCTGAGCTGAGCTAGGTTTTTCATGCCAAATTCTATTTCTTCATCTTTCTGTCTTATTTTGAGCAAACGGATTCGAACTTATGCAACTAAAAGTAAAAACCCATGCTTCAGTCTCCACCAACTCATAATTTTTCATCCATTTCCAGCTAAATCCTTATCCTCTCTCTCTCTCTCTCACACACACACAAACAAAACTGTACGAGCATTTAAGCTTTCAATCCCCTCTTTTTTTCAATTCTTAATTTGAATAATAATCTGAAGATGATGTCAAATGATGAACTCCATTCATCAGTTAATCCTCCTCCTCCTCCCATGAGAGGCCTCCTTCAAGATCCATTCTCCAACACTACCAATAATCCAAACCCTAATATCAATATCAATCCATCCAAACGCAAACGCAATCTTCCAGGAACACCAGGCAAGCATTAATTCATACACACACACACACACACAAACACACACATATGTATTCATGCGTGTATATATATATAAATGATTTCACACTACTGCATCATCGGAATTCTAAAGTTAAGCGTGTTTGGGTGATCAGAATGATGTTAGGATGGATTATATAGGTAACGCTGATTGAGCGTGTTTTAATTTATGTATGCAGATCCAGATGCAGAAGTGATAGCGATGTCGCCCAAATCTCTGATGGCAACAAACAGATTCGTGTGCGAGATCTGCAACAAGGGTTTCCAGAGGGACCAGAATCTGCAGCTGCACAGGAGAGGCCACAATCTTCCATGGAAGCTGAAGCAAAGAAACAAGGAAGAAATAGTGAGGAAGAAGGTATACATTTGCCCGGAGAAGACCTGCGCCCACCACCATCCATCGAGGGCGCTGGGGGATCTCACTGGAATCAAGAAGCACTTCAGCAGAAAACATGGCGAGAAGAAGTGGAAATGCGATAAATGCTCCAAGAAATACGCGGTTATGTCCGACTGGAAAGCTCATAACAAGATTTGTGGAACTAGAGAATACAAGTGTGATTGCGGAACCCTCTTTTCCAGGTTAATTCTTTTTACCAACGCATTACTTCTGATGCGCATACTTTTTGCTAGTTAAGTTAATTAATTTAGATCATATACTAATACATATGTTAACTGAGCAGAAAAGATAGCTTCATCACGCATAGAGCCTTCTGCGATGCATTAGTTGAAGACAGCGCGAGGTTCACCACTACTGGAAATGGAATGATGAATGTGGGGTTGAACATTTTCCAAAATGCAGATTTCTCCGGGGGTTTTAGGCAAGAAATTGGGGGATTAGAATCGGGAAATCAGATCAATCGGTTCCCGTTGTGGCTCGAGAGTGCAAATAGCTATCAGAATAACTCGGGTCGTGATAATTTCATGATGTCGAATGCTAACAGTTTGCCTGATGAAATAATACAGCTTGCCAGTTCAGAGAGCCAGTGGTTGAATAGAGGACAAGAGGAATCATTTGTTGGTGAAGTACTTAAAGAGGAAGACGAACAAGAAGAAGAAGAAAACAAACGAAATTTGTCCCAAACTAGTCCTTCACTTTATTACAATATGAACCATCATCACCAAACAAACTCATCAGCACCTCCCATGTCTGCAACTGCATTGCTGCAGAAGGCAGCTCAGATGGGGTCGATGAGGACCGCTGGCTTCGGGCTTATGAGCCCGTCCTCGTTTTCAACTTCGGGCTGCTTCAGTTCTTCTTTCAAGAGAAGCAGGAACGATGATCAAAGTCATGTTGAGAAAGATAAAATGGGATTCATGGGAAACAGAATTAATGTTGAAGGAGAGAGCAGCCTAACTAGGGATTTTCTTGGAGTTGGAGGGAAAGAATTAAAATCCAATTTCTTTGCTTCCATCAGTTCTACTGCAATGGAGATGGGACATTATAACAGAAATCACTGAGGTAAAAAGAAAAAAAGAAAAGAAAAAAGAAATGGTTTATGTAATTTGAGTTTGAGCAGGGTGAAAATAAGGTAGACAAAAAGCTTCCAAACAAGACATGAAAAACAGAAGAAATGCATCTTGTGAACTGTCAGAAGGAGAGGGAGAGGGAGAGGGAGAGGGAGAGGGAGAGGGTCCTCTCCTTATTTGAATTTTTGTGTTGCTATTTGTAAAAATGTTTTGCTAGCTGCATTTTGTTTTGTTTATTTAATTATTTATGTGAATTTTAGGGTTCGAATATTAATTAATTATTGTTGGACCACACCAGTATGTGAGCTTGTGAGTGTGAAAGAAACTAATGTGTGTGTCGAGTTCTGGTAAAGGGATTATTCCATGTGCAGAGCAGCTGCTTCAAATTTACCAAATATCTGTCCCAAGTAAATTTTGATTGATTGGTTGCGTTACATCTGGGATACATATTATCTTATCAATATCTTATACTAGTACTACTATTTTCTTTTCTGCAGTATAGTAAAAATGGTACGTCTTGTCTTGTGTTTTATTTGAATACTCATGAAATCTTCACGTGCCCTTAATTTTCTAGTATTATGTTTTATTTGAACAGGGATGATGATATCAGTATGGCTTTGATTTTTCTTCGTGTTTTTATTGTTTTGTCCTTGTGGATTGTTAGAATATATAATGTTGCATCTTATGCTTTTTTCTTAGAAATAAAATAAATAGTTGAAAACCTTTTGAAAATTTGATATTTTAAGTTGGTTACTTGAGTACATAAAAGTTCATAGAAAAGCATGCATACTTATAATCTCCCGCCCTTGTGGAGAGAGAGACTGAGAGAGAGGGAGAGAGTCGAGCTGAGTAGACTTACGGTCTTATAGATACTCAAAAGGATGTGATATTTTGTCATTTACTTATTCACACTCACAACGGTGAATTACAGTTCTTGAACTGGTAATTCTTCCAAAATAAGAATTACAGCTGTAAATTGACTTATCCATTGTCATATAATGTTTTACGTCCTTTTAGATTTAAATTAATTAATAATGATTGCTTTTAAACTGAGGGTGTAATACTAAGATTAAGCATGATGTTCTCTTGAATTCCTAGAATTTAAACATAATTATATAATTATTATTGATCAATGATATATAGGATGCTCTAGACATAACATTTTGTGGGGTTTAATTGGGAGACAAAGATTTGAATTATATGATTGGATGTATTTTTAATTCTATAAAGAGAAGAATATTTGAAAATAATACTAAAAAGTTGGTCACTTAATCTTAGAAATCTTATTAATAATAGGAAAATAAATGATGCTCTTTCTTGGGGCTCCGTTTCAATTTTTCTTTTATCTTGTATTTTTTATCTTATTAATTCAAAATAGTATATCATTATTTATATTCATAATTATCTTAAATCATATTTCTATTCATCTTAAAATTCGTATATGTACTCTATATATTCAATCATAATTATCTTAAATGTTTGTGTATTCTTAATTCAAATATTCTAATGCATATCAAATTTTTATTTTACACATTCTTTTTTTTTATATTAAACATCAATATTTCAATAAATTTAACTTAATATTCATTTTATGTGAGTATCTTTAAAATGTTCTATTTATTAAATTGTATAGCTCACGATTTATTTTGAAAGTCATAGTTCACTATTCAATATCTTAATTCATATTTTATTAATTAATTTTTAATCTAAAAGTTTGATTCCCATATTGAATCCTTTAAAACATGACAAGATTATTCATCAACAACGCTACAAAATGTTCTTAGCTGCTTGGATAACTAAATTTAGTTGCATTTAGTCATCCATTCACGATATAGTTGTCACTTTTGAAATTTTGGTCTGTCCACAATTTGGTTGTCAATAGAAAATCTATAAACAAAAATTCCTATTAAAACTAAATAAATATATTTAATCAACATGCCTACATCGAATTATCTATATTTTTTCATTTCTATTTTCCTAAATTTTTTTATTTGTTACTGCTAAAATATATATCACATTGAATCAAATATATGGATATATAGCAAAAAATAACGGAAGAAAAGATTTGAATATGTAAATTTATTTGTTTATGCTTTTTGGTCTAAAATTAGAGATATCAATTTAGAATAAACCAATGAAACAATTAAAATAGAAATAAAATGAAAAGTTTTTACTAAAATTAATTCAAATTATCTTTGTAGTATTCAATTTTTTATCGAGCATTACCCAACAGATTTGAGATGTGTATTACAGCAAAGTCGGTGTTTTAATTGAGATTAGGACCAAAACGTGTAGAAATTTCTAAACACATTTAAATTTTGAAAATACATAATGATCTCATTCGATTCCTAATTATTCTTTTACTACGTCACAACTTCTAAATAAGATATAAATTATTTTTAAAATCATACACGTACTTAAGTTAGCAAGAGTTATAATAGGACTATACTCCTAAAGTTATTTTTTTGTAATAAGAATTAGTTACAAATAGACAATTTAGAGTAAACCAACAAGACAATTCAAATGGACATAAAAGTAGAAATTTACTAATTTTAGTTTATATTAAGTTTGTAGTATTTAGATTTTTATCGAGTATAACAAGCCATGTATAGGCTCCTTGTGGCGACATTAGCGTATTGCTTGTGGAGAGAATGCAATGCTAGAAGATTCACTGCCTCTTGTAGTAGTATCGCACAACTAATTTACTTTGACCAATTAATATTTATTTGGTCAAATAAATAATTTTAGTTTTATAAAACAAGTTAATTTGGCCAATTCTTAACATGTCAATATTAATTTGTTAAATTGACAAGTTATTAGGCGGGTGTATATTGAAGAATATATAATTATATTATTTTCTAAATATTTAAGGAAAATAATTTCTTCAACTAATGTTGGCCAAATAAATAATGAAATCAATACATTAAGAAGTAGAATAGAAGATAAAAAAGAAATGCATCAAACTAAGAAACGTAACAGAATTCCTATATAAAATTTAATTTTCTCTAAATTTATATATTGGCATGATACGATACAAAATTTTGATATCTATATATGCCTGCATTTAATCAATTGATATTTGTCGGCATGGGAAAGAAGAAAAACAACGCAAGGACCATATATATATATATAACGTAATAATGTATAAATTCTATCTATCTATATATATATATGGCAATTTTCAATTAAATAGGTAAACTATTTAACTTTTCACAATTATATTCCAAATTATTTGAAATGTCAATTAAATGGTCAAACTATTAGATTTTTCACAATTATAATCTAACCTCAATTTTCCGGCTAAGAAAACTGACGTGGCACTTTTTTTTCAAAATGAGATGGCAGTTTTGATGCCAAAACTTAAAAAAAAAAATAATGAAAATTGAAAATCAAAATATGAATATCCCTCAACCATTCACTATCTCCTTCGCCGCTATTGTAGCTGCCACCGCTCAATCGGCAAATTCCGCGACGCCAGTCTCAACGCCTTTAGAGCTCAAGATGATATCGGCCGTCGAGTGCATTTTTTACTCAACAAATTGTTTTTGATTTTTTGATTCATTTTCTCTTTTTCAATGTTGAATAGTGGAGACAATTTCGTTGGTTGCAATTTACAAATGTTTAAATTTAATTGGTGTTGTTTGGTGAATGTTTCCGTATTGTAGAGTGAATTGTGTTACACATTTTATATGTTAATAAATTGTGTTTGCTGTGTCTGGTAAAAAATTGAATTGGGAAACTTAGAAATTTTAATACTTAAATGTGGGTGGAAATGTTGCTGTCGAAGGCGGAAGTCCAGTGACCCAAATCTCGGTTTGGCGAGTTAGAGAGAGAGAGAGATAGAAAGAGAGAGTTTTTTTTGGGGGGAGGGGGGTGGCAAAACGTTGGATAGAAACGGCGATGACTTTGGTGGTAGACAGAACGACGGCGAGAGAGGGAGAATTGTTGCATAGAGAGAGATAATGATTTCATTTTTCTTAGTACCATGTATTTGTTTAATCTATTTTAAAATTAGGATTTAAATTTGGAAAATCCACGTCACCTCAGTATATTTTTTACAAGTACACAAGCTTTTCCGGCATGCCAAATCATTTTTTTAAGCCGGAAAATTGAAGCTAGAATATAATTGTGAAACATTTGATAGTTTGGCCATTAAAATGACATTTCAAATAGTTTGGAATATAATTGTTAAAAATTAAATAGTTTGGCTATTTAAATGTAAATTACCCTATATATATATATACATATATTATTAAAATGGTTGCGAATTCGAGACCTGATGAAGATGCAGTTGCATGCTCTTTCCTAGCAAGGCATGATTGAATCCTGAAGCCTCGAGCAAAGAAGTGATCCATTTAATTACTTATTAATTTAATATTAGGGCTTTGAATTAATTTATGTTTAGTCCCGTACTTCATTTTTATGGGTTTGGCCTGTTTTGTTAAACTATAAATAGGAGTTTTTCTTACGAATTAGGGGTTGGAATTTGATAATAAAAATTGGGGTTTATTTTCCTCTCGTAGTTTGTTGTCGGCATTCATCTTGAATCAATGGTTCAACCTACAAATTGTACGCTACGCTACATCAGTTGGTATTCAGAGACCGGTCGACGTTTCATTGTTGATCTCCACGATGCCTCATCGCCGACAACCCGTCGCCCAGGACGTTGCTGATCTTCATCATCGAATGGATGATTTTCAATGACAAATGACGGAGATTCAACAATCTCTCACTCAATTGTTACCCCTCCTCACTGGTCGTACTCCAGTTCCTCAAGAACTCGAAACTGATGATGACGACGAGGTTACTATCAACAATCCCTTCAGTCAGGTTGAACAGAATCAACAGTGTGCTCCCCGCTGGGATTTTCGAACGGACCTCCCAGAATTTCATGGCAATATGGACCCTGACGCGTTTCTTGATTGGCTCACTGCAGTCGAAGAGATCCTCACATTTGCTGCAATACCGACTACAAGACGTGTTGCTTTGGTAGCCACCAGACTTCGTGGACGTGCCGCTGCTTGGTGGCAACAACTGAAACTTCTTCGTGGTAAGCAACCAATCACTTCTTGGGAGAAATTTACTAAACATCTACGTAAGGAATACTTGTCGTTCAATTATCCTCGATTATTATACCAGAAACTTCAGAATCTATGCCAAAGTACTCGCTCCGTCGATGTTTATACTGAGGAGTTTTATCAATTACTTGCTCGAGTGGACATAAATGAGTCGCCAAAACAACTTGTGTCACGTTATGTTCGTGGATTACGAGTTCAGTTGCAGAATGTTCTCAATTTATTCTCCCCTATTTCTGTGTCTGATGCGCATCAACGTGCATTCTTATTGATCAATAATTGAGTCATCGTCCTAGTGTTACTCTTCCAATGCCTAACCACAACGACAATCGCCCACAAAGAGACTTTCTTATGCAACCTGCTACCACTTCAGTCTCGACAGACCGTTCCACCACAGGCGCCCGATTCGTCCCGCCCGGGAACTTGCTTTAACTGCGGCGAGCGTGGCCATCACCAGACCTAATGCCCACATCGTGCTCGCGACCTTTTTGTGGAAGATGCTCCGTTGGATTTCTCACACATACCCCCAGGTACTCAGGATTATTCTTCCCCACCAATTTATGATGAAGAAGCCTCTCATGAACAGTCCGAGAAAATCTTATATGTTGATACGGGCCCTGCGTTAGTTCTTCGTTGCACCTTTTTGCAGCCCAAAACAGAAACACATGATATTCATCGTCACTCCATTTTTGAATCGGCATGTACAATCAATGGCAAAGTTTGTCGATTCATTATTGATTCGGGCTCTTGTGATAATGTAATCGCCGCTGACGCAATTGCTAAGTTATCTATAAATCGAGAACCTCATCCCCGGCCTTATACTCTTGCGTGGCTGCAACATGGCACTAATATCTCTGTCACTCATAGAGCTCTCATTCAGTTTTCTATTGGACCTACATATCTTGACTCAGCTTGGTGCGACATCGTTCCGATGGATGCTTGCCACCTCTTGTTAGGACGACCGTGGCAATATGATCTCCATGTTACTTATGATGGTCGCTGCAACTCTTATAGTTTTCTCTTTGCTGGAAAAAAATAAGTGTTGCTCCCATCTATTTCTCCTACTCCTTCAACGCCAGCACAAGCCCGAGTTACTCTTTTATCACGTGCTAACTTCTGTCGTGAGCTTGATTCAGCCTCTACAGTTTTTTTGCTTATTTCACAAGAAATAGTTTCGTCTTCTGAATCTCCTCTTGCCCTCGTCGCTTTATTATCAGAGTTTGCAGATCTATTTCCGGCGGAATTACCTCCTGGATTGTCTCCACTTCGTGACATTCAACATCAAATTGACCTCATACCCGGGGCTCCTCTTCCAAATTGCCCTCATTATCATATGAGCCCTGCCGAACAAGAAGAATTAAGGCAACAAGTCGAGGACATACTTCATAAGGGCCTTATCCAACGAAGTATTAGTCCTTGTGCAGTACCGGCCCTACTTATTCCTGAGAAAATGGGAGAGTGGCGTATGTGTTTGGATAGTCGTGCCATAAACAAGATCACAATTCGCTATAGTTTTTCGATTCCCCGTCTTAATGATTTATTGGATCAACTACATGGCTCTACTGTGTTTAGCAAACTTGATCTTCGTAGGGGCTATCACCAAATTCGTTTGCGCCTAGGAGATGAATGGAAATCTGCCTTTAAGACTCGTGAAGGGCTATTCGAGTGGTTGGTTATTCCTTTTGGATTATCCAACGCACATAGTACTTTCATACGAGTAATGAACCAAACTTTACACCCTTTAATTGGAAAATGTGTCGTTGTTTCTTTTGACGACATTCTCATTTAAGTAGTTCACCCGAGGCTCATCTTGTGCATCTCCATGAAGTTTTCTCTATACTTCATGCTGCTCAATTTTATGTTGCGCCTAATAAATGTTGTTTTCTAGCTGACTCTGTGGTTTTCGTGGGTTATCGTATTTCTCATGCAGGAATACAAGTTGACGACTCTAAGGTTGCCACTATTCGAGATTGGCCGACCCCCACGACACTTACAGAGGTTCGGAGTTTCCATGGACTTGCCTCATTCTATAGGCGTTTCATTCATCTTTTTAGCTCAATTATGGTGCCCATTACAGACGTTATGCATAGCAAAATGTTTCAATGGATGGCAGAAGCAGCTATTGCTTTTGAGCTCATTAAGCTCAAACTAACCACAGCACCAGTTCTTACGTTACCTGATTTTTCTAGCCCTTTCGAGCTCAGTTGTGATGCACTTCTAAAGTTGTTTTTGGTGCTGTGTTGGGTCAAGGTGGAAAACTCGTGGCTTTTTTTAGTGAAAAATTGGTGGGTCCTCGCCTACGTTATAGTACATACGACGTCGAGTTCTATGCTATTGTCCGCACTGTGCAAAATTGGCGCCACTATTTATTTCACAAAAAATTTATTCTGTTTTCTGATCACGAAGCGCTTAAACACTTATCTACTCAATCTTCACTCTCTGCACGTCATGCGAAGTGGTCGGCCTTCTTACAACAATTCACTTTTGTAGTTCTCCATATGTCTGGTTCGTCTAATAAAGTAGTTGATGCCCTCAGTCGCCGCAATTTCATCATTTCCGAAATGCGCACTTCAGTTCAAGGATTTGATGATTTTCGTTCTTTATATACTATGGATCATTTCTTTGCTCCTATTTTAGCAGCCATTACATCGAGCTTTGATCGTCGTATTATTTACATGATGGATTTCTCTTTAAATGTGTGGCTTTATGTATCCCAACTTGCAGCCTACGTACTAAATTGATTCAGGAATTACATTATGAAGGTCATATGGGTCGTGATCGCATTACAGAATTAGTCTTGCGCCGGTTTTTTGGGCCTACTGTACGTCGTGAGGTCACTAGATTTGGTGCGCGTTGTCGCACTTGTCAAGTTTCCAAAGGCACAGCCAGCAATGCGGGCCTCTATCGCCCACTCCCTATTCCATCTGTTCCGTGGGTCGCCTTGAGTATGGATTTCATCTTAGGACTACCACGTACTCAGCGGGGTTTCGACTCCATCTTTGTTATTGTTGATCGTTTTTCAGAGATGGCTCACTTTATTTCTTGTAAACGTTCCACCAATGTTGTACATGTCGCTCAATTTTTTTTCGGAAAAGTATATCGTTTACACGGTCTTCCTGAATCGATAGTCTCTGACCGTGACACACGTTTCATTAGTCACTTTTGGCGTTCATTATCGCGGATGACGAATACTCGACTTTTATTTAGTAGCGCTTATCATCCTCAAACGAATAGTCCAACTGAGGTTGTTAATCGATCCTTGAGGAACTTACTACGTTACCTTGTTGGTGACAATCTCAAATCATGGGACATGAAGCTCAGTCAAGCCGAATTTACCCACAATTCGGTCGTTAACCGCAGCACGAAGTTCTCGTTTTTTCAGATTGTATATGGTCTACATCCTCGTTCTCAGCAACTGCTGCTTATAAGTCTCGTGCAGATTTGAAACATTGAGATTTCTCCTTTGACGTGGGTGTTTTTGTTTGGGTAGTCCTAACCAAGGACCGATTTCCACAACATGAATATAATACACTTGCCTCGCTTAAGATTGGTCCACTTGAGATTATGGAGAAGATCAACCCCATTGCATATTGTTTGCGTCTCTCCAGCCACATTCGCACTTCCGACGTTTTCAACGTCAAACACTTGGTGCCTTATGTCGGCAATAACATTTCTGAAGACGAAGATGCAACTGATTTGAGGTCGAATCGTGTCGATACGAGGGAGAATGACGAAAATGCAGCTACATGCTCTTTCCTAGCAAAACATGATTGAATCTTGAAGCCTCGAGCAAAGAAGTGATCCATTTAATTACTTATTAATTTAATATTAGGCCTTTGAATTAACTTATGTTTAGTTCAGTACTTCATTTTTATGGGATTGGCCTGCTTTGTTAAACTATAAATAGGAGTTTTTCTTATTAATTAGGGTTGGAATTTGAATTATGGGCTTGGCCGGCATTCATCTTGAATCAACGGTTCAACCTACAAATCGTACGCTGCACTACATCAAGACCTCTTCTTAATTTTAGGTTTTATGTGGTGCAACCATGCACCATTCAATATTTCTATTTATCTTAAATCTTCAACTTATACATTTTTAATTTATATATTGATTTCATATTTAATATCTCAAACTTTCATAATAAAACAACATAATAGTAATTCATTACATCGATGCTAAATAGGCTGAGGGACTTCATTCATAAATCATAACATCCATTTTTAATTTGCATGTTCTTATTATATGTATTACAACAATTAATGTGGGAGATTCAAAACTAAGCACGGTTAATGATACGTTGCAATCTCATAAATACACTAAACAAAGAGATCTCAAAAATTTAATTTGTGACGAGATGATCGGACGTACACATCAATTAACATCGTATATGATGAATCTTTCATAATCAATGTGTATTTTCTAATCTTTCAATTGCTCTGTACAACTAATTTAATTTGATAATTAATTAATTGATCAAATAAATTTTATGTTTATTGAAACTTTTACTTTGGTCAATTATTTATTGTGAATACTAATTTTTCAATTTAATTGGCCAAGTAGTTTTACTTTATTAAGAAAAATATTTTTATCAATTATTAAGTTGTATTATAGATTTGGTTTAATCTATATATATTATCAAAACGATTCTTCACTAATCGGATAACTTATATAAAAAGAGCAATGATTTCTTATAAAAATTAATTTTTGTTAAATAAATAATTTTTTTATAAGTATTACAATAATTAATGTGGGACGAGATGATTCAAAGCTAAGCATGGTTAACGTTACATTGCATTCTTATGAGTATTCTAAAGAAAGAAATCTCGAAATTTTAATTTGTGACAAGATGATTAGATGTACACAACAATTAACAACATATATGATGAATCATTAGTAGATCGTGAGATAACTACAAAGCTAATTTTCCATATTTTAAAGTATGTTCAGTCTGTACAAAAACATTAGTTTGATTTCCACTGATTTCTTGCAACTAAATAAAGTGGAATAAAATCAAAGAAACACATTTTTCGATTGATTGTCGAAATATTATCACTCTGAAATAATATTAAATTATTTTTAATGTTCATACTTATATATTGCAAAATAATAATATAAAGATAGAAATATTTGTTAGATGAGGCACAATATAATCAAAGAAACAACTTTATGATGAAGTTTATTTTAATTTCACCTCATTTGTAAGACTTTGTTAAAATTATATTGCTTATATATATATATATATATATATATATATATATATATATATATATATAATATTGTATTACTTTTATGTTTGCATACTTATAAACTACAGTATAATGTGGTTCCCGTCGATTTTCGACGGGTTACACACTAATTAATAATAGGAAAATAATTGTTGCCCCATTGTCGGTGCTTCATTCTGATTTTTCTATATTTTAGTATTTTAACATTATTAATTCATAATAATACATATTCTATATATTCATGTCATAAAAATAGTACATATCATCTCAAATTCTCACGTCTTATACGAAAATATCAAATCAAATTCTATACATATAATAATTAGAAAATGCACGTCCACATATATTAGGAGTATGAATATCTCTAAATATATATTTAACTTTTTTTGGTTTATACGCATACATATTATTAGGTTTAATCCTTCACAATACATTATTAAAGTTAAATCTCAAATATTTCATGCATTGATATTGTGTATATTTTATCTATGTATTTAACCTTGAACTAACTTTAATCATTCACATTATATTATTAATCTCTATTTTTCTTGGTCGTGCTATAAGACTGCTCACAGCGGCTGTCTCATTGGATTGTCTCGAGACGCCGCTGCCCATGAGACAACCCATTGCAGGCTCCACCGTCTCGATCCGGCGCGTGCATTGCACGCGCTGGATTTTTTTTAATTATGGCGCCTGGACGAAAAAAAAAAAAAAGAAAAAATTGGACAACTGTTATTTGAATCCAACGGGTATAAACAGGTATCAACGACTATATTAGCCGATTTTGTTTTTTTTTATTCAATTTTTACCTATATATACCACCTCAATTCACACTATTTCTCACACAATCATCTCTATTCTTCCATAAATTCTCACACAATCACCTCTCATACTCCCTTTACAATGGATCCAAATAATTAGTGATCGTCGTCGTCGTGTCCCCCGAAATGGCGGACGAGGGGGCATACGACGGATATACGCCGCGAGGCTTGATTCTATCAACCTCAACTCGTCCGTTGGTGAGTCCTTCCAAGGTATCATAGGCGACGAGGAGAGTCTTTCGTCCGAGCCAGTGTCGTCCACCGCGACTCGCAAGAGGGTAGCCAAAGGCAAAGGCAAGGCATAGGCCGATCTCACCCTCGCAAACGTCGCTCCTCCTCCGACCGAAGGCGCCGCCAAACCAGTGACGAAGCGGCAATTACACGGTTGAACAAGGCACCGCCGTCGCCCAGATCTGGATAGAGGAGAAGTGCAATTCCATTCTCGGCAAAGATCAACATGCCGTAAAGTACTGGTAGAAAGTGGCGGCGAGGTTCAACGCCATGTTCGACGACGACCTCAACCCAAAGACAGTGAAGGGTTTTTCTGGATGCGTCGCCTACTGGGTGAAGGAGTGGATGATCGCTTACAACAAGGTAATGAAGAAAAGTTCCAGCGGCGCCTCCGATGACATGGTGATCGAGGTTGCTTAACAAATATTTTTCGGCCCATCAAGGTAACCAACGCTTCAAGATATTTGGTGCTTGGCAAATCTTGCGGACGAAGAACACGTCGGAGGGCGCCTACACCTCATCTGCAACGCCCCACGGATCGAACGAGGTGACAGAAGGGGAAAGCACAGCTCCCACCGGACCACAGGGACGAGACGCGATAAAGGCGGAGGCGAGGGCGGCCAAGGAAAAGGGGAAAAAAGAAGGCCAGCGAGGATACAGAGTTCGGGTCGTTGGTCGACTTGACGAATGCCTGACAAAGAGGCATGATCGAGGCAAAGAACAACCTCGCCGAGGCAATGAGAGAGCGTGCTCGGGCGAAGCAAGACGCCACCGATGCAAGGATCATCAACACGGATACGTCGCGCATGACACAGGAGCAGTACCAATTGCATATAATGATGGTTGTCGAGATCAAGCAACGTCGAGGATGGGCTTATTTTTTTTCCTCTACAAATGTATTGTTTTTTTATTTATTTCTAGTAATGTATTTTTTTTATAGTAATGTAATTTTTTTCTACTAATGTATTTAAATTAATGAAATTTTCAAATTTTCTTGTTAAAATTAATGCAAATTCAGAAATTAGATAGAGACAACCCATAGATACAGTCACACTGCAGCTCACTGTCTCTACCTCCATCACAATCCATGGAGACACTCCACTGCAGATAGTCTAAGTTACATAAAGCTCCGAATCAATTTCCAAATTGTCAATCATGTTAGTCTTCTCTTCATGTTTTACTCCTATTTTTCTAAATTCTTCGATTAGTGTCTCCTATAAAATATATCACATTGAATCAAAATTATGGATAGATAGGTAAAAACGAAAAACGAAGAAAAGATTTAAAGATGTAAATATATCTTTCTTGACCTTTTAGCTAAAATTAGAGATATCAATTTAGCATAAACCAATTTAGCTAACACATCTACATGGAATTCTCTCTTCTTTCATTCACATTTTCTAAAATCTTCGATTAGTGTCTACTAAAAAATGCCACTCATTTCACATTGAATTTGATATATGAATAGATAGCTAAAAAAGAAAGAAAAAAATCTTGAAAATGTATATATATCTAGAAAAAAAAAATCTTGAAAATGTAAATATATTGTTTTTGGCCTTTTGGCTAAGATTAGAAAATCAATTTAGTATAAACCAACTTGACGATTCAAAAACCAACGAGATGATTCAAATAGACATAAATAGAAGAATTTTTTTTTTCTAATTTTAGTTAGTATTAAGTTTGTAGTGTTCAAATTTTTATATAGTATTACCCAACTGCGACGGGTATATACAATAAAGTCACTATTAATTGAGATTAGAACGGTATGATAACATGTAGAAACATTCTAAAAAAATTTAAATTTGAAAAATACTTGATGAATAAGTAACTGGTTTATTGTCATTTATAATTACAAGTTTATACGCGAAATAAAATTAATTTCTTAAGTTTGATTTACAATTGCGACGTCCAGAGCCGAAGTACGGAGTGATCGCCGGTGCACAAGGCACGGACAATGAGCGGCTCCGATAAGACTTTCAAGTGGAGGGGGCAGGGATGAACCGGAACATACCCAAACGAGAGGGATTCTGAGAATATGTCGGAATAGGACGACATATTCAAGGAGAGCTTAAAAGAATTGATAGGTGCTACTCATACCATCAAGATGCATCTTGTTTTCTGGTGCCTATCCTAGAAGAACTCCAAGGTTAAGCGTGCTTGACTTGGAGTAATACTAGGATGGGTGACCTCCTGGAAAGTTTTCCTGGGAAGCGTGCGAGTGAGGACAAAGCACGGTAGAAAGGACTTGTGATGGTTGTGGGTCAGCCGTCAATTTGGAAGTTGGGTTGTTACAGATGGTATCAGAGCCGAACCTCTCCCAGTACGGTGTGGTTCGGGGACGAACCAAGCGGAAGCTGGTGGGCCTGTGACGCCCGGGGCCGAAGTACGGAGTGATCGCCGGTGCACATGGCACAGACAACGAGCGGCTCCGATAAGACTTCCAAGCGGGTGGGGCAGAGATGAACCGGAACATACCCGAAAGAGAGGGATTCTGAGAATATGTCGGAATGTGACGACATATTCAAAGAGAGCTTAAAGGAATTGATAGGTGCTACTCATACCATCAAGATGCTTCTTCTTTTTTGGTGCTTATCCTAGAAGAACTCCAAAGTTAAGCGTGCTTGACTTGGAGTAGTACTAGGATGAGTGACCTCCTGAGAAGTTTTCCTGGGAAGCGTGCAAGTGAGGACAAAGCACTCTAGAAATGACTTGTGATGGTTTGTGGGGTCCGTCATCAATCCGGAAGTCGGGCTGTTACAACAATTAACGGAAGCAACAAAATAACTTCTAAAGCGTTGATAGAAAAAGACAAGTTTTTTGAAATTTTATAATTGTGTGGTTTGTTGTTTGATTGTTTTATTATTTGTAAGATGTTTGTATTTCTTCCCTTACTCACTTTGGTGAAATAAAATATTGTTTAGCACGAAAAACTATTTTTAAAGTATATACATATAGATGAAAATATAAAATTATTTTTCGTCGAGTCTCGACGAACTACTTAATAGTGGGAAATCAAGTTTGTGACGTCTCTTCTTCACTAAAAAAAAAGTTTGTGACGTCTCTTTTTCATTAAGCAAAAGTTTGTGACGTCTCTTTTATAATGTCTGGAATGTTTAGCCTATAAAATCTACAAAAAAATATCAATGTTGTTCCAAAAATATTTCTTCTGTCGGGTCTAATAATAGTAATAATTATAATATGACATTTTGTTTACATAATTTTTTTATCTTTAATTATTTATATTAGAAATGCCCACAAAAATCAGAATCATGGTCGATGGGCTGGTTCTGATCCTAAACCGTAGAGTCAGACGGGTCAATTACGAACTGGCGGTTCAACTTAAAAAATAATTGTATGTTAATATAATAATGTAGGATATTTGGCGTCACCTTCATTCTTACAGACGGTCCGAAAAAAATAATTCTTCTCTAAATTAATAGAGGACAAATAGTTATTTGCTATCAAAAAGATCCACTACGATTCTCATACGAAATCGATGTGAGACAACCTCTTTGGGAGTCAACTATGCTTTAATCTCTCATCGATTTTGACAAAAAAAAAAAGATCTAAAAATTATCTATAAATTGAACAACAAAAATTACCATTATAATCTTACTTATTGAAGATTATAATGGTAATTTTCGTTGTTGTGCAGTGCAAAATCGCGATGCATTAAATATTATAAAATGATGCATAAACTAGTACAAAGTGATGCATCAATGCTCATTTTTTATGCATCAATATATATGGTTGGTTTATAAAGCACAAATAAAAGTTATATATAAAAGTGTGTTTGTACAATTAATGCATTGTGTATATTGTATTTGTATATGATATCATAATTAATGCTTACGTACTTTATTTTTGTATTTATTATACTTAATATTCTGGATACAATTTTATGATGCATTAACACAGTTTGGGTGATGCATCAATACGATACTGTAAATGCACAAAATAAGAAATTACTCATTACCATAATTAATGCATTATGTATATGTCGAAACCCGCCGCCCGACCACCGCCACCATCGTCATCGCCGTCTAGGATTTTCAAATCAGCAAAAATTCATCCAAATAATTAAATCAAACCATAAGTTTGACCCAATATGCATCCAATATATATGCTTAAGTTCCTACACACAACTAATCCAACAAGATTATTCCAAAAAATTCAATATGCTTCATTAATCCTGATGTGGGGGTGGCGACTAACAGTGGGTGGTGGGGAGAGAGAGAGAGGAAGTGAAATAGATCTGAAAACGAAACGAATAAAAATAACTAGAAATATCGAGGGAAAGAAGAAGTAGAAGATTGCAGCGAATGGTGGCGGTCACCGGCGTTGATGGTTGATGGCGACGGTAGTGAAGAAAGAAAGAGAAGAGTGAGTGAGAAGGAAAGACCGAACGTGATGAATGAGTGAGAAATTGGTTGCGGTCTTGCGGATTTTTTTTTTTTTTTTAAATAGCCTTTCTCCCTTATTTTTTTATTTCATGTTAAATATTTAAATTTAATCCTCGCCACAATCTTTGTAAATAAGTGGTCAGGATTGGTTCCTACTTCCTAGTTTTTATATAAGGAGCGGTTTTCACCAGATCACGCCTTATATTAATATATATATATATATATATATATATATATATATATATATATATATATATATATATTAAACAAGGTTAACAAAAATAAGAAAAATAATTAACAACCTTTTTATGCTATCACATAGTATAATATTTAATAATTTTTAATTTTTATTACATAATAATTTCTACACACTTGTCAGTGTTAAAAAAGAAAACAAATGTGTATAAATCCATAAAAGGCTGAAAAAAGCCTACGTATCTCATAAAAATAAGATTACACATCTAATAATAGCTCAAAATCCAATTTGAATCTGAATGACTGAATCACCAAACCCTATAGCTGATTTAGAAATTAGAATGAGGAAAATAACACCAAAGCCATGAATCTATTCGACTCGACTCGTAGGTCAAATCCAAAATACAAGTTATCAAGAAGCTAACTGACTAGTGTAACATAGAAAAGGCCAATATGCTCATTGACAAGATACTACAGTACTATTTTAATTGAGTTTCAGCAAACACTAGAGCACTAGCCTAAAGAATAAATCGTTTCTAGCATGTTAAATGTCTATTCTACAGTAGATGGAAAATTCTATAGCAATCCATAATTTATTTTTCCATGTTTGCTGATATGGAAATCAGATAAATACCTGAAATGTGAGCTTTCTGTTAGCCTGCAGAAGCATGCTTTCACAGGGAAGCTCTGCAAACATCATTATTATGGAGTAGCACATATTAGTTTCCACAGAAAACTTTCGGTCAGGAATCTGAACCCTATATGACTACTTTCACAAAGCAAACCACACAGGCTATAAGAGTATCTATACATATGATAAATGAAGCTGACCGGAACTTACCTCTAAATATAGGTAGAAGTAAACTATAACGGATATTTTATCTATTGGAAACAGATGAGTGCTCCTAAGGGCAATACTTATATGAAATGAGAAAAGATAGAATGGATAACACTGTCACTACATAAATAGATGATTTCTATCAGGAAGCATGTATTTCTTCAAGATTAGTAACAACAACAGAGCCGTAAAGCTCATAGAGGATGGACAAAGAAAAAATGAACCGAGAAAGAAAAAATGTAATCACAATGTTATCTTTTGAAATTCTTCAATAGATCTGCCACATGGCAACTGTAGAATTAACCACAAGAAAGAGTCGAGTGTAGGATGTACACTCAATCTGAAAATTCAATCTGGATCATTTCTCAGCCTCTACTTCTGGTAAAGCATCCTGAGCCTTCACCTTCTCAGGAACGAAATCTAAAAGCAGACACAATGGCAATGCAAGTGAACTGTTAATAAAGAATGAGCTAATAAAGGCGATGGCTATGCCCAAAACTCAAAAGAATGGTAATGAAAGGAAGAAAAGTACCAGACAGAAACTGAAATCTCTCTCGCTTGGAAACTACTGAAGCTGTACACACGATTAAAAGGAAATCAAATGGAAGTTGTGATTAAAAAATAAAAAAGACTTGGCTCAAATACATATTAACTTCGTTAAATGTTGTAGAAAGCTACGTACAGAGCACTCTTCTACAGTTAATACTAACAAATATATTTCTAATCATATCTGTTATTCTTTGAGATTTCTAAGTCATCGTCACCAATAATAGAGTTTCCCGCACGATTTGCTCGTAAACAGCAAAATGAATGAAGAAGTCCGATCAATATTTAAAGGTGATTAATATAGATCATGTGAGATTTTACCATTTTGAAAATAATTAATTCACTACTTAAGGTGGTAGAGCAATTCAGTACTCAAAAGCACTACTCAGTCATGGATAATTGAAGTGATGCACCTTGAACAAAACATTAAGTCATAATGGACAACCACAGCATGCTTTTTTGAGCTCTGGACGTGCTTACAAATGCATAAAGGGAGACATACAATGAGTAGAAGAAACATGGTTCATGAATGCAGCATATCTCACTTTAAAAATAATGGAACAAAGTAATAGAAGAAGCAGTACACAAATGGTGGTAAGCGATGTGCTTTTTCTTTTCAAGAAATGCACAAGCATATGCCTCCTTGCAGAAAACTTGAAGAAACTTTTCCTGCAACCACAACGCCAATAATGCATGAAACAATTAAGCACAGGCAGTTCAATTTTACTTCTATAGTAACTTTGAGTTTCATAACTATAAAATGTAAAGATATTTAAAGGTCCATAATGCTTTATCCAACAATTGCACAAATCCTTAATTAATATGAAACTCGACATATAGGTGAACTCCAAAATTCCTTCTCGAAACTCACTTATAATTCTCTTTTTTCGGCTCATGTTGGGGTGGTTCAGCATAACTGATCTAATATTTCAGTTAGTCCATCAAACAATATATAGTTCCCATAAAAACTCAAAGGTAAAATCACTTCAATGAGAAGACAAATCAGGAATAAATTTAGTTAAATGCAAAAGGTAAGGCTTCCTCACATCTCATATCAATTGTTGCGAAGTATAGGCATTTGGCGGGTAAGCGAGACTGTGATTTGAAGGCAACAAGATGCACACATATGAGCACATACGCAGAAGAAGAAGAAGAACTTCTCTTTTATCTCTTTTGTCTTTTATTTTCTCCTCTCTTTTTATTTTTCTCCGGATTTCAGAGTTGGAGGATTTAGGATTTAGTTATACTGTGCGCGACCAAAATCACTTAATTTTCTGCTTATACAAAAATTGACCTCAAAATTAATAAATGCGAAAAAATTCAAATAATGTATTCGAGTTGGCATTTATACTTCAATCTCTACTAAGACTTAATATGCCGAGTTACTTCACGTACATCATAAATGTATCGTCTTAATTTAGTATATATTCACTAAAGGTTAAGAGCCTATGCTGCATTTGACAACACGTGTCAATATCGCACTACGGCACTACCTGATGTGAGGTTAACCTCTTTATTTCTCAAACAAGAACAACCCTTATGTTTCTTCACTCGAGTTCTCACTATAGCGCCACATATACACTGCCCCAACCACAAAAGACAAACTGCATCAAACTTAACGGAACAATATCTGCATCTATGGATGCAACCTCATATGGTAAGTCATTCACCATCTTGCATGATAAGCAGCATCCATGTCTTGCAAGTTGCCCCTAATAACCCTAGACTACAGATTGTATTCAAAGATAACACGAATACTTTCACTAGAAAATAGAAACTATATCAGCCTAGAGAGAAATGTAGATTGTCATCATTCCCCCGAACTCGCTATGCTTGCCTTAGATTGCACTATTCAAGTTTAAGGTGCGAGAGTAATAAAGTAAACCAAGGTTAATAAGAACGTCTCTCCGCATTGATGGTTTCTACTAATTGCTTTCAGCGATAAATACTTTAATTACCTTTAGTTCGAGATAGGCCGTAAACGTGCAATGAAGGAGGCTCGAAGCTTTAACGAGATTGGTGAAGTGACGTACCCAATTCCAAATATCCTTTCGTATACGATATTATGGTCTAGTTATAGGAAATGCGTTACAATCTAAGTAACCTAGATGACCTAATATCATTTTTCTCATTTTTCTCAATTTAATTTAATTTTATCTAAATTCATGAATCATGATTCTCAGCTGCAATTACTCAGCCTAAAATCTTCTAAAAACGACAATTAAGTAAACCAACGCAATAACACAAACTCACATCAATGCTGCATATCATTCTTAAAAAATGCGCACAAATTACTAGAATTTCTGCAAGCAAACCCTAAACCGACGAAAATAGAGGTCAATTGAAATCCATACCGTAGCTCTATTGATGACGAACACCGCCTCCTTCGCAATCTTAACATCAGGATTTTTGCTCTTGACAATCCGACTGATCCGATTCTTTGGAAACGTATACAGCGCATTTTCGCTCTTCTCCTCCACCTCCAATTTGTTTTGTCCCTTTCTAGTTCTCTTTTTCCCCTTAATCTTCGCATCGTCCTTTTTACCTTTCTTCTTAACGCTTTTCGGCTTCTTCTTCGGCTCCTCCTCTTCTTCTTCTTCTTCTTCTTCTTCTTCTTCTTCTTCTTCCTCTTCTTCATCACTTAAGTTCCTCTGTTCTACTCCGTCATCCTCCGCCTCACTGGACTCCGCACCCTCATCGTTTTCCGATTCCACACTCGACGATGGCACGACGGCTACTTCCGTATCCTCGCTGGAAGTATCGCCATTGGCGGTTTCAGTGATTTCTCTTCGTTTTTTGTTGCTGTTCCGCACGATGACTTTGGGAGAATTTTTTGTTTTGGCTTTGGTTTTGGCAGTGCTCTTAGAATTGTTATTGGGGTTTCCGTTCGTCACAGGCACTTGCTTTTTCGCCATTGTGTCAGAGCCGTTGCAGAATGCAGTGTTTGGCTTTGGAGTTGGAAATATTAATATTTGGATTTCACTATTTATGCTCATCGCAACCCGCCGAGTAGCGTAGCCCGGCCCGCTATATTTGGGTTCTGTCTGAATTCACATTTCTATTGGGCTCCGGCCCCCAGGATAACGTTTGAGTGAAATGTTATCAAAAAAGAAAGTGGTACCGGGTTTTTTCGATAAAAAATGACTATTTTGGATTTCGGTTAATTCGAGACCCATAAGAGTTGCAAGTCTTTTTATTTAGTATGAGAACGCTTCATACCTCGCGGTGTCTTGGATGGAGGGAGTATTATTAATTGATTTTGTAAAATTTCAAAAAAAAAAATAATAAGTATTTGGATTAGTTATAGAGGTCCACAAGACACCGCGAGGTGTGAAGCGTTCTCATACTAAACAAAAGGACTTTCAACTCTTATGGGTCTCGAATTAAACGAAATTCCAAAATGGTCATTTTTTATCGAAAAAACCCGGTACCACTTTCCTTTTTTATAACATTTTACTCAAACGTTATCCGTTTAAAACACACTTTTCTATATACCAAAATCTCTTAAAAGACTAATATACCATCAACTTACAAAAAAAACAAAATAGAATATAAATAAAAACAATAAAAAACAAAACTAAACCCTACTCAACCCAACCGCCGGTCCCCACATCTAAATTTCTTGCCGGCGGACTCCCCTCCTCCCCCCTCTCTCTCTTCCTCCCTCCCCCCCCCCCCCAATTCTCCTCCCCCGTCGCCGCATCCCCTTCACCTCCCTCCCTCATGACACCAATCTTCATGATAGAACCTTCATCGTGACCGGAAGAACAACCGCAACCGCAACCGTAACCGCCGCCGCCATGACTCCTCCGGTGAAGAGGAGGAAAATGTTGAAAATTTGAAAACTTTTGAATCCTAATTCCACAGGTTAGTATTCGACCGAAATTCAATTTTTTTCGATTGAATGCATGTTTATGTGTTTCTACATGTTAGAATTAGTTCTATATTAGAGTTAGGATGAAAAATTGAAGATTTCGTCATTTTTTGGTGTTTAAAGTTCGACATTTTTGAATTTGTTGGTGTGGGTTTTTATAGTTCAACATTGTTGGTGTGGGTTTTTATAGTTCGACATTGTTGGTTGGGTAGTTCGACATTGTTTTTGGTGGTGTTCTTATAGGGTTGATGGAGGTGGGGAAGACGACAACGTCGTGGTCACGACGAGCAACCATCGTTAGCTCACAGTGGGGTTTCCATCGTGAGGTCACGATGATGAGGGTTGTCGTGACCAAGGCAGAACCCTTCGCCGTGGTCGCGCCGGTCCTCATCCCGTCGTGACCATGGCCATGGGTTGTTCCCCCGCCCTCCATCTTCTTGTGTTATGTTGCTTTGTTGAATTCTAAAACGTTATCACGCTCTTAATACTTGATTTTATTGATTTTGTAGGAACATTATATGTGGGCAAGACCCGCCATGCTCTATACGTCTAGTAAATTGAACCTTTACATGAGTGTAGACGTGTTTGATGAAATTAGGAGGGTTTTATTTGAAATAACTGGTGATCATCAAGCCGAGGAGTTCTTAAGAACCGATGTTGTTGGGCGGTTGATTGATGCAAGAAGAAATCAGAGTGCAAGTAATGCGTTAAATCTCACAGTAGCCCGACAGTTGAAAGGTATTGGTGCTAATCGGGTACCAGAGAACGAGCTTTGGTTTCATCTTGGTCATACGATCATTCGTATGATGGCAGTGGAATATGCTCTCATCACTGGGCTTCACTTTGGAAACTCTACATTTAATCCACATGCAGTTCATGTACCTCCTAGAACTGGCATTCACTATAGATTTTTCAACGGCCGAGAGATAAGGACCGATGAGTTGCGCGACGTCTTCAACCAAAAAGGACTTGGAAGAAACATCGAAGACTATTTGAAGACGGCCAACTTGCTCATTTACTATAATTTCCTCCTATGTCGGGACAAACCCATCGTGGAGGATTGGGCATGGACGTTAGTTGAAGACTTCGAGGCTTGGGAGGCATTCCCATGGGGCTCGTACACATGAGGAGCACTGTGTCACTATGTAAACAAGGTTCAGTTGCTTCCAGAGCAAGCAGGCAAGGACTACCACCTCTATGGTTCGGTTTGGGCTCTACAGATTTGGACTTATGAGATGATTCCGGCTTTGGGAGATTTATGTGGAATCAAAGATCGCAATGAGAGAGTGCCTCGGTGCTTGAGGTGGACCACAAGACATATGAAGGTTGATTTTACTCAATTTTTCGACAATCTACAGGAATATTCATGATCGTATAATGTTTTTTATTCATTCAATGATTGTATCTATATTAGTTTCTAAAATCTAATATTGCGTTTTCATTACCTTTGCAGTTTCAGGTATTAGAAAGGTTCGAAGCAACGGGAGCAGAGCTTTCAGAGTATTACATGTTGAGCTTCGAAAATGGAGATCCTTTTGATGTTAAATACATACCTCCTAAACAAATTGCTTCCAGAAATAAGTTGACTACAAAGAATGCAAAACAGAAGACAATGGGAAATTTGAAGCAGTTAGCGGCAAGGGTGGTCCGTGGTGACACGACATGACAGATGGCGAAGCGTCGTCGTGAGGGTACCCCACCACTTCCTACTCTACCTCGCAGTTCACTACCTCGCACTTCATAGTGGGGGCCCTCGGGAGAGACAGGGTCTATTGTTTGCACGGAGGACCATGCCCAGACCATGATGAGGGCACGAGCAGCAGGGGTGGCGAGATTGAGCACCGGTTGAGGAGAGTTTTGGACGACGAATCTGACAACGACTTCCTTGCTAAACTGACTCGGAGAATGAGTCAGTTTTTTGTTATGAGACGACCAGACAGTCCTCCACAACAGTCACATAGGAGTCGTAGGACGGTACCGGAGCCTCACCGTCACTCTACATCGGCATTCGACGCTCAGATGCGGTTTGGTAGGGCCGAGCAGGACCTGGATCCGGCCCGTCACTCTTATGTTGCAGGTTTTAGTTAGATGCAGACTTCTCCAGTTCGGTCCCACCACTCTCCAGTTCGGTCACACTATTCTGCAGTTGGGTCGCACCATTCTCCAGTTCGGTCCTACCCCTTTCAGAGGCAGACTTCTCCGCCTCATAGCCACCACTCTGCCGCTCAGTCCCACCATTCTCATGCCTAGACTTCCCACCATTTTCCGGTGTGTTGCCACCACTCTAGAGCTCAGTCTCACCACTCTCACCGGCAGACTTCCCACCACTCTGAGTCGGCTCCTCCTTACGACTCTGCGGCTCCTTTCCATCACCCTCAAATCGGTATTGCAGTCCGTGATGAGCCTTCCCAGCAGTTTGGATCGTTCCAAGCCGATCAGGAGGCGCAGTCCTCACAACAGATTGGGAACGACTTGTTTGTCCAGCTCTTTCAACCGATGCCGATGCCGGCCCCTTACGAGACACCGCAACAGCCCTTTTACCAGACGCCGCAACAACTCACTTACCAGACACCTTTGCAGCTCACCTATGGTCCGAGTGAGCTCCAAGGTTCTAGCTCACACACTCCCCAGCAGCACGTTGTAGACGATCCAGTTGACGAGGATGATACTTAAGATGAGGAGCCGGATGAGGGGGCAGGTGAGAAGGCAGGTGATGCTGCCTTGGGTCCTCGGTAGCGCTAACCATCTGCTGCTCTCCGCACCCCTTTTCAGGGTGCAACTCCAAGTAAATCTCAGGTGTTGAGGAACATATATGCTGACTTTAGGAGGATGGGATATGAGTGTTATGTGTCTGTGATTGAGACGGTTATCGTCTAACAAACAAATACTTTGATATGGTGGAGGATCCGAATGAGAAATTACACATTCATTCTAGGTATTTATAGGCTAAATAGGTGAAGTTTCATTAAAAACCCTGGAACACAAGATTTTAGTACATCTTTAAAATCTATTATTTTAAATTTAAAAATTCAAAAATTTGAGAATTTAATTAAATAGAAAAGGAGAATTAAGGGGGTGCCACGTAGGATTTTTTTCAAAATAAAAATCATTTTTCTTTTAAATAATAATAATAATAATGACGATGACGATAATAATTTGATAATGATAGTATTATACTTGCTTAGCTTTAAGTCTAATTACTTAAAAGTTTCCAACTCACATTTGTTTTTAATACGATGTAATTCGTGCGTCACCTTTACCTATAATGTGCCGAATATTATGTATTTTGAATTATAACTTTGAAGTAAAGTTTTTGAATTGTGTGCGAAAATGTTAAATTCTCGCTAACCACACTTGTCCTCAACCTCATTTGAAAATATTTATGGACTTGTTTGCTTACGTAGGTTGAACACAGACAGGATTTTGTAGCTAAGAATTAAATTACTTGGAGAAATATATATAAAAGAAAAATGAGTAAAAAACATAACGGACGGAACTGTCACTTTCCACGGGCGTCGGTGAAGCCGACTCTGAGCGAGTGTAAATATAAATGAAGACGACGACAGCCAAAGCAACCAAAAATGCCACGTGGCTGGCTTCATTGGTTCCTTGTCCCCTCCGGCGTACAATAGCTTTTAGATTTATTTTGCTGCTATTTTATTGTACTATCTAGAGATAGAGAGGGAGAGGGAGAGGGAGAGGGAGAGGGGGATTAGCTCTCACCTTATATATAACCACGCCCACGCATCCGCATGATTGGAAGCAGTAAGTAACGATTGAATAAGAATTAAGAAAAATGAGCGGCGGAGCCGTTGCGGCGCTTTATTTCGTGTTGATTTTGGCGGCTGCGACGCCATTTTGTTTTGGCGCCAACGTGACATACGATCACCGGGGGCTGGTAATCGGCGGCAGGAAACGCCTTCTGATCTCCGGCTCCATTCATTACATGCGCAGCACTCCTGAAGTGAGTAGTAGTACTATATTTCAACTTTCTAACACACACACGCATGCTGTGTTGTTATTCAAGTTTCTGAAATATGAATATTGTGAGTGCTCTGCAGATGTGGCCAGACTTGATAAAAAAATCAAAGGACGGAGGATTGGATGTGATTCAAACTTTTGTTTTCTGGAATCTGCACGAACCAATTCGAGGCCAGGTTTATTTATAGTATTTTCTATTGAATATTCTCCTCTATTCATTTCGTTGTTATGACCTTCCTTGCTTCAAGGGAACTTACCTTTCCGTGTCTACCTCTCGTTTCTAAATGTTGATTGTTCTTGATTTAAATAAAATGTTCGCCTATAGGTATAGGGTAAAGGCAAAATATAAAATGAAAATAAAATTTCAAAGCCTTTTGCAGTATGATTTTGGAGGAAGAAAAGATTTGGTCAAATTTGTGAAATTGGCTGGGGAGGCTGGCCTCTTGGTTCATCTTCGAATAGGACCTTATGCTTGTGCAGAATGGAACTATGGGTAAGCATACTTTTCTTTCTCAACATAAATTCCTTAATTCCACAAAGCTATTTCATCAAATTAAGATGTACTGTAGTAACTATTATTCGCTAGTTGCAATCTGTATTTACTCAAATTTTGAACAGTGGGTTTCCTATGTGGTTGCATTTTATACCCGGGATAGTATTACGAACTGATAATGAGCCGTTTAAGGTATTACATCTACTCTTTTCATTCTCTCAGCTTTATTGCTGGTATTGATGCAATAAGATTGATAGTACAGTGATTTGTTGTTTAGGCTGAAATGAAGAAGTTTACAGCCAAGATTGTGAACATGATGAAGCGGGAAAATCTATATGCATCCCAAGGTGGACCCATTATTTTGTCTCAGGTAAAAATGGTAAATCTTGCAATTACTAATAAAAAGATACTGATTGTTACTTGAAGTTTTTATGGACTTGATCCGTTTGATGCTTCGTTTCAGATTGAGAATGAGTATGGGAATATTGATTCAGCATATGGTAGTAGTGCCAAAACTTACATAAATTGGGCTGCTTCAATGGCTGTATCATTGGACACAGGGGTACCCTGGGTGATGTGCCAGCAAAGTGATGCTCCAAATCCCATTGTCAGTCGAGCTGTTCTGATCCACTTTCTTAGTTATTTTAGAAGAATTAGTTGTTTTTGCTATGGAAAATGAGAATGGTTTACCAACTTTAATATCTAGAGGTTGGCCTAAGCCAATGTACTTATATTTGTCTTGTGGATTTATACAGATCAACGCTTGTAACGGGTTTTACTGTGACCAATTTTCCCCTAATGCAAATAACAAGCCAAAGATGTGGACAGAGAATTGGAGTGGATGGTATAGGTTATTTTGTTTTATTTTTCTTTTTTCTTGATATGCTCGTTTGGTTAAACTTGCTCTTTGGTTTGTTCTTGGTGATTCTGAATTGAACTTCTTTAGCATTCTCTAACTGCCTATCGCGTGAACAAATATGATCAGGTTCTCCTCATTTGGTGATCCTGTGCCCCGCAGACCTGCAGAAGACACTGCTTTTTCCACGGCACGTTTTTACCAGCTTGGTGGATCTTTCATGAACTATTACATGGTACTTCTTATTTTCATTGCCAATCTCTTACAATGTTGACTAGTGCTGAAGAACTTTTTATGTCTGCATTTCAATAGTATCACGGTGGAACCAACTTTGGCCGCACTTCTGGAGGGCCTTTCATTACAACGAGCTATGACTATGATGCTCCAATTGATGAATATGGTATGCCATAATATATATCTATAGCATATAATTGAAAATTTTATATGATGATTATTATTTGATAATGATCTTCCTGATTTTGGTTTTTGAGTCATGAGACGTCGTTGGCTGTTATAGGCCTTCTGAGACAGCCGAAGTGGGGTCACCTGAAAGATGTACACAGCGCTGTAAAGCTTTGTGAAGAGGCACTAGTGACAACAGATCCAACAACTACTTCTCTTGGTCACAATTTGGAGGTAAAATTCCCAACATATACAAAGCCAAAAAAAAAAAAAAAGAAAGAAAGAAAGAGAGAGAGCGAGAGAAAAAGAAACAAAGAGGCATTGAGTATTGATCGTTTTCCTGTTTCAGGCTACTGTTTATAAAACTGAATCAGGGCTATGTGCTGCCTTTCTTGCAAATTTAGACGACAAAGCTGATGCGACTGTGAACTTCAGCAGCAGTTCCTATCACTTACCTGCTTGGTCTGTCAGCATCTTACCTGACTGCAAGAATGTGGCTATCAATACTGCAAAAGTATTATCTTCTGCTGTATTTGTTCCCTACAAATTTAAATAATGCTGATTTGACTCTGTTTTATGAGTGAACTTCATGAAATATATTGTTAACAAAGTTACATTAGTTGTACTTTTTTCCCAATTGCAGATCAGTTCTGTGGCCACCATCTCAAAATTTGCTCGTCCGCTTACTACTGCTGCAGATTCACTCTTCTCTGGGTGGAATTGGATCAACGAGCCTGTGGGCGTATCAAACAATAATGCATTCACAAAACAAGGATTGCAGGAGCAAATAAATACTACTGCTGATAAAAGTGACTACCTTTGGTATTCTCTGAGGTAAAAATCATTCAAAATCACTAAATAATTTTGATTCAGCTTCAAATTTTTGATATTCGCGATTGCTTCAGCATTGAAATGAAAGGGGATGAGCCTTTCCTGCAAAACGAATCTCAGACAGTCCTTCATGTGGATTCGCTTGGTCACGGGCTTTATGCTTTTGTCAATGGGAAGCTTGCAGGTAATGGAAAGACTGTAAATTTATATACAAACTTTCAGTCAGTGTTATGGTATATCAAATTGTATATATAGAACCAATCAACTTCTAGAAGTCGATGTTTTGGCATGTTTTTATTATATGCAGGGAGCGTGAAAGGAAGCTACAATAATCCAAATGTGTCTATAAATGTTCCTATCAACCTCGTGTCTGGAGAAAACAAGATAGAACTCTTGAGTTTGACAGTGGGATTGCAGGTAAAAACTATAATCTGCAGTGAAAATTCTCAATGTAAAATCACATTTTCTCTAATATAGAACCGTATCAATTAATCAGAATTATGGAGCATACTATGATACAAGAGGTGCAGGAGTCATTGGTCCTGTGCAGTTGAAAGGTTTAAAAAATCAATCTACTATTGATCTATCCTCCAAGCTGTGGACATATCAGGTCCTTGAATTATACCATCAAATCCCTTTTTTTTTATTTTTGTTTCTAGAATAAAGAATCTTTTAGATTATGATCTATTATTGTATACCTGAATCTTTCATCCAAATTCTATAATTTTCATGCAAGAATAAGCCGTATGTCGTTTTCTTCTATTGGTTTTAATCTGCAATTTCAGATTGGTTTGAGAGGAGAAGAATTAGGCCTATCCACTGGAAGCTCATCTGAATGGATATCACAGCCTACTTTGCACAAGAACCAACCATTGGTTTGGTACAAGGTAAAAGTAACACTCAGTTGTTTATGATTCTCCCTCTCTCTCTCTCATAAATGGATCAGTTTTTGATGTCTTATTTGTGATATAGACAAGTTTTGATGCTCCCACTGGAAGCAGCCCAGTAGCAATAGATTTTTCTGGAATGGGGAAGGGTCAGGCATGGATAAACGGAGAGAGCATCGGGCGTTATTGGCCCCGAAACGTGGCTTCAAATGCCGGTTGCACTGAATCTTGTGATTACAGAGGTTCATTCAGCCCAAGCAGATGCATGAAGAACTGTGGAAAACCAACTCAGCAATTGTAGGCACTCTTCAACTCGACTTCTTAAATAAAATTGCATACTTTCATTCATCAACTTGTACTTACCATCATGTCATGTCTTCTAGCTATCATGTACCCCGTTCGTGGCTACAACCAAGCTCAAACACCCTCGTGCTGTTCGAGGAAATGGGAGGCGATCCTGCACAAATATCATTTGCCGTGAGAGAGACGGAAAGCATATGCTCTCATATATCCGAGACTCACCCAATCCCACTTGATACTTGGACTTTAAATGAAGAAACAAGAAAAAGAAGTAAACCAACTCTGTCACTCCACTGCCCTTTTCCCAATCAGATCATATCAGAAATCAAATTTGCAAGCTTTGGAACTCCTCAAGGAGAATGTGGAAGTTTTAGCCATGGTGGATGCAGCAGCGGGAAAGAGGCTCTTTCAACTGTAGAGAGGGTTCGATTCTCTTTCACACTAGTTGATGATGATTGTTGATTTTTTCAAGATATGGTACTTTCCGTGCTCACTTATGCATGATTTGTGCAGGCCTGCATAGGGACAAGAAGCTGCAGCGTCGTCGTCTCGGCCAATTCATTAGGTGATCCGTGCAGAGGAATTACTAAAAGTTTAGCTGTTGAAGCTTCCTGCAAAGGGTTAGATCCTCATCAAGATGCATACAGTAGTAGTATTCGTTCTTTGTAAACTTCTTCAACCATGCTAGTGTATGCGAATAAGATGAATTCACTGTCCTCTTTATTTTAATTTTTATTTTTCGGTTTCTATAGTAATATTTTCTGCTTGGTTGCTCGAGTATAACTTTGGGCACCTTTTAGATGCCAATATGTGAATAGTATATTAACCGAATTATTTAGATGATATAATCTGAAAATGCCATGTATTCTGCCAATTTCAGTGGTGCTTACTAATTTGGTTAGAAATTCTCACTATTTCACCAATGTATCGTTTTTGCACTAAATTAATGTTACACCCAAATTATGGTGCTCATGTAAAATGGAATATTCAACTAATGTTCTCCTTTTACTGTTTTACATATGGGGATAGTCAGAAGTAAAGCTGTATTTGGTGTGTGAATGGTTGGAAAAAGTAAAATCGTTGATGCAAACCCATACATACAATAATGGTAATAAATATGCATTCGAACTGAAAAAATAATTAAAAGATAATTAAAACAATAGTTAGATATTGTGACACAAACAAAAACGCTAAAAAACACTTATTAAGATATTGTTATAGATCTAGTGTTTGATGATTTGTATTTATGGAAATCTGAACAGTATACTCAATAAAAATACAATCTTGGAGAAAAGGAATAGAATAGAGATAGGAAAGAAAGAGGCAAGGTAGGAGGAATTAGATGTTTCATTTCTTAGGGTTACGATCCATACATGCAAAGATTATATAGATGGTCCCCAACGTAGTACAACTCCAAAACATTTTTCTTTTCTGGTAATTAAATAAAGCTAAAAAGGAAATAAAGGATAGCTCGTGCTTTATATAACCAGCAATGGTTATATCTCCACACGCTCTCACTTGCCAGCTGTTACCCGATCCTTCAGCCACGTGTCTCAATCTCCTTTACCTTCTTTTGAGTCAAATCCTCCTCCACTTTTCCTTTTTTCTTCACAGACCACATTTTCCCCTTTGACCACATTTTCCCTTTTCTTCTCCTCTCCTCCGATCGCATCCTCGACCCCAGCCGCCCTAACCTCTCCCTTTTTCTTCAATTCATGAATTCCCATTACAATACCCCCCCCCCCCCATTAAGAGATCCTTGACCGCAAGGATCAAAATCAGGGAAATTTGTGGTGGATCGCTGCTTCATCCTTCCAAGTCGTCGCTGAGTCGTCGCCGGCAACCCACTGCACCAAGGCCTGCAGAATCTCTCGACCGCTTCGGAGCACCATACGCTTCTCCAAAACTGAAAAAAGGCGCGATCTTGAACTCTCCTTCTTCGTCAATGGCAGGAAGAATCTGGGAAGGTATGTGATCTGTTCCTAAGCATTTCTTAAGAAGAGAAACTTGAAATACTGGGTGGATCTTTGAACAATCAAGAAGCTTTAACTTATATGCATCATTTCCAACTTTCTGCAGAACTTCAAACAGACCATAGTAGCGGGGAGAAAGCTTCAGATTCCGTCGCAAGACCACAGAGTTTTGCCGAAAAGGCTGCAGCTTGAGGTAAACCAAATCTCCTTCCTCGAAAATTCTCTCACTTCTGTGCTTGTCTGCAAAAAATTCAGTGCGTTCATGTGCTTGCCTGAGATTCTCTTTGAGCCTGTGCACCAATTCCCAACGAGCTTGTACCCATTCCTTAACCTCCTAATTAGCAGTATTAAAGTAGGCCCCTAAACCAGTGTGGGGTGGGGAAATTCCATATAGGGCCTGATAGGGGGTACACTTGAGACTGTTGTGGTAATTGGTGTTGTACCAATACTCAGCTAATGCCAACCATTTAGTCCACTGCTTAGGAGTGTTACCCACCATACATCTAAGGTAAGACTCCAAACATTGGTTGAGCCTCTCAGTCTGTCCATCGGTCTGTGGGTAATAAGCTGAAGACATGTCCAATTTAGTGCCAATAACCCTGAACAACTCCCTCCAAAACTGACTGGTAAATACTTTGTCTCTATCAGAGACAATGCTCACTGGTGGTCCATGCAGCCTGTAGATCTGATCCATAAACACCCGAGCAACAGATTGAGCAGTGTAAGGGTGAGACAAAGCCAAGAAATGACCATACTTAGTGAGTCTATCAACCACCACCAATATGACATCTTTTCCTGCAGATTTTGGTAATCCCTCTACAAAATCCATAGAGATATGTGTCCATACCTTATCAGGAATAGACAATGGATGTAGCAACCCTGGATAAGGAACATGCTCAGCTTTGTTCCTTTAGCAAGTATCATAGTGCTGCACCTCCTTTTCCACATCTTACTTCATGAGTGGCTAATAGAAAAATTGCTTAAGCCTCATATAGGTACCTTGCACTCTTGAATGATCACCAAAAGAAGATGAGTGTACTTCTTTAAGTATCTGATTCCTAATATCACCACTCTCTCCAACAACAATCCTTCCTTTATACTTGATTCCTAATTCCATACTGTACTTGGGCATAATTGTGGAATCAGTAGCCTTAGAGATAAGAACCTGCTCTACATTTGTATCATTCTCATAGCTCTTCTTGATCTTATTGAACCATGTAGGTATAACAGTAGTGACAGCCAAACACTCTCCTTCTGCACACCTAGAGAGTGCATCTCCAGCCTTGTTTTCCACTCCCCTTCTATACTGGATTTCATAATTGAGACCAAGGAATTTGGTAATCCATTTCTACTGTACTGGATTCATGATTTTCTGATCCGACAAGTGTCTCAAGGCTTGTTGATCAGTCCTTATAATAAACTTGTGCCCCTGCAAATAGTTCCTCCACTTTTGAACAGCTAAAATCACAGCAAGAAACTCTCTTTCATAAGCAGATAAGGACTGATCTCTGATGTTTAAAGCCTTACTGAGATAAGCTATAGGTTTTTTCTCCTGCATTAAGACAGCTCCCACACCCTTCCCACTAGCATCAGTCTCCAAAATAAATGGTTTGCTAAAGTTAGGCAGAGCTAATACAGGAGCTGTAGTCATAGCTTCCTTCAATTCTTCAAATGTCTGTCCTTCCTCCACAGTCTATTTGTAATTGTCCTTCTTCAACATATCAGTCAAAGGCCTGCTGATAATACCATAGTCCTTGATAAATCTTCTGTAATAACCAGTGAGCCCAAGAAATCCTCTGAGATGTTTGATGTTCTTTGGCTTAGGCCATTCCTTCATACTTTTGATCTTCTCAGGATCTGTGGACACCCCTTCAGCAGAAATAACATGGCCCAAGTATTCAATCTTTGTTTGCCCAAATTGACATTTACTTTGCTTAGCATAGAGTGTATTGTCCCTTAGTATCTGTAAAACTTGTCTCAAGTGAATGAGGTGCTCTTCAAAATTCTTGTTGTAGACCAAAATATCATCAAAGAAAACCAAAACTGATTTCCTCAACATAGGGTGAAACATCTGATTCATGAGTGACTGGAATGTAGTAGGTGCATTACACAACCCAAATGGCATTACTAAGAATGCAAAATGCCCATGATGTGTACTGAAGGCAGTAAGATACTTGTCCTCTTGCTTGACCAAAATCTGAAAATACCCAGACCTTAGATCCATTTTAGAGAAAATTGTAGCTCCAAATAACTCATCCAAGAGTTCATCTATCAAGGGAATAGGGTAGTCATGCTTGACTGTAAGAGAGTTTAAGTACCTATAGTCTACACACATCCTCCAGCTTCCATCGTTCTTCTTTAATATTATGACTGGAGAGGCAAAAGGACTCCTGCTGTGTTGAATGATTCCAGAGTCCAACAATTCCTGAACAATCCTCTCAATTTCATCTTTATTGTTGTGTCGGTTATGTATGGATACTGATGCTTGGTACACTGCCTGATTTTAATACTATCTGCTGTTCAACTCATCTTTCAGGTGGCAGTGACTGAGGTTCTGCAAAGATATCTTTATACTCTTCCAACAAGTGATTCAAGGACACTGGTACTGCCTCCTTGTCTGCAGTCTTCTGCTGTATCAGGTACAACTCTTCAACCTCATCCATATGGTAGTGTACTAAGTTGAACAAACTTTGCACTGAGATTGATTGAAATTGAGCATTGTCTGTCACAGCATATAGTTTCACCTTCCTACCCTCTGAAATCACAGTAAAGAAACATCTTCTTGTAGTTGAGAGTAATAGGAGTACAGTGGAGCAACCAATCACTCCCTAAGATCAAATCATAGCCCTCATTCTTTAGTATCCTAGGTGAAAAGGTAAACTGATTCCCTTGAACCACCCAAGTGAACCCTGGTGCCACTTTGGTGCTCACCATCCTCTGACCATTAGCAGCTTTAACCAAAATTGGAACATCATCTTCTAACTCCACATTCAAATCCTTGGCTAAGCGTTCCCTTAGGAAACTGAGTGTACTGCCTGGATCTAACAATATCCTCAGCTTCTTACCACCAACTTCACCAATAACCCTCATAGTTCTAGTAGTAGATTTTCTCAGTATGGCATTTAAGGTCATGTAGATCTCCTCCATAGGTTTATCTCCCTCAATAATCACTTCAGCCTCAATTTCTTCATGCTGCAAGTGTGCCAATTCCTATTCCTCAGTTTCTTCATGTTGCAATTCCAGTTTCTTCTGCATTACTGCTGCCTCTAACCTTTTGTAACCACCTCCTTGTGATGAAAATGGCTTGGGAGTAGGTCTAACCCTCTTAGATAGGACATCAAGAGTAAACAGCTATTGTCTACCAATTTCAACTGCCTCAGCCAGAGTTTTAGGCTTAAACAAAAACATGAGACCCTGCATTTCATCTGATAGGCCACTAATGAAACTAGCAGTGAAATAGTCATCAGAATAACTCATGTTACTACTTAGTAGCAAACAGGCCCTGAGTTCCTTAAATTTCTCCACATAGACCTCATAATTCCCAGTCTGCTTAAGATTTTTGAACTCCATAACTATCTTTGCTCATTCAGGTCAACAAACTTGGATGCTATCACCTCCATAAACTGTTTCCAACTACACTCAAACAGATTGTCACACCCAAAATTCTGTAACCACATGAGTGCCCTTCCCTCAAAGTTATGCACTGCCAACTGTACTTTGTTCTCATCACTCATAACAGTAGATAATTTAAAGTAGGTGTTGCATTTAATAACCCAACCCCTAATATTAGAGCCATCAAACTTAGGAAAATCAATTCTATGGCTAGATGAATATCCAGATCCATTGCTAGTTTGTGAAGATGATGAATAATCTGTTTTAAAACCAGATCCAAAAGGAATAGCCGTAGGAATACCTTCTTTCCTCACGAAAGGTGGCGGCCCCAGGATAGATCCATTATCAGCTTCCTTGCCCTTGTCTGCTCCCTTAAGATGTAGCTTGAGCTCCTCCATGAGTTGTAGAATTTGATCATATCTGGCATCAGACTTCTGATCCAACATAATGATATGTTGTTTGATCTCGCTCTCACTTTTGATCCTGTTTTGTGATTCAATCTGCAATTGCTGATCCCATTTTTTGTATGTCTCTTGCAGCTGCGCATGCAACCTCTTCAACTGCTCTTGAACCTCCTTAACACGCGTGCCCTCTTCCATTTATATTGGATCTTTTGCTAAATAAAAGCAAAAAACCAAGCTCTGATATACCAGTTGTTATAGATCTAGTGTTTGATGATTTGTATTTATGGAAATCTGAACAGTATACTCAATAAAAATGCAATCTTGGAGAAAAGGAATAAAACAGAGATAGAAGAGATAAGAGAGAAAGAGGCAAGGTAGGAGGAATTAGATGTTTCATTTCTTAGGGTTACGATCCATACATGCAAAGATTATATAGATGGTCCCCAATGTAGTACAACTGCAAAGCATTTTTCTTTTCTGGTAATTAAATAAAGCTAAAAAGGAAATAAATGATAACTCGTGCTTTATATAACCAGCAATGGTTATATCTCCACACGCTCTCACTTGCCAGCTGTTACCCGATCCTTCGGCTACGCGTCTCAATCTCCTCCACCTTCTTTTGAGTCAAATTCTCCTCCATTTTTCCTTTCTTCTTCACAGACCACATTTTCCCTTTTCTTCTCCTCTCCTCCGATCGCATCCTCGACCCCAGCCGCCTTAACCTCTCCATTTTCCTTCAATTCATGAATTCCCATTGCAGACACTTGTGAAAAATGTCCTAATAAGTCAGAAAAAATAATACAAAAAATTCGAAAAAAAAAAATTAGGCAGGCGCGTGTACCCCACGCGCCGCGTGTGGGTGAGGTGCTTACACCCCACGCGCCCCACGCACAGTCGCATGGGGTGCGACCTGCCGCATATGAGTATTTGCGGGTAATAAATATGCATTCGAGATGCTATTAGAATATAAAGTGTGATCCTATACTCATGGATATTATAGTCATTCAGTCAAACTTAAAAATTGCTATATTAAAATTTAAAATATCATGAATCTTTTCTATTTCACTACAAGTCTAAAATCTTAAAGATCAATTTCACCCAACAGAAATTGCTTAGCAGAATATATACTTCTTGTGTTAGTCGGTGGAATCTTCTTTATAATAGGAGAATGGATTGTTAAACCTATAATCATTCTCTATCCTACATGAATTTTTCATAATTTTTCTTTGATTATTATCTAAAAATCTCAATTTTTAAATGTGTATTAATAAGTGTTTGACGGTTATAATATTTTAAATGGAATATCATAATTATTCATTAATAACTTACGATCATGCACTAATAAAAAAAATGTTACAAAATTAAAATTGATGTCAACATATTAATTTATTTCCTAATTTTACTGTTTTTGTACCTATATAATCTCTGATTCTGCAAGCTAAAGCACTAGTCACACTTCATTCATTCATTCAAGCTAAAGGAAGCACAAATCTATTATATATTAAAAAGCCAGATTTGCAATGGATTTCAAATCAATTTAAGATGGCAATTTAGTAAATAAAAGTCAATCAAGGGATAAAGACTCCATTTAAAGTGTGAACGTGCTATTTTGATTTTCCTATTTAATCGCTAATGACCAAAGATACTTGAATTATATCGTTGAGACTTGAGATTAAATTTTTAATTGTATCGTTGAGACTTGAGATTAAATTTTTATTTATTTCAGATGCTAAATCAGCTTATGAATCAACAAACTAATTTCATGTTGGGTCACAGGTCATCAATTTTTTAAAAACCACATATTGTTGCTGTAATATTTTGAGTGAATTCACTCATTCTTTCTATACACAATAACAAAATCAATCTCTTTTCTTTTCATCCATCCTTATTTTATAATTTTATAAAACTTATTATTAAAATATTTTAAAATATAGCAGTAATATTTTTTTCCCCTTTAGCCTTAGGTTAAAATTTCCATCTAAAGTATCTGAGACGAACGAGAAAAAAAAAATGAAAGATTATATCAGATTTTCTCCCAACAATAAATGGGCAACCAAAATTGCAGAGCATTACATATTTAGTCTGAATAAGAATCTAAAAATTCCGTAAATTGACTTAACAAATGTAGTTTTTTTCTTTGGCAAAATTGGATAAAAATACCCGACTTTATACCAAAATTTGATTTTTTGACAAACCTTTTAATTGTAGCAAAAAATATATCAACCTTCCAATTTGTTACAATATCTGTCCGGTGACGATTTCCAGCTAAATCGTTGCTGATGTGGATCTCCGGAAAGCTGAGATGGCAGGGAAAATTAGATAAAAATACCCGACCTTATACTGAAATCTGGTTTTTTGACAAACATTTGAGTTGTAGCAAAAAATATAGTGACCTTTCAATTTGTTGCAATGTCCGTTCGAATTCAATTTGGGAAAAAAATTAATGGTGATGTGGCATTCAAAATGACATCATTTTGATTAAGAATTAAAAAACAAAAAAATATATATATTACACATCATTTAAAAATTCCACCTCATTTAAAAATATTACACATCATTTAAAAATATTACCCTTTATCTCTCTCACCCAACCCCTTGCCTCTTCTCCGCCGCATACACCATTCCCACAGTCATCCATCCATCCATCCTTCTCCACCATGACCTCAATCAACGGCGTCACCGACTATGAGTGCAAGTATGCCGCCTTAAATCCCACCTCCATCCCCACTTTTTATTTTTATTTTTAATCAAAACGACGTCGTTTTAGTTAAAACAACATCGTTTTGAATGTCACGTCATTATGAATTGTACACGTCACCATTAATTTTTTTCGCAAATTGAATTCAGACGGATATTGCAACAAATTGAAAGGTCACTATATTTTTTGCTACAATTAAAAGGTTTGTCAAAAAACCATATTTCGGTATAAGGTCGGGTATTTTTATCTAATTTTCTCTGCCATCTCAGCTTTCCGGTGATCCACATCAGCATCGATTTAGCCGAAAATCATCATCGGACAGACATTGCAACAAATTGGAAGGTTGATATAGTTTTTGCTACAATTAAAAGGTTTGTCAAAAAACTAAATTTTAGTATAAAGTCGCGTATTTTTATCCAATTTTGCCTTTTTCTTTTCTTTTTTTCTTTTATGTCCGTTGAGGGTTCTCACGATATATATATATATATATATAGAGAGAGAGAGAGAGAGTTTAAAATCTCATCATACAACAACGTCACTGTTACATTTTATGTTGGGTGTGCTTTTTATCACTTTTTAAAGAGTAAATGCAGTTCAAACTATAGATTTGTTTTATAGTTGTTGAGTTTTTCTTTTTTTTAATATCTCATTAGAAATCCTTTCTTTCTTAGAATTTGTCTCATTACAATTTGTTATTAATTTTATTACTTAAATTACAGTCGTGCATCGCACAAGTACAAAAACTAGTTTGATATGAAAGAGAAAGATGATACGGCATCGAGATCATTGGCATCAAGATTTTTCAATTTTGTTGGAGAAGTGATTGCAGAATGAGCGACACAATATGCTCATACCTTAATGCTGCACAAAAACTTCTCAATATCTTTTTGCTCCATATCAATTTTGCAGTTCATGTAATCAAATGTTGCTTTACTAGCTTTTGAATTAGTTGTTTTGAGATTTTGTTGGTGTAAAAATTGCTGGATTTTTTATATCTGTTAAATTGACTATGCGATTTGAGTTTCATATTTTTAGGCATGATTTTCATTATAATTTCGTTTAGGTATATTCATTGATGTGAGAACATATTGTTTTTAAGTTGTATGATTTGAGTAGTCTGACAGAATTATAGGCATGCAATGTTATTGGTTTATATTTTATTTAGTTATTTTCATTTATAGGAGAAACTTTTCAGTTTCATTTCCATGAATTTGAAATTGAAACGGTCGAAACTCATTTCTTTTTATGTAACAAATTTTTAATATACACGGAAGCAAATAAATTTGTTGTACAGATCTAGTAGGTTCCTAGGCTTCAGAATATAAGAAGAGAATATCATGCATGTCCAAACTAAATCATCATCCATGAATAAAATAGGCATCGACGAGCAAACTAACACAACAGTCTCAACTATCAAACTCTATGCTCAATACAAATTAGGTGCAAACTTTTTTTTTTTTCTTTTTTTTTACTTTTTCTCTTTTTTCAGCACCTTGCTTTTCAATTTTGAACAAGCATACACTTCACAACTTCATCACACTACCCAACGACAATCATCACAAAAATTTGAGTGACTACAACTGCATCTGTTTTGTCAAACAAAACCAAATCTCAATTTTTTTTGTTCAGGATATAAACTTCACCACATCGTCCGTCTGGGCAAATTGGACATACACAATACTTTTTCCTTACACTAAAAATAACACATGGATGAATTTTCGAAATTAAAACATGCACAATAGGGCCAAAAGAAAGTCAAAAAAGGTCTTGGCTAAATATTTAGTGAACTTAAATGAAAAAAACATGGTCAAGGCTTCAAAATGCTCACTAGAGGTTAATGTACGGGTTAGGCAATGAAAAACAAGCCAAAATTAGTTCATCCTAGTGCCTTCTATCATTTTATTACACATGACACACATGATATCGCAACCTTGTGAACAAAAATTCTCTCAGAAAGAAATAAAGTAGAGAGTGCTCTACTATTTAAAGGCTCAAATCTCATATATAAGTGTGGGTAAAGAAACTCAACTACTACCCTCTTTCATCATCCCAAGTATCATTCAATAAATACTCAAACTATAAATCGCATCTCACCATTGAAATCATATTGAACCGCCAAGTTTCTCACAAGACTCATACGGGCAGAGTATATTCACAAACATCAACAAATTCTATAATACTTAGCTTACTTGATACAAAAACTCGACTCAATAAAACAAACGAACATAAGCACACATAGACAACCTCCTCACACTTAAGCTTTGCTTGCCCTCAACCAAACAAAGAATAAGCATAAACAAAGAGAACAAACACAGACTCAAACACAATAAAGAAAACAAAAGAAATAAAATTAAATAAATAAAGTAAAAGGAAAGAAATCATCGGATCCTTTCTCTTTCGAATTTCGGTGGCTTAAGCTCCAACTTAGGTAGCTTCTCATCATATAGTATTGATCTGTTGTAGACGTCCTGTTTGGCCAAACGGGACATATTTCCATAACCTTGAGCATCAAAATCAGTCGCCTCTTTCATTGAAATTAGATCTTGCTTCTCTTGTTTAAATTCAGTTTCAAGGTATTCTTAGACATGAGAGTCAATCACATCAATGGCACAAGCGTCTTTAACATCAAAAGGATTATTCAAGGCATCATCAATGTTGAAAGTTAATTTCTCTCCATGATAATCCAAGCAAATAGTACCATTAAAGACATCAATGACCGACTTAGCAGTCCTTAAGAAAGGACGACCTAAGAGAACTCCAGAAAAACTCTTTGACTGCATATCGTTCATTTTAACCACATAAAAATCAGCAGGATAAACAAAATCATGCACTTTCACAAGAACATTCTCTAATAGACCCTCAGGATAAATGCATGCTTCATTAGCCAATTGCATTTTAACATTAGTATCTACCAACTCCACACAAGATAAGCTATTATAAAATAGATAATGGCATGACGTTTACAGATGCTCCTAAATCACACATAGCATGCTTGAGCTTTGTACCTTCAATAGAACAAGGTAAAGAGAACATACCTGGATCTTTGCATTTGGATGGCAATTTCTTTTGCATCACGGTTGATACGCTTCCACTCATCAAAATCTTGCCAAAATCCTTCTTCTTTCCAGCAATGAAATCCTTCATAAATTTGCTCACGGAGGAAGCTTGATCGCTTGAAGGAATGGAAGATTAATCTCTATCCTTCAAAATATCGACATGAAGTCCATGGGATCTTCCTCCGGCTTCTTCTTTGCTAATCTTCGAGGGATAGGAGCAGGTATCACAATATTAGGATCATATAAACTCAAGGGCTTATGAACCTTAGTTGGTTCCTCCTGTGCAATTTCCTTTTCGGCCTCCTTTTCCTTCAGCACAATTGGCGGATCACTGTCCTATTTGGCCAAACAGAATGTATTTTCAGCTTCATCATCTACTACTGCTTCAACGTCAGAATCGTCCCGTTTGGACAAATGAGCACCTTCTTCAGATTCGTTTCTCAAACTCATTTCCAACTTCTTTATCGGTGGCTCCTCCAACTCCTTGTCACTTGTCAATGGGATTCACTTGAACTTGTGACCACAAACAGCCTTGATTCCCCTTGATTAGTTATAAAAGTCGAAGGTTGGGAGATTTGACGAGCTAAACCATCCACACATACCTTTTGCTCCGCCTGAGACTGGTAAAGTTGTTGCACATTATTTTGCAAAAATTGTTGCGAGCCAATCAAAGCAGCCATCATCTCCTCAAGTGACTTGCCTTGCTTTTCTTGTGGTAGTGGTGGAGATGGTGGTGTTTCCTGAAATCCTCTTTGATAAGGTGGTCGGTAGTTTTGTTGCTGCTGTTGCACTTGATTGCTTTCATCGCTCCAAAATGGATTGTAAGTGTTTGGTGGTGGATTACCATACCAACTTGCAAAGGAATTTTCATAAGCAATGGGACTCTTCATTCAATTTGCACTGCAAAGTTGAATGGTCCAAATTACCACACATACCACATGATCTCTCCATCGGTCCAACACTTGCAACCTTCTCAACAACAGTACTCAGCATTCGTTCCATCCTTCCTATTCTTTCTTCAAATTTCTCTTCAAAATCGGAGGAACTCGACTGTGATGCTCTCTTAAGCAAACTAATTCTAGGTTCCTTGTACTCCCTTGTTGTTTCTACCAAATGTTGAATTAACTTTTTTGCTTCACTAACTCGGCAATATGAAAATCCTCCTTTGCTTGATGAGTTGACGAAATCCTTCGTGTCGACAGTCATGCCTTGGTAGAAATATTGCAACAAGTCCCCATCAGAAAACTTATGATTTGGGCACCTATCCACCAATTTCCCGAATCTTGTCCAATAAGTACTCGATGATTCATCATATTCTTGCTTCACTCCACTAATCTCCTTCTTCAATGCATGAGTCTTGGTAGGAGGAAATAAGTGTTCCAGAAAAAACTTCTTCATTTCAGGCCATGTGGATATGGAGTTTGGCGGAAGACTGGTGAACCAAGCATTCACTTCTGCCGTTTGAGTGAAAGGAAATGCGACTAGCTTGAAGTGTTCCTCGGAAACTCCACTTGGTCGCTTCTGCACCTTGCATATCTTGATAAACTCGTTCAGAAAATTGTATGAATCCTCTCCCTTTTTGCCATAGAACTTGGGAAGAACATTGAGCAATCCAAGCTTTATCTCGATAGATGTAGCAGTCTCTGGCAACCAGATCAGCATAGGAGGATCATCAGCCTCGTGAGTGGAAAGGTCACACAATTTGGGATCGTTAGAAGACATGTCGCTTTCAGTACTCGCAGCGAAAATAGACTCAACTTCCTTTTCGGTGTCTATTTCTGCCTCTGAATTAGGGTCCGTTTGGGCAAACGGATCACTTTCAATTTGTGGAACTCTGCTGTCAGGCTCGTACTCAGTCTGGCCAAACGGAGCTATTTCCGATTCTAACAACTCAGATTCAGCTTATTGTTGTACTTGACCTCTTTTCTCAACCGTTTCACTGCTCATAAAAAAACAAAAAAGTAACAAAAGATTAATAGGAAAAAATAAAATAATAAAACACTGTTCCCCGACAACGGCGCCAATTTGGTGAGCGTCGTATACTCCCAAATAATTCCTGCAAATCCTGCTCAGAATCAAAATGAGTATAATAATAAGCAGGGTCGAACCACAGAGAATGGGATATAACTTATTTTTCCTATAAATCAATTTCGGTATAGCCACCACGCCTTAAATTTGGAGTTTTGTAATTATTAATTAAGAAAACAAAAAAATTAACTAAATAGCAAACTATATATAAATCAAAAGAAAGTAATTTGGCTTCGAATAAATTCACACTAGTCTAGGCCCTAATCATCGACGCAAAGATTAATTAATTATCTAGGACCAACCAGTTATAAAGTACCGTGAATGCAGCGGACATACCCCAATTCCTACGTACTTTATCGATAGTTAGCTGTGGACGCCAGACCTAACTATTTCTCTTATTAAAACATAACCTAACTGGAAACGTCAGTCCTAGATTTAATGCTCTAATAGCTTTTAGCTTTGAAGGAACTTGATTTAAACGAATTACCCAAGAACGCAAGTAATAATCCGTTTACCAATTTATTCCTACTACGAACATGGTAGCTTTATCACTAATTAGCGTTATTCCAACAATTACGGATTGGGGGAACTAATTGACTGTAATCCAATTAAATCTAAGTTGATCAGGCTTAAACAAAATCGGAATTAACTCTAAACACAAGGAATAAATTGAAATCTTAGAAATTAATTATACGAACAATTACATCTCACATATTATTAGACTAGTGCTTCAATATTCTCGCCGAATCAAAAAATTAACTACACATACTAGTAAAATAAAATACGATCAAATAATAATAAGAAATTATATTACTAATCTATTAAATAGAAGCAAAAGCAAGAAACTGTCACCAGGATCCATCTCCAAAAGCTAAACAAAAATCAAACTAAGCTAAAAACTCCCAAAAGCAATATCCTCCCAGACGTCTTCCTATGGCGGCTGGAAAAATAAAAAGTATCGAATGGAAAAGTGTTAATATGGCGGCTAATTATACCTAAATGTGGGAATTTAAGAGTTGCCGCCAATATCTAAGCAATTAACCTTAAAAAACTAATTAAATAATCAAATCTTAATTATATAATAATTCTAAATATTGTATTGAAGAATAATATTCAGCCCATTTATTTATTTTCCATCTTCGATGTTTTCTTAATTGCACATAAATTCTTCTTTCTCAATTTCTCTCGTCCAAATTCCTATGCTCACGAACTCTTCACTTTCTGTACAAAACAACATAAAAAGTACAAATTATATCCAAATAAAATCATAAAAAAATTAATAATATGAACAACCAAAACACACACATTATAAATTAATGGCATATCATATTTGTAATTTAATAAATTTCAATCATTAATATACGTTACAAGGCATGATTTTACAACATAATTTAATTTACCCTTCAATAATTCTTAACGTAACACTTATTTGTAATGATTTGTCAAATTATATCTAAAATGAAATATTGATTTGTTTAATATTATAGTTATAAGTTACTACAACGTAAAGTGATTCTCCGTCAATAATATCTGTACGAGATGACCCTTTATGTAATACTAAATTTACAACAAAATGATCTTTTATTTAATACTATTTGCAATTATTCGTCAAATTACATCACTTTAAAATAAAATACTTGATGGTCCCGAAACGAGTTACTGGTGTATGGGGGGGGGGGAGGAATACACCAGTTAGGATTTAAAAATTTAAAAACTTAACCCTGAAAAAAAAAACACTTCAACTGAGTAAAAGGACTCAGTTGGAATCTCACAGCTGAGTAAGCAACCTCAGCTGGAAGAGTGAAGCTGTGCGGAATGTGGTGGAAAATAAACTCGTTAAAACAACTCACGCTTTTAAACTCGGTTGGTCAAGACCCAAAACAGCTTGGTTGGTCAAAAACCAAAACAGCTCGGTTGGTCAAGAACCAAAACAACTCGGTTGAAAATGTGCAAATGAGGTTTGTATGCTGGTTAGTCAGACAGATAATAATGCAATAAGCAACTGAATAAAAATGCACACAAACACACGAGATTTAACGTGATTCGGAGATAACCCTCCTACGTCCACGGGGAAATGTGAATCCTCACACCTCAGTCCAAGTTCTTCTGGACAGATCCACACAGCTTATCCGGGCTGTGCAACCGTTGCAATAAGTTTACGGGTACTTATCAACATTCACAGTTAAGTTTGCGGGTACTTAACAACCTATGTCAAGTTTGCGGGTACTTGACGACCTAGCTACTCAATTACAGGAAGAGTAAGGTCCTAGCAAACACTTTTTAGGGTGTGGGTGGGTTTTCCAACTACAGCTCGATCACGAATGAGAGCTGGATCTAAGGCTTGAACGAATAAACACTCAAACTAAGATCTAAGACAGATTTTCACTCTATGAACCCTCAGCTACTAATGTTCTATCACTCTTGAACTCTCAGCTGCTGATGCTCTTAGAGTATGATTTTTGCAGATTTTTCTTTCGCTTGATTCTCTTGTGATTGCACTTCTCTGTCTCGCACATATATATATATATATATATCTCGAATGAGAGAATGCCTCTATTTATAGGCGGAGAGAATCAACTAGCCGTTGGAGGAGCTGTTGATCTCTGTTCGATGAAAGCGATGGCTTGTCTCTTATCTCTGCAGACTTTCCCGATATGGCATCTGTGTTCTTCTGCTTTTCATCTGAGACAGCCTTGTGTTGGGCCAGATGTGGTAATGACTGAACGGTCAAACCCTCATGTGACTTCCTTTTGAAATTCAAATCTTAACCTTTCTGACAGTCAACCTCGGATAGTCGGTTGAAAATCTTGATCTTCATCTGAGTGGTCTTCAGCTGATGTTCCGAGCTGTTGAACTCTCAGCTGACTTTGAACTTCAAGCAGTTGGACTTAGCTCGGTTGAATTCTACAACTGAGGTTCTGAAACTGAACACTCAGTTGTCTTCCTTGTATTTACTCAGTTGGGTTTGAACCCTCAGATGACTTCCTTTTCATCTGATGTTCTCTACCTCTCTTACTGCTTCTCATCTGAAGAACCCTCAGTTGGTTTCCTTCACAACTGATGTTTTGAAGACTTCCCCCTCTCTGCATCGGAACAACGAGCTCTCAGTTGTATTTTATGACAACTGATGTTCTGTCTGATTGATGCCTTGTTGCCATCTTCAGCTGGAGACCTGTAAAGATAAAATCTTAACTTTGCTCAAACAGCGAGCCTAAATTCTAACCTTAGGTTCTGGCAACATCTACTCGGTTGGGGTCAGTCGGTTTTGGAATTCATCAAAACTTATACTAATAAATTTCCCAACAATTTTCCCCTTTTTGATGATGCCAAAACCAAAACCACTTATAACTTTAAACCACTATTGATCTAAAACTCACTAACTTATCTAAAATCTCAGCTGAAATTCTAGACAGTCTATAAGATAAAACATCAAAGCGTTAGCACAGTTATAACATGATATTGAAAGACTTTGTGATTCAGAGCTTGGACAATGAGGAATTGTTCATCAAGGTGAATCTTATATATACTTTGAAGTTTTGGTTACAACTGAAGATTACAAGGTTAAGCACAAAACAGATAAAGATACAACAGTTGCTTCAAAAACTACAACATCAAAAAAAAAAAACTTCATCAGCTCAAAAAACTTTGACAGCTCAAAAATACTGTTGACCGTACTTGCTGAAGATACGGTCAAAGATCTCCTTCTTCGCCTCCGACTCAATCCCAGTGTTGACGTCGTGTTCCTTGCAGACTTGCCTCGCCTCAGCCATGATCGCATTTCTGTTTGGCGTGCTCGTGCCTTTGATCATCTGAGGGCGGTATCTGCACATCTTCGGAACTGGAACGGTGTTGGGATCGAGCTGAGCATTCAGCATAGCTCGCTTGAACTGACTAAACATTCCAGGGTCTCCAGATCTGAGTTCCCACAGGGCTTCCTTGAAGGCTTGCCTTGGGTCTTCAGTCGAGTAGACTTTCCTGTAATAGAAGTCATTGATGAATTCATGCTTGAACTGCTCCCAGTCATCGTTCCACTCAGCATTCATCCACTTGTCAACATGTGGGTACCGAGACGGGAGCGGGGCGTTCTTCTGCAACTGATGCGTCGACTTCCTAGCTTCAGCCTTCATCTGGTGCTTGTTGATTCTTCGCACACTCCGGCTGGCTTTGTTCCTGTCGACGTTCTTCTCCACCTTGGCGAGCTCCTTCTCGAACTTGGCCACCTTCTTGGCCTGATCGGCAGCGAACTTCTTGATCCAAGAGGGATTCAAGTACTTCTCCTTGGGCTCCCCCATAGCTTTGGCAGCTTCGATGCAATCTTCAACAGATATTCCTCCGTCAAGTTCAGCATCGAGCTCGGCCGTAAGCTCGGCTACGAGGTCGTGGGAGACTTCCAGTTCGGGCTGCGATCCTTCAGCTTCAGCTTTAGCTCCTTCAGCTGGCACTCCTTCTCCCTGCTGAGCTCCTTCAGCTTGCTGGAGAACAACTTTTCCTCGTCCAGCAACAGTTGCTGGCTCCTTGTCTTCCTTGTCTTCCTTGTCTTCCCCCTTTTTGGCATCATCCAAAAGGGTGGCAACAGTGCCATCCAGGGAGGTCAACTTGGTCTCAGCCTGTTGAACGCGGGAAAAGAGTTCGTCAACAGCGTCCTTCTCTTCCACCTTCTTGGCCAACTCTAGGTCTTGGCGCTCTTGCTCAGCTCGCTGCACGGCTGCAAAGGTCGCAGAGACCTCTTTGTGGAGGGCGACGAACTCAGCTCGGAATGATGCGAACTGAGACATCCACTCCTGGTCTTGGGTCTGCTGGGACTTCGCCAGGTCAGATTCAACAACGGTCTTGAAAACGTTGAAATCCGAGCTGAGACCCTGAACGGCCTTCCTTAGAGCTGAGATCTCCGAGCTGGAAGAAGAGGTGGGATCATCGAACTTCTGTTGCAGGGAAGAGGAAAGGTTTTCCAACTGATTCTTCAAGCTGGCATTCTCTGCCGTCAGCTGCTGCATCCTGTCAGCTTCCTCCTCCTTGTTGAGCTGGATCTTATACAGTATTTCCTGCCTCAGCTGGTTGACCCTCTCCGAGATCAGCTCACAGATTGTATCGGATGAAAGTGCTGGCTGTTCGGAGGGTCCGGGCAGGTGTTGTGGTTGTGGCTGGACAGAAGGCTCCGTGACAACCAAGGCAGATCGGCTGGCGAGGTAGGCCTTGAGCTTCTCTTCTTCTCTCTTGGCCGCCTCATCAGCTGCGTCGACGTCCTCCATGCATGAGGCATTCTTGGCCAGCATCTCGTCAAGAAACTGAACAGCTTCAGGATTATTGCACAGTTCCCTGGTGTCTGTCCCTTCTTGGATGCTCTTGTCCAGACGTCGTCGTAGCACAGCCATCTTCTGGTTGTAAGCCACCTCCAGGTTTTGATAGTCGAAGTATTCCCTCAGGTTGGACTCTTCGACCATCAACCTGTCCCAACCATGGATCCTGAGGGTTTCCTCCTTTACATACCAATAGCTGAATATGATGCTGAATTGGTAGAGCAGTTCCGTCCCGAAAACAGTAAAAATGGGCATTGAGGCTGCCTCGGGGAACATCCCAATCAGCTTGCGGAAGCAGTAGCTGAGTCTTCCTTCATATTCAGCCAGGATCGCCTGGTGGTTGTCTTCTTCATCAATGGGTGTGGGTTCAATATCGAAGGTTACGGGTTCGATGGTTTCATCAACGTTGGCCGAAGGAATGGTCACAACGTTGGCATAGAGCGAGAGGCTCGGAATATCTGACTGAGGACCAGTTGAGAGAATTGGATCCTCTTTGGGTGGTGAGTCGGCTGGCTCATTAGTTTCTTCAGTCACAGGTGGGTTTACCTGGCTGGCATCAGCTCCAGTTGGACTGTCGTGAGATTACTCAGATGAAGAAGAGTCATCTGAGGAGGAGCTGGAATCCTCCACTGGGATCTCCACGCCTTCAGCCGCGTCCTCCTGGCTAGGTTGAAGAATAAACCCAGCTGGGTCAACCGATTGGCTGGATTCGGTTAACTTCTTCGCCTCAGCTGGCTTGTCCACCACTGGACTAGTTGTTGAAGGTTGAGCTACCGGCTAGATGATCCTGATCCTAGGCCTCTTCTGCAGAGGTTCCTCTTGTTCTTCTTCTTCGTCTTCCTCTTCCTCAGCCACCTCCTCCAGCTGGCGCTTTGCTGGCTTGGACCTCGATGGGCGGCGAGCAACTGACTCCACAGCTGGCTTGGGGGCACCCTTGGGAGTGTAAACAGCCTCCACAACGTCCCTTGCCTTCTTGGCTGTGGGGAACAGCGTCAGCTTGCTGAATGGAGTGTCCTCACTCCCTTCCCATGTCAGCGGGAGACCCTTTGTGGCTTGGAGGATGAGGGCAGAGATTTTTGTCCCGAAGTTGAGTGTCCCCTTGACACTCAACAGCAGTTCTCCGGACTCAGCTGTCGTCTCGGAGATTTTCTGCTTCTCCATCATCAGCTGGCTCTCAAGAAAGCCCAGCCAGTCAACCTGGTGCAGCTCTTCCAGTGCTTTCTGTTGCTTGAGCTTTGGTCGGCTAATGTCACCAAAAGCTCCACCATATGCGAAGGCGCACTTGGAGATTACGTCGAAGAGAAGTCAGTGCGCCAGCTTCAGCTTCGTCCTTTGCATGCTCCCCTTCAATGGTTCGGGAACAAGAAGGAGGAAGGCATCAGCTTCCTTGTCAGTGAAGTTCCCCAGCACATCTGTGGCTTCGCGATTTCTGGGGATGATCTTCTCTAATTCCTTCGATACTTTAATTTCTACGACGGTGTCTTCTATCGTCCGGGAGGTTCTGTGTCGTTGCTTGCACGGAATGATCGTGACAAGCCCATCTTCTGCAACTCGCTGCAGATTCCGGTAGAAGTGTACGACCTGCTTCCTGAGCAACTGGGACGGAGAGAGGGTTGCCCAGTCGAGCAGATGGTGGTCGGATAGAATGGCGGCGACGGGGGCAAGTTCCGGCGAGGTGAGAGCTGCTGTGGAAAGAATCTGTTCAAAATGAATCTTCGACATCACCATGTCGAAAGATTCCTGGAAGGTAGCAGGCTCTGCAGAAACCATCTTCTTAGAAGCTTTGGATTTGAGCGTCATATCGAGGAGATATATATGCAAAGAAGAAGAGAAATCTTTACTGAAAATGGTGAAATAAAATCGGAGGGGATGGTGAATAGTTAGTAAAGATATGCACGAAAAGAGAAGGTAAGGATCACTTCCTGATTTGCCGTATTATATAATCTTTGACTCGGATAAAATCAACGGCTGGGGTTAAATGGCGCGTAATTATCAACGGCTGAGATTTCACGACTGTTGAGTAATTTTGACTGATGCTTCACGCGCGCAAGTGAGAAGCTGAATAGTTTAGGGTGTCAGTCCAGTCGCACTATAAAGTAAGGCTATAGGAGTTCAGCCAGACTTTACATTAAATGCGACATGATGGCTTGTTTAATCTAGCTGACATGTTGAGGAATGTTTGAATTTATTTCAAACATTCTCATTTAATATCATAACACCTTCAGTCATAAATGATACCTGCCAGCTGATGTCGATATCAGCTGTATCCCTCAGTTGTGTTCTTTAGTTGCCGCATACCATCAGCTGACTCGAATTCGTTTGTTCAGCTGATGTTTGATGTCTTCAGTTGGCAATTCGTATCTGAGATTCCCCCTTCATCTGAGCTTCCCCCTAGATGGATATCTGACTCTTCAGCTCGGATATATTCTCATCTGCTCGGATGACTCTTCATTAGCTCGGATGACTCTTCTGCTCGGATGACTCTTCATTAGCTCGGATGACTCTTCTGCTCGGATGAGTCTTCAGCTCGGATCCAAGAGTCCTAGAAGATCATACAACATCTTGAACCGGGCTTCAGGAAGAGGTTTGATGAAGATGCCAGCTCTCTGAATCTCAGTTGGGATCTTCTCCATGGACACATCCTTCTTCTCAATATGATCTCGAATGAAATGATGACGAATGTCGATATGCTTAGTCCGAGAGTGGTGAACACGGTTTAGAGAGATAGCTATGGCACTCGAGCTATCACAATGAATGGGAACCTGTCCAGTTGTGACTTCATAATCTCTCAGCTGTTGCTTCAGCCACAATACTTGCATGCAACAGCTTCCGGCAGCCATATACTCTGACTCGGTTGTCGAAGTAGCAACACACGCTTGTTTCTTGGAGAACCATGAAACCAGCTTGCTTCCCATGAACTGACAGTGTCCAGAAGTAGACTTCCTGTCCAACCGATCTCCTGCTAGGTCAGCATCTGAGTATCCAGTCAGCTGGATATTGTCATCAGTTGGGTACCACAATCCAACATTGACAGTTCCCTTCAGATACTTAATGATGTTCTTTGCTGCCAACATGTGTGTTTCTCTTGGTTGGACTTGAAATCGAGCACACACTCCAACTGCATATAATATATCAGGTCGGCTTGCAGTTAGGTAGAGCAGTGAACCGATGATCCCTCTATACTGGCTGGCATCAACGAGCTTTCCCTCAGCTCCGGGTTCGATCTTCCAGTTCGTATTCATAGGGATCCTTGTTGTTTTACTTGTCTGCAATCCGAACTTGGTGATGAGCTCATTTGTATACTTAGACTGGTTGATGAAAATCCCTTCAGGTGACTGCTTCACTTGTAATCCAAGGAAATAATTCATCTCGCCCATCATTGACATCTCGAACTTCTCCTTCATGAGATCGGAGAATTTCTTGCACAGCTCCTCCGACTTGGAGCCAAAAATGATGTCATCGACATAAATTTGCACAACAAGTATATCTTCTCCAATTTTGATGGTGAACAGAGTTTTATCAACTGAACCTCGTTTGAACCCCGAGTTCAGAAGAAATCCACAAAGAGTGTCATACCATGCCCTTGGTGCTTGCTTTAGACCATAGATAGCTTTCTTCAGCTTGTACACTCTTCCATCTCCAGTCTCAAAACCAGGAGGCTGTTCAACATATACATCTTCTTTGATATCTCCATTGAGGAATGCACACTTCACATCCATCTGATATACTTTGAACTTGTGATGTGCGGCATAAGCTAGAAAGATCCGGATGGCTTCCAGCCTTGCAACTGGTGCGAATGAATCTTCAAAGTCAATTCCTTCTTGTTGACAGTATCCTTGAGCTACCAACCTTGCTTTATTTCTCACAATAAATCCAATGGCGTCTCTCTTGTTTTTGAAAATCCACTTCAATCCAATCACCTTGACACCATTTGGTCTTTCTACCAACTCCCATACACAGTTGCGTAGAAACTCATTCAGTTCTTCTTGCATGGCTGTTGTCCAGTGGACACAGTTGAGAGCTTCCCCAACATTCTTCGGTTCTGGTACATCAGCTACAAAGCAAGAAATCATGGCAACATCTCCAGCTTGCTCGAACTCCTCTAGAACTGCCAATTCTTCAGCATATTGGGCATAAGTGTTGGAATCTTCCTCGGTTGATTCAGGATTTGCAACTCGGCTCCTTGTACGCACACCCTCGGTTGGATCGCCGATGATGTTGTCAGTTGAATGAACTTCATACCATCTTCGGTTGCGTCTTCCTTCTTCTTCCAACTGTGGCTGTTCAGAAATCTGAGTTGGAGTCTTCAGAGCTGGTGATTGATCAGCTATTGAGTCTGGATCCTCAACATTGACAATGGTTCGAACTGAGTTTGGCTCTGCTTCAGATGTTGATGCAGTTGGAGGAGCATCAGCTGAAGTTCCCCCTTGGGATGAGCTGAGGTCTTCGCATTCATCTTCAGAGGAGTATGGATCCTCATCCTCAGTTGCCCACACCAGTGGTTCAGCTCGGTTCTTTTCCCTAAGTGCTTGCGATCTGGTGAGAACTGGTAGATCAGCTGGATCCGCGTGTTGTTTGTTTACCTGTTCCCTGCACTCAAAGGTAGATTCATCAAAACTAACATGAGGTGTTATTTCCACAACACGAGAGTTGTTGTTGAAAACTCTATATGGCTTGATCCGAGCTGCATATCCAAGAAATATGCCTTTCGAAGCTTTGGCATCAAAAGTTTTCAACTGAGTCTTCCCATTGCTGTGAATATAACACTTAGAACCAAAAACACGAAAATAAGAAATATCTGGCTTTCTGCGTCTCCACAGCTCGTATGGCGTCTTTCCCAACCGCTTGGTGAGAAGAGATCGATTCTGAGTGTAGCATGCTGTGTTGATTGCTTCAGCCCAAAATCTCTTTGGCAGAGCTGAGCTCGCTAACATGGATGTGGCAGCATCCTTCAGCGTTCTGTTTCTTCGCTCAGCTACCCCATTCTGTTGCGGAGTACGCGCGGCTGATGTCTGATGAGTTATTCCATTCTTCTCGCAATACTCGATGATGGTTTCATTTAGAAACTCAGTTCCACGATCTGATCGGATGGATATGATCTTCATCTCTTGTTGGTTCGAAATCCGATCCATCAGCTTGGACAGCTCATCTCGGATTTCACTCTTGTGGCGCATGAAGATGGTCCACGTATATCTTGAGTAGTCATCAGTTACAACCAATGTGTATTCGTTGCCATTTATGCTTTTTGGTGTAACTGGCCCGAAGAGATCCATATGGATCAGCTGTAACACTCGGTCGGTTGAGGGAGTTGACTTCAACCGGAAGGAGGATCTAGCGAGCTTTCCCAGCTGGCATGCACTGTAAATATGTGTTGTTGAAAACACTCGATTGGGTATGCCTCTTGCATGTTCTTGTCTGGCGAGTCGGTTCATCGTTTTGAAGTTCAGATAGTTGAGCCTTTTGTGCCACAGCCAGCTCACATCCGAACTGCTCTTTGATAACAGGCAAGTGTCAGGGAGGCTGCTGTTTCAGTCAGCGTAGTAAACATTCCCTGTTGGAGATCGACTTTCCAACAATATCACCTGCTTTGATCCGACATCTTTAACTCTGCAACCCTGTGCATCAAACTTGATAGAGAAACCATTATCACAGAATTGGCTGATGGAGAGCAGGTTATGCTTCAATCCATCAACATAAGAAACATGATTGGTTTCAAGGGTACCGTAACCTCTGGTGTAACCTTTTGAGTTATCACCAAAAGTAACTGATGGACCTTCTTTCTCCACGAAACTTCCAAGCAAATCCTTCAGATTCGTCATGTGTTTCGAGCATCCACTATCCATCACCCACATTGTAGCAGACGCCTTCTTCTTCCTCAGCTGTTTCTCCTGCACCTGCAAAGAGAAACTCGCTTAGGTCCCCAATTTCAGTTGGGTCCTGGAGGGTTAGAACCAGTTCCCGCTGGAACTGTGCGTCACTTTTCCCTGTAAACTCGGATGGATTTATCATTCCAGATTACTTTTCCTTCATCATCAACTATAACAACACCTCGGTTATCCTTAGGCTTATTGTTAGTAGTGATGTTCTGTTTCTTGGGAGGAGTTGGATTTCTCCTATGTTGAGCTTTAGGAGATGAGGCTTTCCCCCTGTTTTGATGGCGATTCTTATCCTGTTGAGTTTGTCTGTGAGGTCGGACGCCTTGTTGGAATCTTTGTGGCTGATTATGATTCCAACTTCCAGAGGGTTGTCTGTAGCTGTTCATGCCCTGTTGATGATTCATATTATGGCATGAATATCTCCAGTTGTCCGACCTATTCCTTAACTGTTGACTTGGTTGGAACCTTTGGTCGAACTGATGTTGGAACCTCGGTTGATTCAGATGATTGAACCCATGCCTGTTCTGAGATAGGTTCCATTCCTTCTGACGTTGACTCTGAGGTTGACGCAGAGGTCAGTTCTGATTCTGAGTTCAGTTGCGGTTATGCCTTCGACGCCTCTGATTCCTCTTCTGACTTTTGGAACATTCCCCCTCGGTTGATGTCACAACCGATGGAACATTCTGTCCTACATCCGCTACTCTTTTTCCCTTCTCAGTTGTGATTCTATTGGTCGGTTGAACTTGCTGAGAGGTGGAGGTTGAATTAGCTTCTGGAGACTCAGCTGTGTTGGACTCGACAACTGTGACTTCTACAGCTTTGATGAAGGTTGCTGGAGGAATCCCAGTATCCTTGACAATATCATAACCGAGTCCTGACACGTCATCCATCTGTCTGCTGTAACTTAAAAGGTTTTCGATGATCTTGGATGACTGATACAGCTTGATTAGATTGTCCTTCTCAGTTTGCAACTGTTTGAGGAGGACAGTTATCTGCTCGGTTTTACCATCTGACTCCTTTATCAGTTGGTCAATCTGAGCCTCTTGATTTTTCAACTGATCTTGCTGTTCCTTGTTCTGCTTTATCAACTCCTCATCAGCTGGAGCCTTAGCCTCGTTCAGTTGACTCTTGAGATTCTCAATCTCCTCGGTTTGGCTTTTGATCAGATCGTCTCTTTCGGTTAAGGAATCTTCAAGTTTGGCGAACTGAGCTTGAATACTCTTGAACTCAACCGATTGGTGATGCAACTCCTCACTGAGTTCTTGAAAATCACTCCAGGAGGGTTCCAACTCATCGTTCAGAGATTCCTGCATGTTAGAAGTATTGGAAGAATTTAAGCGAGCAGGATTAGATTGTACCTCAATATCATCTTGGTCGGTTCCAAGTGCCATGAGGCATTGATCCTGACTGAGGACGTTGTTGGTAGAGGTCAGCTCATCTTCATCTTCAGTGTCTGTGAAGATGTCCATGTCGTCAGCTGCTTCTTCAGCTACCATGGCCTTGTTCTTTGCAATTTGCTTGGCCCTCAGTGCTTCTCTTTCCTTCTTTGAGAGGTCTGGGCAGTCAGCTTTGAAGTGTCCTTCCTTGCCGCATTCGAAGCAACCATTGGTGACTGGCTTCGAGCTGTCTCGTGTTCGGTTTGATTTATAGAAACGTTTATATTTGCCGAACCGAGTGTCCATGTCGGCTAGTTTCTTTGCCAACGCTGCAATGTTCTGTTGCAGTTCCTCTCTGCTTGGCTCCTTTGCAGTCGTGTCAGCCGATCTGATTGGCCTTGACGATCTCGATTTTGAGTAGTCAGCTCGGAGGGCAACTGACTTTGATGCCGAGCCAACATCCTCAATTCTATTTGTCTGACCTGAGGGCTGCGATCTCCTTCTGTTGACCTTATACTCATTTCCTTTCAAGATTGAGAACAATCTTTCAGTTCCCATTTCACCAAGGTCAACTCGGCTCTCGTGGATATTTGTGAAAGTATCCCACTCAGCCGGTAGAGCTTGCAACACTTTGAGGTTGATTTCTCTTAGTGTGTATTTTCCTCTCCGGATGGACTGGATTCTTCTGATGATGTCCATAAACCGGAGCTCTAGCTGATCGATAGTCTCATCAGGTCGTAGACTGAAGTTGTCGAAATCTTGACATGCATGCGAGAACTTGTTTTCCTTTGTCTCGTCGCTTCCTTCGCTTAGCGATGCCAGGATGTCCCACATCTCTTTTGCAGTCTCACACTCCTCTATCCAGGTCAGATAATCTTGTCCAACTGTGGACATTATTGTGCTCTGAGCCCAGATATCCAACTGGCTCACCTTGGCCTCCTCTGGAGAGTAGTCTTCTGGCATTTTCTCCACATACTCCACCACTGCATCTCCATCGTTGGGATTTGTGGGAGTGCGAACTATTCTATCTTTTATGAAGATTGGTCCAGAAGTGAGAACTTGTTGCATCCTATGATGTTTTGACAGAAGGATCTTCTTCATTCGAGTCCTCCATGATGTATAATTGACTACTGAGAACATGACGATGATCTTGTCCTTGACGTCCATCTGCACAAACAAAAACAGCACAAAAATGCGAGCAAGTATGCACTAGCGTGAAAAGATCTGTTCAGTTGACCACTGAAGAAAATTTCTCGAATTCACACCTCGTGAAACAGAGTCAGCAGTCTTTTGAACCACTGCTCTGATACCACTTGATGGTCCCGAAACGAGTTACTGGTGTATGGGGGGGGGAGAGGAATACACCAGTTAGGATTTAAAAATTTAAAAACTTAACCCTGAAAAAAAAAACACTTCAACTGAGTAAAAGGACTCAGTTGGAATCTCACAGCTGAGTAAGCAACCTCATCTGGAAGAGTGAAGCTGTGCGGAATGTGGTGGAAAATAAACTCGTTAAAACAACTCACGCTTTTAAGCTCGGTTGGTCAAGACCCAAAACAGCTTGGTTGGTCAAAAACCAAAACAGCTCGGTTGGTCAAGAACCAAAACAACTCGGTTGAAAATGTGCAAATGAGGTTTGTATGCTGGTTAGTCAGACAGATAATAATGCAATAAGCAACTGAATAAAAATGCACACAAACACACGAGATTTAACGTGGTTCGGAGATAACCCTCTTACGTCCACGGGGAAATGTGAATCCTCACACCTCAGTCCAAGTTCTTCTGGACAGATCCACACAGCTTATCCGGGCTGTGCAACCGTTGCAATAAGTTTACGGGTACTTATCAACATTCACAGTTAAGTTTGCGGGTACTTAACAACCTATGTCAAGTTTGCGGGTACTTGACGACCTAGCTACTCAATTACAGGAAGAGTAAGGTCCTAGCAAACACTTTTTAGGGTGTGGGTGGGTTTTCCAACTACAGCTCGATCACGAATGAGAGCTGGATCTAAGGCTTGAACGAATAAACACTCAAACTAAGATCTAAGACAGATTTTCACTCTATGAACCCTCAGCTACTAATGTTCTATCACTCTTGAACTCTCAGCTGCTGATGCTCTTAGAGTATGATTTTTGCAGATTTTTCTTTCGCTTGATTCTCTTGTGATTGCACTTCTCTGTCTCGCACATATATATATATATATATCTCGAATGAGAGAATGCCTCTATTTATAGGCGGAGAGAATCATCTAGCCGTTGGAGGAGCTGTTGATCTCTGTTCGATGAAAGCGATGGCTTGTCTCTTATCTCTGCAGACTTTCCCGATATGGCATCTGTGTTCTTCTGCTTTTCATCTGAGACAGCCTTGTGTTGGGCCAGATGTGGTAATGACTGAACGGTCAAACCCTCATGTGACTTCCTTTTGAAATTCAAATCTTAACCTTTCTGACAGTCAACCTCGGATAGTCGGTTGAAAATCTTGATCTTCATCTGAGTGGTCTTCAGCTGATGTTCCGAGCTGTTGAACTCTCAGCTGACTTTGAACTTCAAGCAGTTGGACTTAGCTCGGTTGAATTCTACAACTGAGGTTCTGAAACTGAACACTCAATTGTCTTCCTTGTATTTACTCAGTTGGGTTTGAACCCTCAGATGACTTCCTTTTCATCTGATGTTCTCTACCTCTCTTACTGCTTCTCATCTGAAGAACCCTCAGTTGGTTTCCTTCACAACTGATGTTTTGAAGACTTCCCCCTCTCTGCATCGGAACAACGAGCTCTCAGTTGTATTTTATGACAACTGATGTTCTGTCTGATTGATGCCTTGTTGCCATCTTCAGCTGGAGACCTGTAAAGATAAAATCTTAACTTTGCTCAAACAGCGAGCCTAAATTCTAACCTTAGGTTCTGGCAACATCTACTCGGTTGGGGTCAGTCGGTTTTGGAATTCATCAAAACTTATACTAATAAATTTTCCAACAATACTATTGAATTATATGTTAAAATTATATTCATAGGTTACGATGTAAAGTGATTCTTTGTTAATAAATTCTACACGAGATGATCCTTCATGCAATACTTATTTGCAACGAGATGATCCTTCCTATAACACTTATTTGCAATAATTTGTCAAATTATAAATATCACTTGAAATAAAGCAATGGATTGTTTTCTTAAAATTGTATTTGTAAATAACAATGTAAAGTGTGTTTCCGTCAATGAATTCTAGACGAGATTACTCTTCATATAATGTTTATTTGCAACGAGATGATCCTTTACATAAATTGGCAATTATGATTTGTCAAATTATATCATTTTGAAATAAAGTATTTTGTTGTAATTATATTTATAAATTACAACTTAAAGTAATTATCACTTAATAAATTCTATGCAAGATGACCCATCATGTAACGTTAATTTACGACGAGATGATCATTCATGTAATGTTTATTGTAATGATTTATTAAAATATATATACTTTCAGTTATTAAGTTATAGTCAAATAAATAGTTTTATATCTATATATGGGACAATTAAAATTTTAAAGTTTAATTTTATCAATTTTTAAACATAACAAATACATAGAAATAGAATTTTGCCAATCATTAAATTGGCATTAAGATAATTAAACAATAATTTCTTTAAAAAAAAAGTCTTAATTTCATTCAGCTACATTTTAAAAATTAGTTCAATTGTTAAAAGAAAACGAATACATTATTACGAATTCTCCGAAAAACACTTTAGACGTGAACAATAAACGGAGTCGAATTATTAGTGTGCATTACGATACATGTTGTGACAGGAACGGGTAGTAAAATAACTGCTTATTTTATTAATATTTTCTTTGTAATATTCAGCGCTTTAAAGCATATGACTATGCGAGTTTGGGACGATAACAAGATGTAAGATGTGGACAGGTACATTTTTAATTTGATTCGAGATGCATAACAAGTATATGAAACACACACACACATGCATATATATATATATATCTATATATATATATATATATATATATATTAAACGGGGATATAATAAATGAGGTATTTATACAATACTACATCTTTGTGATATCTGTACAAATTTAAGATATGAACAAGTTAATTTTTTTTCAATCGGTTATGAACAATTTGTTTGTATAAATATTGAATATATGGGCTTTGTTTATAATTAATGGATATTTATTACTATATGCGTTTTAGAACAAATCGAGTAATGATGGTCCCGATACGAATTCTGGTGTATGGGTGGGGGGGGGGGGGGGGAATACACCAGATGCAACTTTTTAAAATAACCCCCTAAAATAAAACACAACCGAGTAATGAAAACTCAGTTGGATTCACAACCGAGTAAGAAGCACTCGGTTGGATGTGAAGTGTTGTGCGGAATGTGGTGGAAATAGACTCGTATAAATTAACTCACGCTTTTATGCACGGTTGGTCAAGAACCAAGACAGTTGAGAAAGCTCAGATGCAGTTTGTATGCAGGATAGAAGGTCAGTTGAATATGCAATAAATAACTGAACAAAATAAACTCAACACACGAAGATTTAACGTGGTTCGGAGAGAACTCCTACGTCCACGGGGAGTTGTGAGTCCACACAACTCAGTCCAAGTTCTTCTGGACAAACTACAAAGCTTACGCGGGCTTTGCAACCGTTAAGGATAAGTTTGCGGGTACTGATCAACCTTACAGTTTAGTTTTCGGGTACTAAACAACCTATCTACTCAATTCCGGGAAGAGTAGGATCCTAAAACCTTTTCAGGTATGAAAGATTGGGTTCCAACTAATAGCTCGAACAAGAAGTGAGGTAGGATCTAACACTCTACGAACTCTCACAAAGTGATGTTCTCAAGGTTGGATCTAAAGACACAGAAACTAATTCTAACACTCTAGAACTCTCAACAAGTGATGTTCTAAGAGGATAACTAGTTAAGCTTGAAGTTGTTCTTTGCTTGAATATTTCTTCTCGCACTTGTTCGTCTCGCGTGTGTCTTATGTTCTTCTCTGTGAATGAAGGCCTCTATTTATAGGCGGAGAGAATCAACTAGCCGTTGGAAGAGCTGTTGATCTCTGTTCTTTGATAGCGATGGTTTGTCTCTCATCTCTGCAGACGTTTCGGATTTGGCAACTGCGTGCTTCTGCTTTCCATCTGAGACAGCCTTGTGTTGGGCCAAATGAGGTAATGACAGAGAGTCAAACCTTCACGTGACTTTCTTATTTGAAATTCAAATCTCAACGTCAGACTTTCATCAAGGAGAGGATGGTTGAGATTTTTCGATCTACATCTGACTGGTTCTTCAGCTGATGTTCTGTCTGAATGCTAACAGTTGAACTCTCAGCTGATCTGAACTTCATGCTGTTGATCTTCTTGGTTTGAGGTCCTACAACTGATGTTCTGAAACTGAACACTCAGTTGTCTTCCTTGTATCTGATCAGTTGGGTTTGAACGCTCGGATGACTTTTTTTCATCTAATGTTCTCTTCTCTCTTTCTACTTCTCATCTGATGAACGCTCAGTTGTTTTCCTTACAACTGATGTTCTATCGCTTGAGTGTAACTTCCCCCTTTATCAATGCTTCATCTAATGAACGATCAGTTGTCTTCCTCACAACTGATGTTCTATCCGAGTGAAGCCTTGTTGCCGTCTTCAGCTGGAGTCCTGTAAAGATAAAATCTTAGCAATGCTCAAACAGCGAGCCTAACTACTAACATTAGGATCTGGCAACATCTACTCAGTTGGGGTCAGTTGGTTTTGAAATCAATCAAAACTTTTCATAAATTTCCCAACAAGTAATTACACGATTAATTTTATACAACTAATATGGAATATAATAATTCCGTTGATGTTCGCCGGGCAAAACACTGATATCTGAAATAAATGAGTAACGATGAAGGGTCACAAACAATAACTCGAGCTTAATAATTAGCATTATTAGCCAATGATATTCGATCAGTTTAATTTAGAAGCGACCAAAAAACACTAATTAATTATAATTTCTGGAGTTTCAATTGTTCCCGTCACATTCGTCGAAAGAGATTGTTTTCGTTGCATCATATCAAATGTTAGTTGCTTTTAACGCTTTTATTTTTAGAAATTATTTAAATTCTTAGATAATTATCAAGCCTATCCTAAGAATATTTTTTGGGCAATTGAAAATGACATGGCACCTAGAAGATGAAAGTGATTTTTCATTCAAAATGTATTTCTGTATTAACTTTTTCGAAAATAATGAAAAAAAGTTCCTACATCAAACTTTAAAATAAAGATCTTAATATAGTAGACATTTTTAAAAGATGTGTGACTTGAAAACATTTGATAAAACTGGAAGAAATCGACACAAAATCTTACTCCCTACCCTACGTTTAGGGATGTCAATCAGGTCAACCCTTTCAGTTTCGGGTCAATCTTATCGGGTTATCAAACTATTCGGGTTGGGTTAGTTCGGGTTGAGTTTTTTTCGGGTTGAAAAAACTCAACCCTAATCCTAACCCTTCGGGTTACGGGTTGACCCGTCGGGTCACACACTTTATTAATAAAAATTAACATTTTTATATTTTCTTAACTATTCTATATTTGTCGCAAAAAATAATACAACAAAAAAATTGCAAAAATAACATAACAAGCATAGAAGCGATCGGCTGACAGATTAAATCCAAAAATAACATCCAACAAATTAAGTCTAAAAACACTACACGACATCAACAATTACAATAATATTCAATATTAATTTGTTGTCTCACAAAACTAAAAAATTGAATGACATTCATCTTCTACTTCAATAACCCTTGGAGCGGCTTCATGTCGAAGAACTCATGTCGCCAGTGGATTCATGCCGACGGTACAGTTAGATGATGTTGAGATTGAGAATGGATGGAGGATCGAGATAAAGAGTGAAAATTGGGAACGACGACCCTCTAGTCTATTTTATGATTTATATGTTTAGGGCTAGGGTAAGAGAAAGACATAAAGAGCGTGAATTAATTCGGGTCATTCGGGTCGACCCTAACCCTTTTCGGGCCAACCCTGATCAGGTTGCAACCCTGTCGGGCCAACCCTAATAACCCGGTTATGTATTCAGGTCATAAAAACTCAACCCTAATCCTTTACTTTTTTCGGGTTATTCAGATCGACCCGTCGGGTTATGGCTCAATTGACATCCCTACCTACGTTCCAAGTTAGTATGACTACAAGGATCAATAACAGTATTAACAGCACATCCCAATAAATTCTTACCTCCATTTAAAGGGAGGGAGTACTAGTATTAATTAATCCTAGTAGTTTTTTAATAGGTTAATTGTCTGTAAAGGCACAATTGGCATAATCTTTCAACTCATTATAATTTGGAGCATATTTTTAACTTCTGGTGATCGAAAAGATGGCGTATAATCTTTTAGTAACATGGCATTTAACTATTTTTGATGTGGTATTTGACTCATTGCTGATTTGGCATTTTTATTTATTTTTACTAAATAATTTTTTTATTATTTTATACCCTTTTCTCACTATTCCAAATTTAAATTTAAGGCGCCATAAACTCAGTTTATGGCTATCAGCTATGGCAATGCCTCAAATACAATTTATTATCATTGTTTGACCCTTGAATTTATTTAAATTGAGTTTAAATTTGGACTATTGATAAAAGAGTATTCCCTCCATCCACGAATTAAATACCTACTTACCCATATTCTTTTATCCACAAATCAAATACCTGCTTACCTTTTTGTATAACCATACCCTCCTACTTTTCCTTTATTTACTACCCTTTGTCATTGATGGCTCCACCTTCCAACAACTTTATTCCTACTTTTTTTTCATCATAACAACTTTATTCCTACTTTTTGGTCAATGTCATCATTATTTTGTCAATACCACTGTTTTCTTGTCATTATCCTACTACCCCTACATTCTAACTTTTACCCACTCAAAACAATTTTATCAGCTTTCTTAATCTCCGTGCCGGAACCCAAATGGGTATTTGATTTGTGGACGGAGGGAGTATAATATAAAAAAAAATTATTTAGTAAAAATAAATGAAATGCCACATCAACAATGAGTCAAATGCCACATAGAATATAGTTAAATGCCATATCACTAAAAATTTACACGTCATCTTTCTGATCATCGGAAGTTGAAAATATGCTCCGAATTGCAATGAGTTGAAAGGTCATGCCTAGAATTGCCAATGAAAAAAGAGAAGGACTTGGGTGCATAAGTCTGCACCCATTTACACACAACCCAACCCGCCACGCACCATTCCGACCAGCGCGCGAGATCCACGCGCCACGCTTGGGTCTCACGCTCCGAGTTTTTTTTTCCAGATTTTTTTCCCCAACGGAGCCTTCGGCTCAATTTTACGGCTCCGCTTTCGCTCCAATTACTAAAATAAGGATAATCGGTGGACAATAATTTGAACTTTTTCGGCTTGCTTCGAGGCCTTCGACTCCCCTAACTCGAATGTTGATCATAGAAGAAGCGGCAAATAATAAAAAAATTAGAAAAAAAAGAAAAAAATAATAATAATAAAATAATAATAATAATAATAATAATAATAATAATAATAATAATAATAATAAACTGTTCAAAGAGGGATTGATCCGGATCAAATGGGTCGGATCGGATCAAACATGCAGGTATTCTACGGTGCAACGGTCGTACCATAGTTTTTGCCATCAGAATTTTAGCCAATTAACCCTTCTTTTAATAAATCAATTTCCTTTTTTGCCCTCATAGGCACAGCTCGATTATTCCTCCCATACAAATTCCGCTAGCCAGCAGAGCTCTACTCTCTTCCCCCGACCTCCCACTCAAACTGGCGGAGGACTCCGTCAATTTAGACAAAATCATCTCAATCATCGGATCCGATCGCTAAATTTCCGTAAAACTGCAAAGAAACGTAATAACTCGAACTCTAAAGTATTGTACTTTTCTCTCCTCGTGTTTCTTTTTTCTTTTCGAGTTTTGAATTGGGTCAATGAGAATCGGATCGTTGCTCGATCTATGAACTAGGGTTAACAATAACATTATTGAAAATCTCCACTAGACTGGTGAAAGACGCAACTTTTTCTCCTTTTTTTTTTTTTGACCTTTTCAGTATATTAGCTTATTTTAGTTTTGATTTTACCTTCAAATATTTAATACCTGTCCAATTTATGTTTTGATTGATTTCAATTTACGAACATTCTGGTCCTCTCAATGCAACGCTTTATATGTCGTTTTCCTGAAATCAATTTCCATTCAAATGAATATATTTGCTTGAGAAAACTATTTCAATTTGTTGAAATATTTGATCGCCAATTTAGCATGTTAATTGCTAGTGCTGACTGTTGTGTTTGTTAGCTTGAAGGTGAAAAGTCAAAAGGTCTACTTGGTGCTTGCTTTGAGGGGTTGGCGTGCACTGATTCTTCTCTTTTGGAAACTGGAGAAATAATTGAGGTGAAGGTTGAGCTATGTCGGCCTTGAATCGCATATGGATCACTTTGATCAATTGCTTATTTCATTTTGCTGAATGGCATCCTCTGGAATAACGTTGTTGATCGGGCGTCTGAAGCCCACTTGACGAATCTCTCTACACAAGGTGATAAGTTGATCGGATATATATTTTACTTCACTTCGGTTAGTATGACGAATTGGGGTCCTGGGACTTGAATGGGAACTAGGAAGATGTTTTTTAGAATAAAATTCTGCGAAATATCCTTGTTTAGTAGCTTGTTAGAACTTAGATGAACAGATTGTCTAACATAGGGGTTTTGATGTCTGTTTTTCAGGTTTTGCAGTTGAGTCTATTATATTATATTAGTGTGTGTAAATTCCTGGGCCAGAGTTTTGGTGCTAGGATGTTCGTTAAGAGGAATTCGATTGAGAAAATGACAGAAATGGGCTGCTGTGGGTGTTTTGGTTTCTCATTTGTAAAATATCCCAAGAAGGTGACGAAACCCAGTAAGGCAATTAGCAAGAATAGTTACGAGGACTTATTGTTGAATGATGATCCTGAAGATGAGCATGGTAGTAGTTTCCAGAATGATGGTATGATTGGATCTGGGAACGTCAATTATGTGGACTTCCAAAGCCCCGTAAAACGATCTCAGGAAATACTCATGCACCTGATACGACAAGGGTTGATATGCAGGGAGTTCCCTGTTAAGGAAACCCACACCATCCTTCGCTCTGAGGTAAGCTGCATATTAAGTATTTTGTGACTTTCAAGCAAGCATATGACTTAATGAAATTCTAACTAAAGAGTTGAACGCCACTATATTAAGTATGAAAAGAATTTTGGTTGGTAGCATTTAAACCCAATACCCATCCTTCCAAAAGAAAGTAAAGTTGCACTGTCTTTCTCCATTGAGTGGAAGTAAGTAATCACTGAAATGTTTAATTGCAGACTGTATGTTGGTTATCCTGTGTTTCCATAAAGTAGTGCCGTGGGCATAGAAAAGAGAAAGAAGTACATAACTGATGTATCTCATGCTCAATAATGTGCGTTCTCAAGCTCAATATTGAGGTCATCTTTTTCTGACATTTACTAAAGTAACTCAGGATAACCCGACTGTAAGAAATTGCTTGCTTTGTGGAAAATCCCTCAACACGAGGGACAGTAAAACTTCCAGTATATCTTTATTTTGGTAAAGAGGTTGGCCATGTGATTTTATTCTGATGTAAGGAGATCCCCTGTATGCATGCAGTGTCTTAGCTTGGTTATCTTCTTTGATATAGAGCTTATATTAACTGGCCTACTTCCAGGATGAAAATGGAGACAGGAGCATTAATGAATATGTCCGCATACGGAAGATTGGTGCTGGTAGCTATGGAAAAGTGGTGAGGATATAGCTAGGTAAATATGCCTTCGATATGATGTTTTGAATTAAGCATATAATTGTAGTGTACATTGAAATGTGTAGGTTCTCTACCGAAACAGTTTGAATGGAGCATATTATGCAATAAAGGTGGTTCTTCCTTCATGATTGCTCAAGTATCTTTGTATTTTCATCTGGAATTAACAGTTTTTGCCCATAGTAACATAATGATATTTTTGTGTTGAAAGACTAGTCCTGAAGACAACGACTTATATCTTTATGATTTGAATTTGAATTTCCATGTGCTCTTGTATTTCCTGTTGTTGGGGTTGACATTATATGTGTAAATCCAAGTGCACAAGTGATAATAGAATTTACGACCTTGTTAGGGAAGACCAATATGCCTTTTAATTTGTTTTCCTCGTGTTTATGAATAATAATGAAAAACCTCCAACACATAATCAACTACTCTCTATTTTTTGGGTACCAGGTCTTTCACAAGTCTCATTTATCAAAGCTGAGAGTTTCGCCCTCAGAAACTGCATTGAGTGATGTTCTTCGTGAGGTATTTGATTATTTTTATTATGCTTTTGGACATACTATCATTTTCGGTCAAAAGCAGGTTGTTTGTAAAGTTATTATGCTCTTTGTGTCTGTGTTTGTGGGTAAAATAGCATGTTTTGACTAGAAGCTTTAGCTAATAGAGAGATGAGTATCATTGAATAGTTATGTGGTCGCTTGCATGAAAACAATACAATTTCCATTAAAGCTGTCCATATGGGAGTTTCTGATTGGTGGTTTGTTGTGAGATCAAAAGAGAAAACATTTTCTTTCCTGATTCAAATGCCACGTTAAAATTAAATATCACATTATCAACAAGGTTAAGTTGAGTATCATCTGATATTGCTATCTTCAACATAATAATTTATATATTTATGTACAAAAACATCCATGGTGCATGTACTTGCATATGGCTCCAAGTGTATGTGCCAAGCTCAGATCGATAATTTTTAATGATTAACTAATTATTATTGTTGCTAATACAAGGTCACATTTTTCCTGTCTTTCATTATTGTTAATTTGTGCTTTAGCGGGCAGGTCGCTTGGGCTCACCCTGTTTAATAACTTGTTCGTGTTGTTTGTCCACCCACCCTGTACCTTGGTTATACCTTATTGGCTCTCAGCTTGCAGAAAGTACTCCAGTCTTACTTTTGTAACCTTCAATTGACCTATTGTTTATTTACACTGGTTTACAGTATTATACTATTTTTTTTCTGATCTACATGATAATGTGTTTTAATGTTTTTAGGTTTTAATCATGAAAGTGTTAAGTCATCCTAATATAGTCAATCTTGTCGAGGTTATTGATGACCCAACAGACGATCACTTGTATATGGGTATGATATGGTTTTCCCATGTTTCGTTCTCTCCCTCATCGGTATTTGTTGTTATTCAACCATGTTTCATGCTTTCATGCAGTTCTTGAATATGTGGAAGGCAAATGGGTCTTTGATGATGCTGGTCCACCTAGTTGTCTTGGAGAAGAAACTTCACGGAAGTACTTACGTGACATAGTTTCTGGTTTGATTTACCTCCATGCTCATGTACGGACGCTTCTTTCTTATATAAATATAACTTTCTGAATATTTATCGGTTGAAAATTGCAGTCAAATCACAATTCATTTTATAGTATGCTGTTCATCTTCCACTTTAGTTTCTGCTAATAAACTCATTTGTCATCAGTAGTATACAGAACAAGTTCCTAGGCTCTTGTACAAATTGTAGACCTGATGTTAACTTGTTTGAGAAGTTGGTAAAATGTCTTTTATAATAGATTTTCTGAATTGTAGGCCTGCTCATGAACATGCTCATTTGATTGTTTCCAGATAAGTTCAAGAATTCCTGAAGATCATATTTATAGCAGGCTACCTAATCAATATTTAATGAGACTTTTATCTCTGTGTACAACTTGGTTACTATCCTTCAACTGCATTGCAACTTTACAAACCCCATATTTACTTAACTATCAAAATGCATTGTTTGGGAAAGGGTTCACTTCTCTAATATATCAGTTTTCGCTAAAAGTAGCCAAGTTCTTTATGAATAATGATTACATTTTGTAATGTTATGAAGCTGGTAGGGCTCCACACCAATCTCCAAGGTCTTCTAATCAATTTAAATAATTGTTAATTTCTTTGATCAGTACTTCGCTGCATCGTGCTTAAGTTGTTCTCACAGTTTCTTAAATAATTAATATTTTGCTGGTGATGATCTGGTTACATTCTTCTTTTGCTTGGTAAGATGATTTTGCTGTTTATACGTCATGTCTGCAACTTATATGCCAGAGGTGTGCTAATCTAGGGTCAATCAGTTTAACCTGGTGTTTCATTTAAATTTTCTCTTTATCTTTTGTGCTGCTTACCTCAAATTCTCAAGCTTTTACATGGCTTCTAATTTATTTCCTGCAATCAACAGAATATAGTGCACGGGGATATAAAGCCTGATAACTTATTAGTCACTAGTTCTGGCACAGTCAAGATAGGTGATTTTGGCGTCAGCCAGGTTTTTGAGGTAAATGTATTTTCCTTGTAAATAGGTATTTCTCTGTTTTCAGCATCGTGCTCATATGTTTGCTGTGGATCTGGGAGAGCCTTGGTTAGAGATTGTTCCTCCTGAAATTCTGTTCTTTGCTAATGTAGTAAAGTAGGCTTTCTAAACATTTTTGCTGCCTTAAGAAAATAATAGATGCTGCTAGAGTATTAAAATCATGCTCATTGAGCTGAATCATCAGTTTGAACAGCTAACAGGCATAGCGTGGTGTTTTCATGTCTTTAAATGTTGTTCATTCATCTATGAGTTTGTCAGATATTGAACTTGTAAGGCTTAAATTGATATTAAGCATGAAACATTATTTACTAATGCTATGCTTGACAATTAGTAGATCTCTGTCAAACAAGACCATGCATAGATGTTAGTGTTAGTGTCTTTATAATCTGAAATTGAATTTCAACCTGAGAAAGAGGATTATAACTGTGTTCTTCTGACTTTGTTTGTACTTTGTATGACTGCTGTAGTGCTATTGTTACTCTTTTCACTAAATGCATTGTCCGATTGGCATCAGTTACTGTTTCTTCTCTCACGTCCTCCCTTCTATGTGTAGGAAGATAATGATGAGCTTCGGCGCTCTCCAGGAACTCCTGTGTTTACTGCCCCTGAGTGCTGTTTAGGTTTGTGGTTTCTCTGACATTGATGGTCTAGTTTGACCCTATTATCTTTTGATCATCCATATACTAATAATTATTGTATCACTGAATCCATGTCATATGTAGGTTTAACCTATCACGGAAAAGCTGCCGACACATGGGCTGTTGGCGTCACTTTGTACTGTATGGTTCTTGGGAAATACCCATTTCTAGGGGAGACACTTCAGGACACTTATGATAAGGCACGTGCTGTTTATCAGAAAATAGTCTCTGTTTATCAATCTAGATATGCCTCTGATATAGATAAGTTCATGTATATACATCTTTTGAATGTTAATTTATGTTGGCATGGTATGTGATTACATATAATGCACCCTCAGATTGTAAATAATCCGCTGCTGCTTCCCAATGAGATGAACCCTCTCTTGAAGGACCTACTCGAGGGCCTTCTCTGCAAAGGTCAGTCTTGATACAAACCGTGTGACTATTGTTCTAGGACAGTTCAGCCCCATTGTACCCGATTCACCTTTGATTTTATTATTCAGATCCTGGAGAAAGAATGACACTAGAGAACGTTGCACAGCATGCTTGGGTGATTGGAGAAGAGGGGCCCATCCCTCAGTACTTGTGCTGGTGCAAGCGCAAGAGACTGCCTGCAGAAGAAAGCATCTGATGGAAGTGGAACAGAAACTCTCGTCTATCGACACTAACAGACAGTATCATGCTTGTTAGTTACTGGTGTATAACCTGTCCACCAGCCCGGACGGATATGTTTTACGAAGAGGTGGGGACGGCACACGAAGATAGAAGTGGTTAAACATGTTAAGATTTGGTGTGGAAGGCCAAGAACTAGTTGAGCTTTCTGCTTGATACATTTTAGGCTTTTTTTTTTTTTTTTTTTTTTCTCAGTTTTTTGTAATTGAATAGAGAAATTCCCTTGCTGGTGTTTAAAGGGTATGGACTTTTATATTTGAATAGTTGAATGTAAAATTTGAAATTCGTCATCCTCTTAGCCGATGAAATGTACGAGTGCTCGCAGCGACATGGTTATTCCTGCAGCTCTTCATATCAAGGCTGCACACATTTGCGCTAATCGAGAAGGCGTCTCCAGTGAAGGAAGGAGGTAGCGGCTGGAACATCGTCATATTGGCGATTGAAATATGAACCTTCTAGGATTAATTTTGCCTAGTGTGATTTTGATGCAGGTGGTGTAGAGAGAGAGAGAGCGTTTAATTGTAGAAAGAGAAACGGAGAGAAGAGATGGGAGAAGTTGATGTGGAATTTTTATTTTTTATATTTTTCAATTATATTTTTATTTAGGTGTTTGGCACGTCACATTCGGGCTCTACATGGAGGGTCAAGCTCGTCACATGTGCAATTAAGCTCGATTGGGCCAAAAATTGTCCTACGGACTGGACGCAAAAAATAATAGATAATGTCCTAGTTTTACAATCCTAAAAAAATTTGTCCTCTTTTTGCAATGCACCAATCGATCACGAATTCATCGATTACAGATGGGGAAGGGGTTTTATAAGAGGTGTGGCGGTGGAGAGAGAGGGAAGATGGGAGTTCGCCGGCAGCATCACAACCTTTTTGTTTTTTGTCCTTTCAACGTATTTCTTCTCTCAATCATATAAATACACACACACGCGCACGGAATTACCTCACACAATTACGAGAGTATAGCTTAACAGATGTTTCTCGACATATCTAACTAAAAGATAAGAGAGAATGGTAGTTTGCCGGCGGTCAAGGTGGAGTCAAAGGTAACAAGGATAATTCTGGTGTTTTTGTCTTCTGAAAGAAAGCAGGTTTCTCTTCTTTATTGTGCTAATAATGTTAATTCCTCTTTGTTTTGTCTCTTTATCATTCATTCTGCACTCCTTACTTTGGTTTCAGAACTTTTAGCTGTTGTTACTGTCGTCTCCTCCTCTTCTCTCATATCATGTTTGTATATGTAATTTTACTAATGATGCTTTGTACTGCACAAACACACAGAAAATAAATAAATAAAAACAGCCTTTTCTCTTCAATGTTTTCATCTCACCTATCTATTCCTCTTATTTACATGAATGAAGATCTTCAAATCGGGAACGGGTGCTGCTGTGTGGATTCCTTATTTCTAAATCTTTCGTATTTGTTTCGATTTCTGAATCGGGAAATTAGAGCGAACGTGCCTAAACACGTGCTCACGAGCCTGCAACATGAGGAGACACATAAATACTGAGCAATACAACTCGTTAAACATACATTTCCTCCATCAACAAGAAAGAGGAGATTACACATACATTCAACATATTACAGAGAACTCAGACAAATAGTCACACACATCTGAGTAGAGAGATATATAGGCCTATTTCTACTAAATCGGCCATCGCTCCTCACTTTATTCACCACAACAAACTCATAGCACGACACAAACACGGCACCAACTTCTGATTATCAGTCCCCGAGCCACTGATGGACATAGACGCCGCTCTTCCTGAGACTCGTGAAGAGGCTCGTGCAGTTACCCATCGCCGTCTTGGAATCTGCACTAGTATCTTCACATCGCAGGAAGAGTTCGTCAACGTGACAGAGTGCTCCACTCTTAAACATTTCAACAAGGATGTTCAGCTCCACAGACTTTGCATTCATCATTAGGACAACAAAGTCTCCATCAGATACTGTTTCATCAAACCACCCGACAAAGTCGAACGCTTCCTCGTGCAGGGGCGCAACCAGATGCTCGTCGAAGCTAATTTCTGGAGCAGTATCAGCATCTCCACCGAGAGCAGGATAGTAGACGAAGTTGGTACCAGGTTCCGTCACATACGAGGACAGGACCGAGGCTTTGTGATCAATAACGAATACTTGCAGAGGTGCAAGGTGGTTAGACCTGTAGGTCTTCGACATTTTTGCAAAACTCTTTTTTGCAAACTCCCCTGCACCTATGTTGATGAAAACCAACCTGTTTCGAGAGGAAATGTTCATGAAGTTGGGTAGGTAAGAAAGATCATGTTCAAGTGGCGCGGATCTTCTCTCTGTAAGAGGCTCGATATACTTCAAGAAGGGCTTGTTCTTTGCAAGTGATGGACAATCATCTGGAAGTTGAAACTGCTCAAAGGAAGCAGAAGCAGAAGTCTGATGCCTCTTCTTGAATATCACGAGAGACAACGAACCAAAACCACATAATTGAACGACATCCGAGCTTTTCAAGAATGAAGCAACGGTAGCAGCTGATCTAACCAAGCCGCCTGAGTAAAGCCTCCGGCCACCCACGAGCATAGCACCGGTACCACCTGGACGTAACACGCGCTCAATCTCCAGGACTAGGAGCGCTGGAACCGAAACCCTATCAAGATCTCTCGAGAATGCGAAGTCAAAACGATCATTCTCAAAGTCAAGCTCATACACAAATCTCCTCTTGAAAAGGGAGAAGAACGGGTGCTTGTCGACACCAAAGGCATTGATCAGTCCCAAACCACGCAATGCCATGACAGCTGAGGAAGATCCTTCCCCCACACACAATGCTCTTGCATTTGAATGCAGCAATTTGTTCGCCATCAACTCCTCAAACACAGCTCTAACCAGATTTTCACTTTCAACGCATGCTATGGCAGAAGTCCCAAATACATGAAATGGGAAACTCGAAGCAGAATTCAACAAATTAGTTCGATTAATACCAAGGTTCGAGTCCACATTCAAAGGGCATTCATCAATGCTCGACATAATCGGCTCGATTACGCGAATCTCGCGGGCCATTTGCATCATAGAAATGACAATCAGTGCTAACACTAGCATAAAGGCCCTCAGCAACACACGCCTCAGAACTGGCCCACGAAGTAGTTGCCATTTCAAGAAATTCGAGTCCATTTACTCAGAATTAGAAGTAATTCAAGCCAATTTTGAAATATTTCAGGCAATTCAAGTATGCAGATATATTGCAGCAGCAGCGGTTTAACTCAAGATCCAAATATCACGAACGATTGTGGTAATTGAAGAAAAATAGCGAAATAAAACGCATAAAAAACACAAAGCTTAGCGAGTGCAAAACCTGGAGGAGGTGTGATTTCCACCCACCATTAATACCATTGGCATTTGGAACCCTAACCAGACCCTTCTTGGAACCCTTTTCGCCGCCAGCACCAACCAATCGCGACCCATATTTTACTGAATTTGCGGCTTAATTCATCGTTGAGATGGAATTTACATGGTTATAGTTGAAGCTGCTGGGCAAAATTGGTTTAGGAGTGAATTGATGGAAATTTGGATCTAGAGAGAGAGAGAGAGAGAGAGTTGGACTTGAGCTGTTGAGCAGGCGATCCGTGGGTGAGTATTAATGAATGAGAGAGTTATGGGTTTTGTTTGTTGTTAATGATGATGATTAGAGATTTAGAGCTGTTTTGCGTTTATGTTATGTTAAAGCGATAAAATAGTTGGGTTCGATTGTAGGAACCTTCTTTAATCTTCAGAGCCTGTCGGTGGGAGCCACGTGGCATCTTCATAACTTAAAAAGCTTCCTTTGAGCAAAAAATTACAAGCAGAAAACTACTATTATAGATCTTGATATGTTTTTACCCAGTGAAAAATGTCTAGATTTTTAATCATGCGTAGTAACAGTAATTTATATATCAAATTATATGTAAACAGTAATGTTTAGATTTTTTTAAGTTCACCGTTTCTCCATCCTCAAGTCAAAAAAGGAAAATAAATAAATTCGATTTTATGACATTTGATAAGTTACGTTTTATGTAAGAAAATTATTATTTAAAAAAAGGAAACGAATGTTGAGCTGACAAACAAAAGAAAAATTAATTATTTGGTATGAATACTATGAGTAGAATTGATTCGTGTAGGAGCCCCTCAACGGGTGTCGATCTCCAAGGTCGATGCTAGACAATCGGAGATCAACTCGACCTTGTCGAGATCGATCCCATTGTGGGGTTGTGATATCGATTCGAGGTTGAGAGGAGAGTCATTTTTCTGACCTCGTTCTCGACCCACTTCCTTGGACACGCGTTGAGCGACGAGCAGTCCTTGATTTTTTTTTTTTTAATTTTCTGCAATAAAATAAAAAATAAAAAAATTCAATAAAAAGTAACGGCTACAATCAATAAAATTTCCTATAAATACCACACTCTTATTCACCTCATTCACACCTCATCTACTCTCTTCTCTTTCAATTCTATTTCAATTTCAATTCTATATCTTTCTCCGGAGAGTTTTTGCAATTTAGAGCGTTGTCAGAGAAATATCGAATTGGGTCGGCGAGCCATTGAGATCTAACAAAAAGCATTCCTTTGATGAAGAAGAGGAGGGCGAGCCATCGACGAGGACGTACATATTCTGGAATCATGAGAAGGTCGAATAACACCTCGTTCACGATTATTTTGCCCGAGAATCTTATTTGGGGTGAAACTGTATTTCGCCTACGAAATTGCATGAGCAAGAGGTTGTTCCTAAAGATAGCTGCAACTTTGGAAGTTCGAGAGCCTTATTTTCAACAACACCCATGCAACTAGAAGAAAGGGGTTTCACCCATGGGTGAAGTGCACCGTTGCTTTGAGGCAACTCGCGAACGGTGGATCTACCGATCAATACGACGAATTAAAAATTGTTCGATTTTTAGTTCTTCATATTTTGTTATTATTATTATTATTATTATTATTAGAAATACAAAAAAAATTATTCAGTCATTGCCATTGAATCAACCTAAATCTATAATCTTACCATTGTAAAAATTTTAGACATAGGTCTATTATTCATTGGAGCCTCATAATTTTCACTAAAAACAAGGATCAATCTAAGTTTAAATTTTTACCACCGTGGATGCTTAAATGGTTTTGCATAGAAATGAAAAAGTTGTTTGAAATAAAAAGATAACAAAGTTATATTTTAACACGTGGATAGATAAAAGTTTTAACTTCATTTTAGTGATCTGAACTATGAAGTTACTTGGTGCTATTCAGATTATGTTGTATGGCTTTCATGAAAGTAACATCCTCAGCAAACTTTGAAAATGTTATTTTAGTTTATCTTTAAACTACGTTGTTTTAATGTTCTGGGCTAATGTGACATTAAAAAGATATTTTTACATGTGTATTTGATATTATATTCCACTTAACTTTTATGTATTGATAAATTTATCCATGTATATGTAGTTTGGAATATAAATTATCACAGTCTATTACTAGAACTAGAAACATAGTGATAGATTAGAATACATATGACTTTTTTACCATTATTCTATCGGTGTATTTAATTTGTGCGTCGTGCCTTTGAAAACACTCATTGGGCTTATTTGCCGAGTTTTTAATTGGGCCTTATACGCGATCCAAGATCCATCATGTGACTTATATATAGCTTAATTAATTCGTCGTCGGAGATTTTGCCCTTTTGAGCATCTTGTAGTCAGAGATTTAAAACTAAAAACAAGTAACGAATTAGCTTAAAACTAATACACTAAAATTTCATTACTTAATAATCGTATCATCAATTATTATAGGAAAATTCTTGCCTCGCGTCTCACGTAAGACCATTCGACTCGGTTCGGATCCGGGTCGGATTCGGGTAGACTCGGTCGAACTATTGACTTTTTTTTAATTTTTATTTTTTTTATATTTTATGGTCAGATCATATGCACAACAATGTGTATATACATTACATTGTAAATGAGATACACCACTAAATGTATTGAGATGCACCAGTTTTTAACTTTTATTAATATTTTTCCCCTTTTTTTAGATGTACCACATAGTTTATGCATGTGCATCTCAACACACTTAGTGGTGCATCTCATTATAGAATGTAGTACATATAAAAACACGTTATGATGCATATGACCTGACCGTAAAAAAAATATATATATATCGGGCCCGTGGACAACACGCACCGTGCACGTACAATGCACGCACCACGCGCCGATCTCATAATGTGAGACCGGTTGCACAATAGAGTGACTCATGATTATAATAGAGGTAATGTTGTGAAATAACACTTTTTTAAAACAAAAGATTGAAAATGTCACCTTGAGTTTTTAAGTTGCAAAATAGCACTTTGAGTTGTTAAAAGTCTAATATATCATTAATGAGTATACAAGAAGACTAACTTTCATTTGAATCATACACGAAGACTAATTTCATGTATGAACTTTCGGCGAAAAATTATCGGCGAAAATTTCCACCGACAATTTTTTCCGGCGACAAATTTCCAACCAAAAATTCCGGCGAAAATTTGAATCACACACGAAGTTTAACTTCATGTATGCATCATACACAACTGACTTTCATGTATGCATCATACACGAAGACTAATATTCATGTATGCATCATACATGAAAATATTTGCCGCCAAAAATTTCAAATTTGAATCATACACGAAGACTAATTTTCATGTATGCATCATACACGAAAATTTTCACCGCAAAAAATTTCAAATTTGAATCATACATAAAGATTAGTTTTCGTGTATGCGTCATACACGAAAATTTTTGCCTCCAAAAAATTCAAATTTGTATCATACATGAAGATAAGTTTTCATATATGATACATACACGAAGATAAGTTTTCATGTATGATGTATACATGAAATTAGGCTTCGTGTATGATTCAATTTTTTGCCGAAAAAATTCTCCGAAAATTCATTCAAAAAATTAATCTTCGTGTATGATACAAATTAAATGAAGAGGTGAAGATGTGAGAGATTGAGAGAAAGAAAGAAATTGAGGTAAAATAAGGGATATAAAAATTATGAAATAATTCAAAAGATTATTCTAACACTTTTTTTTTCAAGAAGACATAATTCATCTTTTGAAATTCAATTTCAAAAGAGCTATTTTGAGTTTTACCTCAATATAATATACTCCCTCCGTGTTAATATAAATGCCCCAGTTTGACCGGGCACGGAGATTAAGAAATCTGGTAAAAGGTAGTTGAGTGGTGTAAAAGTTAGAGGGTAGGGGTATTGTTAATAAAATTGTTTATTGTGTTAATAAAGTGTATTGGATGTAGCAATTTTAAATTAGGAGAGTGGATAGAATAAATCCTTTTGTTTGTTTCATTTTTACCAAGACTTGTATATTTTCATACTGATTTCGATTTCATTAAGGTCAGTAAATGTGTTTTTTTTTGTACACGTATAAACTCCATTTCTGTACACGTATAAACTCCATTTCTGTACAGATTTTATTGGAAAAAAACAGGAAAGCTGAACAACAATAAAAAATTAAAGTAAACAACTGATTTGATCAAATAATTAAGGAGGGAATTCATTTCATTCATTTCCAAAATCTGGAGGGAAACAAGTATTGAAATTGTGGAAGGAGATTTAAATCTCAAAAGTTCACCTAATCTAGAGAGATACAGCCACCATAAATACAGCCACCATTCTGCCATAATTCATTTACTACACTACAGAGCAATAACTACAACTGAGAGTACTTCAAAATGAGCCAAGAAGAGAGAAATAGATCAAAGGATCTGTCAGAAATACAGAGAAACAATCTTGCTGCTTGGCTATTTGAGAATAGCAAAAATGGAAAGCTCAACTATGGCGCCAAAGCTGAAGCTGCAAAGCTGTTCTCTGTTGACTTGAAGAGTGTTTGGAGGATATGGACAGCAACTAAAGCGCAAAAAGCTTTGGGCCAACCCCTGCACCTGAAATCAATGAAGAAAGGGTCAGTTAAAGGCACCAAAAAAGTGTTAGATGAAGAAAATATGAAAAGCTTTTCAGTGTTGGAGAGAGCAACAATAAGAAAGGTTGGTCTTAACCTTGGGGTAAGCACTTGTGTAGTTCAGAGATTTCTCAAAGAGCGAAAAGTAAAGCCACATACCAATTCTGTCAAGCCTCATCTAACCCCTCAGAACATGCTTACCAGGCTCAAATGGAGCCTTAGTATGCTTTCTTGCATAAGTAGCAATGGTAGGATTTCATATCAGACAATGTATAATCGCATTCATGTTGATGAAAAGTGGTTCTATATGACCAAAAGCTCACAGAGATATTACATTGTGAATGGTGAGAAAGAACAGCACAGAATCATCAAATCCAAGCAACACATCCTCAAAATTATGTTTTTATCAGCAGTTGGAAGGCCAATGTATGATACAGAAGGAAGATGCATATGTGATGGGAAGTTTGGAATCTGGCCATTCATATTTGAAGAGCCAGCAGTCAGAAAGAGCAAGAATAGAGCAGAGGGAACAATGTTGACCAAGCCTATTGCATCAATAACAAAACCAGTGATGAAGGATGCATTCATTCAATGGGTAAGTGTATCATATTCTGTTGCTATCAGATTGTAACACTACAATCATCACTTAGCCGTATTCTGTTGCAGCTTGTGCCAAGTATCATTGCAAAGTGGCCAGAAGGAATCAGTAAACACATAATGATTCAACAGGATAATGCAAGGCCACACATTAGCAATGATGATCCAGATTTTCATGCAATAGCTCACTCACATGGATTCAATATTCAACTAGTCCAACAACCAGCAAATTCACCAGACACGAATGTGAATGACTTGGGTTTTTTCAGGTCCATTCAAACCTTGAATGATGAGAAGAATGCAACAACAGTGGATCAAATGATCAAGAATGTGCACGAGGCCTTTCAGAATTATGACAGTGAGAAGCTCAATGATGTGTTTTTAACACTACAGAGCTGTCACACAGAAATAATAAAGGCAAGAGGGAGCAATGAATACACCATTCCACATGTTGGTAAAGGAGCACTCAAGAGGCAGGGAGCTCTACCAGAAACATATGACATTGAGGAGGGGGTAGTGATGGAAGCATATCAGTATCTGGAGAGCAATGGAGGTCAGGGACACTACAACATTCAGCAGCTTATTCATGGGATTGGGCAGGTTGGAATCGAGGAGTAGAAGACATGACAAGAAGGAATCAGTTTTTTGGTAGGTTTACAGGGACAAACAACAAGTTTTTGTGTGTTGTTTGGAATGTAAATGGTCTCAGCACTTTGATTAATCAAAGTTTTTTGCATCATAGACCTAGTGGGGCTCTCATTTCTGCCTCCTAACTAGATTTCATCATATAATGAGACCTAGTGGTGGCATATGTGAGATTGTAGTGTAGTATCAATTCTACCAGTTCATGTAATGCACACTTCATCATATGAAATGCAGCTAATCATCAGAATTGCACACATCATCATATACACTGTATTCATCATAGAATGCACCAACAAGCATCACACATAGCATCAAGCAACAGCAAAGGCATCACCAGCCTTGACCAGAACGCACAGAAAACTCAAATAAACATCACCAGCCATCACCAGGCTTCACCAGCAAGAAAAAATATTCAGAAAACATAGAACAGAATCACCTAGATAGTAGATGCCCAAGCAAGAATTTCCTCCCTTTTTGATTTGAGCCTTGAACACTCATCAATCAAATAAGTGTACTGTTCTTCCGGCGTCATCCACCGTGGTTGCTCCGATTGTTTCTGGAGTGCGTAGGCAGCGCCCCAAGCCAGAATTCTTTTTCTGGCTGCAAGCTGGTCACCACCTTCATCTGCTTCCTTGTGCGGCGTCGCAGATTCTCTGGTAGGAACCGGCACCAAGCAACGAGGAACAACAGTGGAGGGCGGCGTCGCAGAATCGAAGGAAGGAACCGACACCAAGCAACGAGGAACAACAGTGGAGGGCAGCGTCGCAAATTCGAAGGAAGGAACCGGCACCAAGCAACGAGGATCTGCAGAGAAGGGCGGCCACGGCTTCAATTTTCGGTGAGAAGCATCTCCAACCAGAGATCCAGTCTTCTCCGGCACCGAACTCCATACATCTGCAGATCTCGGCGGCGATTGGGAGGAATTTACATAAACAATCTTAGGAAATATTGATTCTGGCACATACTCGTAGCAATTGGACTCCGATTCCCATGGCTGGGAAGCAAAATCATCACTAGAATCGACAATGAAATCGGAGGTCGATTCATCGGAGGATGAAGCAGATCTCTTCATGAAGAAGATGGATCTAGGGTTTGAAGAGAGAGAGATAGAGAGAGTGGATCGAGTGAAGTCGAGTGAAGAGAGATAGAGAGAGTGGATCGAGTGAAGTCGGCAGAGAAATCTAGGGTTTGAAGAGAGAGAGAGAGACTGGATATCACAGAGAGATAGAGAGAGTGGATCGAGTGAAGAGAGATAGAGAGAGTGGATCGAGTGAAGTCGGCAGAGAAATCTAGGGTTTGAAGAGAGAGAGAGAGAGAGACTGGATATCACAGAGAGATAGAGAGAGTGGATCGAAGAAATGGGCTGAGTGATTGGGGAAGAGAGATAGAGAGTGGATGGAGTGGACCGAGCAAATATTTGGGTTTGGGCTGCCATATTAGACCCAAATCCTGATAATTAGGTAGTGTTAATGAAGTTAGTTAATTAGATTAGGGAAATTAAGATTGTGGGCTGGTGGGGTCACAATGGCAAGGGGTAGTAATTTATATAAGTAGTAAGGGTATAATAGGGAAAAAAGTCAAACAGGGCACTTATAATAATACAGAAAAAAGGGTTGAAACAGGGCGCTTATATTATCACGGAGGGAGTACATATAGAACAGAGAGCCTGAGATGTACAAATAGGGGTTAAAATGGTGGTAATATGCCCCCCACCCCCGGCGAAAATACAAGTAGGTTAGACTCTATTCAAATTTGGACCCATTGAACTACTACTATACTAAAAATAATCATTCCTCATGGTAGGTTGAGTTAGATCAAGAACTCGAATCTCTTCAATATCTTTTAAATTAAATATATATTCCCTATGTCCCATTATTATTAATATGCATTCTTTTTTTGGCTGTTTCGTTATTCTTGTTATGAATTTTTTTTTGGAAATAATTAAGAGATGATTAAGATCTAATTAATTTGTTAAGTAATCTATTTTACACTTTTCATCCTACTTTCCCACCTCATATTTTGTGTTATTCATTATTCCCCCACTTTATTCTACTTTATTCCATTTTATTTCACTTTTCACTCTCTCCCTCTACTCACTTTATTTCACTTTAAAAACTCCACTAAACATAACTTCTATTTTTAATTGTTTTCTTCTTAAACCTCGTGCCCAAAAGAAACAGGCTAAGCGTGATGGGACGAAGGGAGTATAAGTTATTATTTTTTTGGGGGTAAATAAAACTTTCGATTACACACGAGGGGTGCAACCCGTAAAACAAAATACACAGTTCACCAAATTCAAAATGAAGCAAAATCACAACAACTCAAGACAACAAGATGGATTACAAATCCAATCACCGAGTATAAGTTATTATTCGTATTGTATTTTTGTTATATATTGGAGATGTTTATCATTAAATACTCATAAACATGTAGTAGCGAGTTTACTTTAATTTAACCTCATCTCGAAACCTACCTCCATGATCAAAATTGAAATTGACGATTAAAATGGCACTATGAGAAAACACAGTGGATTGACCTCGTCATTAGAAAAAATAAAATAAAATAAAATTCTGGGTTAAAGATTCAAGTATTCGTAAGAAATATGCAAGCTTTTATATCCTATATCTCATTGTCGTATGGAATTGAAATATTAAATTGAGTTCCAACTATATATGCAGACCATTTTGGGCCTTTATTTTGAACGCAAAATCATATTTAAGTTGGATTGCATTTTTTCTTATACTAGTTTTAACTAATCCCAATAAAACACAAACCTTTCTACCCAGTTTGTAGGATTCTTCTTTTTATGGTTGAAAATTGACGTGCTAAATAACTTTTGATTAACCTACAAATCAAATTAAGAAAAGAATAATTTATTTACTAATCCAAATTTGCAAGTGTTGGCCAACAATCATTTAATTGGACTTGAGAGAGGAAAGTATTTTCTTCGTCAAGATAAGTCCAAATATAACTACATCCAAGACCTACTTGCCTTTTATCTCTCCATTAAGTTCGCAGCCAAATTAAAAGAAGATGAAATTTGTTTAGATCTATTTAAAGATAAGATGAAATTTTTGAATGGGACTTGCGCTTAGTAAGTAAGATATGCTCAGCAAGTGGGAGGTGGGGGACAACACAACCTTTCTCTCCAATACTATTTTAAAAGGGGAGAAAATAAAAATGAAATAAAATAAAATAAAATAAAAGGCAAAGGTCCAAATCACACGATAAATAAACATATTTTCTAAGTTGCAAACAAAGAATTTAGAGTATGAAAACAGCTTTACATACAAAAAAAAATATATAGTTGGAAGATTCTATTACATAAAACAAGTTAGGAAAATCATCGTCCATCTAAATCCTTATCTCAGAATCTTAATTGTCTGATGATGACTTGACTTGCTTGGTAAAGCAAACATTCCCCTTCCCATCGATCACAACATTTTTGTGTGGGGTGAATGCTTTTATTTTCTTTTAACAATCCATCATTTAAATATACATCAACGAAATCAAAGTTTCGTCACAATTCAAGAGGCAATTATTGATATTAGATATTTATATTTATATTCGACTATGTTCTAAATTCAATCAATAAAATTATGAGTAAGTATTAAAATAAATAAATAAATAATAACATTAGAGGAAGATATTGTAGTTTTGGCTAAAGACAGTGTTGCCGATTGCCGTTATGTCTTGTCCAAAGTTTCGATCGATAAAAATGGGATGTCGCATCATTACATGGCATAACTCTTTCATTAATTATCTAAAAGAATTATTACTCCTTCAAAAGATAATTACTGACACAGAGAGAGGATGTATATAATTATTATACAATAATATCATTATCTGATTTTGACATGATAACTATCAACATATCTTTTCCCCTAACAATAGGAAAAAGAAATTATTAATCCCCTGATTTCGCTTTGTAATTGTAAAAATCGAAGGGTAATCAAAAGTAGGCAATCTCAAATCAACTTGTGACTTGTGTTATCCACTTATTCCCTTCACCTCCATTAATTGTTGGGAGGCAACCTACTCTTGCTTGATTCTATAAAGTATATATTATATCAATAATCATAATCATAATAATAATATTAAAAAAAAAGTTCTAAGTAGGCATGATAACGTCACTAATTTTGATACTACCACCCATAATTTTGTAGCAGCAGGAAATAAATAGACCATTTAAAGAAGAAGAAAAAAGGTGCTGGATTACAGGTGTTCGTGTTTAAGGGGTGTGTGAGTGGTAGGCATAAAATAAAAGGGCAGGATTTTTCAGTTTACCTACCCTGGAATTTCAAACAAATAATAAATAAATATGGAAAAATACATCATCCAGCACAATAAATAGGATGACTAATAGTTGACCCAAGTCAACGAAAGCAACCAAAGTGTTTGACACATAGGATAGGAGCACATAAATTAGTAGCAGTGTAGTATTTAAGTTCGGATTTATATTCATACTTGATAGTAGTATGTTTTTCTTTACTAACAACATCTACTACTAGTACTAGTAGTATTATTTTTATACCTAAATCAATAATTAAAAATTAGTGAAGAGTGAAGCGAGGCCGCACTTTGGGAGTGGTATGTATGAAATATTGAAATAGAATCCCAAACTGCCGCCAAACCAAATTCATTCCTTCATTTTTTGTTCTTCCTTGTACACACTATTAATACAACTATTTTATTTTCTAATACTATTATATTAAATATGTAGTTCCACCATTGTGGTGGAGCATGCAGCAGCAGCAGCAGCAGCAGCAGCAGCAGCATTGTTATTTTTCTGAGTTTATGAAATGATGAATGCACAGCACAAAAACAAAAACTGGGCTGTTACTCCGTCTCAACCTCCACAACTTGTCATCCCAATTCACAAGGTAAAATTATTTATTTGCATCAAAATTCATCCTCATTATATGTACTTAGTAATCTGCTTTAGTGTTTAAGATTTTGCATGAGCAGAAAGTGAAGCACTGTACATATATTTTGCCTTAATTTCAACTGTCTTACTCGTTTACTTTCTGTTTTCTCCTTTACCTAAACGCCTTCAATTCTGGACCTTTATTTCAACCGAGCGCTTAAGACCTTTGCAAATTGAACAATTTATAATGATTTCAAGATTAATTCTGATGCAAACTGATTGTTTTGGATCTCTCTCTGTCTCTCTCTCTTTCTCTCTCTCTCTCTCTCTCTCTCTCTTGTTTTTGTGCTGATCTTGTTCAGCTTTTTAGTTTGGGGACCTTGTGTCCAAGCAATCCTGCTTTAATCTTTATCTTTTTGTGTATGACTATGAGAGCATCTTCCTTTATATATTCTCAGACATATGATATTGTACTGCTTCATCGTCTGCCCATAATTTCATTTCTTAATACCAATCATATCCATTACAACACCTCAGCCTTCCACCAAGAATACAATTCTTGAGGTAATGAAACTTATGAATATATGTCTTGATTCGACATACTACAAGACAGATATTTACTTAGTTGTCACTCACATAGTTGAGTTTCTAAGCTTGCACTATATATTACCTTAAATGTTGTTCTTGCTTCATATTTTCATGCATGTGCATTTTGTATAGCCTTGACAGTTAGAACAATTAATCCCTGTTTTCTCAGATGGAAAAATCTTTGGGGATGGGCGAAGAAACATCAACATCAACGTCAACATCAACATCAAGCAGCAAACAATGGAGAAAATCAAACCTCTTCTTGGAGATACCAAGCAGATCATTGCAAGTATCTCGTCAAGAATTTGTTCAAATAAAGATGCCAACACCTACACCAACTCCCACCCCCAAAAGAGTGAACTTCCTTGTAACACCTAGCCCTTCCGAATCAAGACTATACGATGGATCCCCCGGAACCCGGGGCAGATCATCTATAAGGAACCTACTTCCCAAGTTAGCCTTCAAGCAACGAGGCTCTAGCTCAGACGCCAACAGGCCAGCCAACACTACTGATTCAGTAATCTCTTCAACTACAACTACACAAGATCATAAGCCATCTATGCCAACACCATGGTCATTTACAAAGATCTTCACTCCTAGGGCGAAGAGGGCATGCTCGTTGCCTGTTACCCCCATAGGAAATGCAAATTCAGACTCTTCACATGCTCGGAATGTGAATTGCCCTCCTGCTCATGTAAGTAAGCTTACTTATGGATGGTGTATTTCAATTCTATTTAACTTTTTTGAATTTGAATAAAAAGAGTGATATAATTCATTATATCTATCTTGTAGGTAAAAGGAGTTGGTTGCATGTCCAGATCACTTTCTGTCCCAGTGATCAATAAAGAAAAAGGAAATCGAAAAACGGATTCATTCTTTCGTGTTATATCCACACCCCGGGTGAAGGATGGCAACGCTCAAGTATCAAAGTCTACAACTGCAGACCATGATCATGGTATCAATATGAATACCCTTAGCTTGTTTGGTTTAAATTGAAATTTGAGATTGTAAGTTAATGCATGCTTATTGTTGATTTGCAGAAAACAATGAAGACAGTAGTGGTGAAGATATAGCGGCGGAGGAAGCTGTTTGTCGGATTTGCTTTGTGGAACTGTGTGAAGGGGGAGAGACCCTCAAAATGGAATGCAGCTGCAAAGGGGAACTAGCTCTGGCTCATCAAGAATGTGCAGTCAAATGGTTCGCTCTTAAAGGTAACAAGACGTGTGAAGTTTGCAAGCAAGAAGTTAAAAACTTACCCGTCACACTTCTTCGTATCCAAAGCTGCATAAATCGCAATGCCCAAGGACCAAATACTTTCACAAATATAGAGATCGATGGGTACAGGCAAGTGCACCTTCTTGAATTTACTTTTTGAGGTATACAATTACAAAGACAAAACATGAGATGAGGAACTCAACATATGAAATGAATTAATGTAATTATCTTGACGATTTAATTAGTAGTAGTTTGAATATATGCAGGGTTTGGCATGAAATACCAATTCTTGTGATTGTCAGCATGCTGGCCTACTTTTGTTTTCTTGAGCAGCTTTTGGTAAAGCTAGTTTCATTATATTTAACTTTCGATTTTGTTTTTTTGTTTTTATGATTCTGTGCTCATAATCTGCATGCAGGTTGGCAAAATGGGTAGCAGTGCAATCGCGATATCACTTCCGTTTTCTTGCGTGCTCGGCCTCCTTGCTTCCATGACGTCTTCAACGATGGGTACGTCGCTCTATATATACTAACAGATTTATGCATATATGCACGAAAACTTTCCTTTCTTTTCTTTATTTGCTTATTTAAATATATCTCCAATACAAGCTACACATACCACTAATTAATTGAAGCAATGATCTCGAGTTGAAGAAGCTGAAACACCAAGGCCTTCACTTCACTTTATAAAAGTAATGACAAAGAAGGCTAAAATGATCGATGTCTCTTTTGCAGTGAAGAGAAGATTTGTTTGGGTATATGCATCAATTCAGTTCGCCCTCGTCGTTCTTTTTGCTCATATCTTCTACAATTTGGTAAAATAATCAAAATAATTATTTTTTTTATTCTGAAACAGACTTCATACAGTACATTTTGAAAAGTGAAAACAGAGTTTAATTGAACGTTTTCAGGTTCATGTGCAAGCAGTTGTGGCAGTCCTACTGTCCACATTTGCTGGATTTGGCGTGGCAATGAGTATTAGTTCCATTATTGTTGAGGTGATGAGGTGGAAGAGACGACGAGAAGCTGTTAGGCGTCAGAACAACATAAGCAACGACACGATGTTGGGTCCGACTCATCGCCCTCCGCCACCATTCTACAGCAGCCCGCGGCAGCATGGTGGCGAAGTCGAAACTTTTAGTAGAATTGAGGTTTAAGTTCTAGTTGTTGGAGGATTTATCACATACTATATGTGTGTGAAGAGAGAGAAGGATTTAGGTGTTGAAATTGTGATCCAAGATAGATGAAACAGGAATGTGGATTGGAAATGAAATAACTTAGGCTGCAGGTAGAATGACATGAGAGAGAGGTTGACATGAGATGTTTGTGCATGTAAGAATTTTGTACGTTTAGACTTGAGAGAATTTGAATAATTGATTATGCAGATGCAGTTTGGCTTCTTTTTTCCATCAATTAATGTTGAAGCAGTTGGATTTCTTTTTTAGTTGTGTCATGGGCTTGTTTTGTTTGTTAGTCCTTATGTATATTGTCATGTGTTTTGTTTAACCAATATGTATATATTATTTATGATGTCATCCAATACATGTGGCCTGTATTGATAATAATGAAATAAATACAAAGATCTCTCACATAAAACCATAACATTGCATAATAAACTTACGGATTTACAATTGTGTACTAGACTAGATGAAGATTCATTATTGTTAGTGTAATATAAATACTCCACGATTCAAGTTCCTTTTTCAATAAATATTTATTCTAATTATGGCGAAAATAGAAGTACTATACTCTTATCAAAATGTAAATGGTGAAAAAAAGTTACTATTTTATTTCGAAACAAAAATGAGAAATTCTGATAACTTACAAAATTCACATACTAGAATTATGTAAGGATTTTGATCATGCCAACATGATTGCGTCACGTCAGGAAAACGATAAATCTAAACACTAATTCATTATTTTCGTATTAACATCCCCTAATATAAAGGCTCTAAAGAAAGAGGTAATAGTGCAAAATAGCCATTTTTTTAATAAAAAGTGTTAAAATGTCACTCACATTTTAAAACTTGTAGAATAGACTTTTAGTTTATGAAATGACATAAATACCCTTAATGAGTATGCAAGAAGGCTAGCTTTAATTTGAATCATATAAGAAGACTAGTTTCTTGTATGAATTTCCGCCGGAAGTTTCCGGCCAACAATTTCAGGCCAAAAACTTCCGAGGAAAGTTTTCCGGCAAAAATTTGAATCATACACGAAGCCTAACTTCATGTATGCATCATACATGAAAACTAATATTTGTGTATGCATCATACACGAAGACTAACATTCATGTATGCATCATACACGAAAATTTTCGCCGATACATGAAGATTAGTTTTCGTGTATGCATCATACACGAAGAAAAAAACATACACGAATGCATATCTCATACAAGAAAAAAAAATGCATAGAAGAACAATCTCATACACGAATGCATACACGTATACACGAATGCACACACACATACAAGAAAAAAAATGCATACAAGAAGAAGATCGCTGTCGCCGGAGAAGACGCTGCCGGAAAATTTTCGCCGGAGAAGACGACCGCCGGAAAATTTTCGTTCAAATTTAAATCATACATGAAGATTATTTTTCGTGTATGCATCATACACAAAGTAAAAAACATACACGAATGCATACACGTATACACGAATGCACACATACATACACGAACAATCTCATACAAGAAAAAAAATGCATACAAGAAGAAGACCGCCGTCGCCAGAGAAGACGACCGTCGGAAATTTTTCGCCGGAGAAGTCGACCGTCGGAAATTTTTCATCGAAAATTCATACATGAAGTTTAGTCTTCGTTTATGATTTAAATTAATATTAGCCTTCTTGTATACCTATAAGGGTCGAAAGGTCATAAAAAAATAAAAAGCTATTTGAATAACTTTTTTTTCAAAGTGATAAAATTTATCTTTTATTTTTAGGAAAGGCTATTTTGACTTTTTGCTAGTAAAGAAAAGAGGTGGGCTCAAACGAGTAGATCAGGTTGGCCCGCGAGCTTTTTTTTAATTCATGAAATAGGGAAAAGAAGTTGAGCTGATATTGAGATTAATATCCTCCTCTAGTTTAGTTTGTAATGTCCGAATTCAGAAATCTCTAACCTACTAAAAATATTTTCACACCCATCTCCCCTTTTAATATTTTCAAAAATTGAAGAAAAAAGAATAGAAAAGAAAGTACTAGAAAAAATTATCTTATCTAATTAAAAAAATTAACAAATATAGTAAACGTATAAAAAAAATAAAAATTAAACAAATATATTTATTTTTCATTCTTTTTCAACAGAGTAAACGCACCGTTAATAAGGAAAAAAAAAAAAAGGATATGCTCGTTTACAACATTTTAGAAGTCACATTAAAATTGTAAGTAAAATAAAATTGGGTGATTTATATGGCAATATATGGGCTAGTGGGCCCATATTGGTAACGAAATACTGTTGTTTTTCACATTGACAGGCCCCAAACAATTTTATTTATCGCGTGCGCAGCTAACCAGTTCTACGTTAATTACGACGCCGTATTGGCTGTCGTCGCCGTTCTCATAATTCACGAACCGAACTCTGCAAACTGAGCTTCGTTTTCCTCGATTGCTGCAAAAAAGATGGAACGAAGCAGCTCAAAATCTGTATGATTGTTTTCTCCAAGCGACTGCTTGTTTTGTTCTCTCCAGGTTAATCTCTACTCGCATCAGATTTTTATAGCGTACTGCTAATTCTAAAATTTCGATGAATTGATTGTATTTTTGTTCTACAAAACATTTTACCGAAGGATTTAAGCAGGGGGGGGGGGGGGGGTGGAATTTCAAATTCTCTTGAACTTTTCAAATTCAATTTTTAGTGGAGAGGGAGAAATGAATCAAATAAGTTTAGTTTATTCCGGTTGAATTCCATCTAGGCAGTTGTTGGGGGTCCGTAGGCGGGGGGTGCATCCCCTATATGATTTCATTGCAATTTTATGAGAATTTGGGTTTCTAGATTCTTTCCAATTTTATTTGGATTTGCTGATTCTTCTGCTGCTTGTAGAAACTTGGGTTTTTTTTTTTCTTTATTTCTTTGATTTTTGCAAAATTTCTTAGAATTTGTATTCACAATCATTTTGACTAAAATTTGTGAATCCAGGGCTAATTCCAAAAAGATACAAAGTTCATGAATTTGTAGGCCAAATTTGACTAAATTTTGTGAATTCAGAAACTATTTTTCATTTTTTTTCTTTTTCAATATATCTCTGTTTTACCTGTGCGTGTAGAATAATGATTGGACTTGTTCTTGAAAGGGGTTGACTAACTCTAGTGCTTCTAAACAAAAGGCTTCGATTTACTGAGAGCTATTTTTTAGGTCGTCTAATAAGGTAGGTTTAACTTTTAATCCCCGAGTTGGACCCCCTGACTAGAAGTATGGCAACACCACTTCATATGAGTAAACATAATTTGTTCTTAAGAGGATTTTGGCATTATGATTACATTTTTGTTTAATGTATTGGTCGTTTTGAGCTCACGAGTTTCTTCTGCAAAAAGCTTCTGCTACGTCATACGTGTGGTCATAAGGCCATTTTTGTTAATGGACGGAGAATGATTGTATTATATCTGCTTAATTCACCATCCAAGGAGCACAAGTTTGATAAATATTGATTACATGAGATGATGATATTCACAGATTTTTTAATCTTATGATATAGTTAATGTTTTAAAAGTTGAAGGACTAAAATAGAAATTTCATTGACCTAATTTCATTTCTGGTAAGGTCTCTAAGAACATTAGTCGCTAAGAATTTGGAGTTCTACTATTCAGTGAAGCAGCAAGGCAGAATTCAGAATTCTGATGAAATTAATAGTTCCCACAAAATTCGCTGAGGCCCAATCTCTGCCCCTTCTCTTCACCTCTGTTTATGAACGCTCCACACGTACTCTCTCTCTCTCTCTCTCTCTCTCTCTCTCTCTCTCTCTCTCACGTATATTTATTCATGTATACATGTACATATGCTTCCACAACAACTTAAACGACTATGGCTTTCAACTAGGGACTAGGCCTATAGGATTTATGTAATTATATTATGTTTTCCCTGCTGATTGCCTGGTTTAAATATGTGTTGCATATGTTTGATGACATGCCTAGTAATTTGTTTGCACAAAAGGGGTGCGGAGACTGCAATTCCTGCCTACATCTCGAAGTAGGAGGAGTATTGCAAGTAGGATGACTTGGAGTTTGGAGAAATGTGATGAGACATCTGCAGAGAATACGACAATAGGGTTAGTGCGGCCGGCGACTGCAGATTATGCAGGAGAGGCTATTGATGTTGTGAAGGCCGGAAAAGTAATTGCTGTGCCAACTGACACCCTCTATGGCTTTGCTTGTGATGCTTGGTATATCCCTATATTTACATCCTTAACCTTTCTTCGCAGTTTCTGAATTCTTTTAGCTGTTAATTTCTGTGGTATGGTGTGTTTGATGTCTCGTTGGTGTTAAGAGTGCTTTCAGAAATTTTAAGCTCTCATGGAAGTGAGTTTTTGAAGTTTTCAGATTTTGTATGTGTGGAGATTGTTGAGATTGATTGTCGACACTAAGCTCTAATCTTTGCATTACTGTAGAAGTATAATTGATTTATTCGTTTATGAAATTGTATGCTTGGTATGATCTTGATGGCATCTTATCTGACATGTGTGATAAAGAATTAGAAAGGGAAGGAGATGTGTTTGTGATTTTTTGTATAAGCTTTATTTTCTGTGTGCTATTGAATTGGTGGCTCAATGCTTATCTTTGACTGCGGCATGTTGTAGCTCAACGGAAGCTGTTCATAGGATATATGAGATAAAAGGTCGAAAGCATACTAGCCCGCTAGCTGTTTGTGTTGGGGATGTTCAAGATATACAACGTTTCGCCACTACTCACCATTTGCCTCTTGGGTTGCTCGATTCGTTGCTTCCAGGTCCAGTGACTGTGGTTTTAAAAAGAGGTAGTTGACTTCATCACAATATATTCCTAAGAATTCTGCACGCGAATTTCCATTAGTTGTCAGTTTTTTGAACCGTCTTGATTGTTGTTCTTGATGTTCTAATTTCTAATTCTCATCCCTACTACTTTTTCCACCTTATTTATTTGTATTAATTTCTCCTGTGTTTCAGGGGATTCAAGCATCCTTGAAAAGTCTTTAAACCCCGGGTTTGACAGCATAGGTGTAAGAGTGCCTGATTGTGATTTCATTCGACTAATTGCTCGTGGTTCCGAGAGCGCTCTGGCCCTGACGAGCGCTAACCTTAGTGGGCAGCCTAGTAGTGTAAATGTGAAAGATTTTGAGAACCTATGGCAGCATTGTGCGTGCGTTTACAACGGTGGGGTGCTTCCATCGGGGCGTGCAGGATCAACAGTTGTTGATCTTACTAAGCCAGGGGAGTTCAAGATTCTCAGACCTGGGAGGTAAACATCCTGACATTTCTGTTTTTCTGTCTCTAGATCTCATTAGGCCATCTATAAGTATAATAGTTTCGTGGAAAATATACACTAGTGTATTTTTAGAAAGATCGACTATTTTATAGTATTTCCTTGTTATTTGTGGTAACTTGTAAGTCGTAGTGCATTCATTCATCTATATGGTTTTATGTTGGCAGTGCCAAGGAGGAGACAATTGCAATTCTTGAGAGATATGCTCTAGTAGAAGAAAATAGTGTCTCGTGACCAAACTCTAAATTTCCACATTTGATTTGGATGAATATTTCTCAGGTTGATGCGAGCATCTAGTTGCACGATTTTACCGAGGTGTAGCATCTACAAGACTGTACTTGTATTATTGGGGTTTTTTTTGGGAGAGAGAAATGTATATTCATATATTTTCTTTTGAGCATAAGAAATGTTGAATTTATATCGGTTGAAAGGTCACGTTATATGAATTTATTTTATTAGAGCTTGCTCGCTCGCTCGCTCTATAGTCTGTAGTTAAAATTGATAATGTAAAAGAATAGATAGTAAAAGCAAATACTACTATAATAGTTTTGATAGCTAAGTAATTCATAATGTATATTTTCTTTTTCTTTTTTTACTTTTTTTAGAAGCATAATGAATAATTAACGTTGGTGTAATAAAGATCAAATTATGAGAACAGTACAGAATTGGGTGCAACGCAAAATTATTTAAAACTTTCTGATGGAAGTTAGTTATGGAAATTCATAGAAGAGAGAGTGCTTGTCAATACATTTATTGCTCCTCGTAGGGTTAATTGTTTTTTCCCCTCCCTTTTCTGGTTTTATGTAATCTATCATAATCATAATCCGGAACATGAAGTAAAATGCACGCGGAAGTTGAATTGAAAAACAGTGTCGTTGTACCTAATTAAATATTATTCAATTAAAAATAAAAATTTAGCGAAGAGGGGGTGCTCACTGTGTGCCTACTACTACAACTGACATGTAGTCTAATGATATTCTTCATCATTATTCATTAACGATGATTGACCAAGCTTCAATCCTCAAAGGACCCTACTACTACTACTACTACAACTTATGAGAAATCTTCTAGAATAAATGGTCAAAGAGAAATTTCCGAGATTATATTCTCCTTATCAATGATGTTTTCTTATTCATATAATACTTATTTGTTTGGTTAAGATTACTCGTTTCTGTCTAGTCAATTTTTAAGATTTCCTTTTTTGGACAAATGCTTTATGGGAAAAGACAATTACACCTAGAATTACTAAAAATGGAGAAACGTAAACTGCATTTCCCTCTCTGCTTACCATCTTTTTTCTGCATGATCACATTACACCCACCCATGGACCTGCAAAATGACCTCTCTCTCTCTCTCTCTCTCTCTCTCTCTCTCTCTCTCTCATCTCCATTTTCATCTCCACTCTCTCTAATTCCTCTGCTCTCCGTATCAACTCCTTTTCTCTCTCCATTTCCATTTCTCTAATTAATTTCTTTTGAAGGTGAAGAAGATCAGATAGGTTCAAATTCCCCGACCAGAAACGCGGCTTCCAGAACCAGTCTTGAAGAATTAGAAAGAAGAAAACGACTCCTCTTGCGCATATGAATCTAAACTGGTATGTATCTGCTTCTTAGTATTCCCACTTCTTAATTCCTTTTGTTTTCTTTTTTGGTGGTGGATTATTTTATTTAACTTTGCATTTTGTTTTTAGTGCTGCTGCCAAACCTCTACCAAAAAATGAGATGAATTCTGGGTTAAGCTTCTTCAAGGTCATTTCAAGTTGTCAACAAATGGTAATTTGAGTACCAATTGTATTTTCTTTTGAAGAATCGGAGTATATATAAGAATCATATTCATATTGATATTGTATGCTTTACAATTTCAAACGAGACTAATTGAGATATTAAGGTTGTCACCTCTCCTCTATATTTATTCTTTTTAAAGTAGCTTGGGCTAGTTTTAAGTAACTAATCTTAGATCTACAGAGTGTGTGTGTGTGTTTCCCCTTCTTTCTTAGCAAATGCCATCTTGGACTAAAACTCACTGTTTCTTGAATTAATGAACACATAATATCCCTAGCTCTCATTATGAAAAAGGGACAAAAAATACTTGGTTAAATGATTAGATTGTTGTTTTGTTTGAAGAATTGAAGTATGCTCAATTTGTTGCTTTACAAGATTTGAGGAAATTAATGTAATTGAACATCGATTAAAACCCATTCCGTGTTCTGATGCATGCTGCAGGGCTTTCCTCCAGAGAGTGTTGCACGGCTGCAAGGAATCATAGGCCGCAGAGTTACCCTCAGAGACATCCACAGAAATTTGTGGAACATCGAGGTGGAGACAGGTCGAGATGGCTACTTCTTCAACAAGGGTTGGCCTCAATTTTATCGTGAAAACTCTTTGAAGCCCCACGATATCTTGGTTTTTATTCACAAGCATGACAATCTGTTCGACTTCAAATTGTTTGGACGTAACACTTGTGAAAAGAAAAGCCTCATGAGGGAGGAGGCAGAGGAGGTGGAAGAGTTGATCATTATTGATGATGATGATGATGATGATGATGATGATGATGATGATGATGATGATTATGATTATGATGATGATGATGACGACGATGATGATAATGAGGATGAGGATGAGGATGTGGAAGGAGACAACGGGGAAGTAAAGATCGAGGACTATAATGAAAACAAGGAAGGAGACGAGAAGGAAAAGAAGGCATCATCATCTTCTTGTAAGCCTTTAATTTTCTCTTCATTTTTATTGTTACATTGTTGATTTCATATATCTAGTTCATAATTTAAGGTGTGTAAGTAGTGAGGCAGAAGAGGCGTAAAGTAGGTGATTACTATGGACATGACATCTTCAAATCAGGAGTTGCAACTCAACCAGAAGGTCCTTACTTCGTGTCGAGAACAAGAAAATCACGCAAGAATGAGTTGGTAATTTACAATGCTACACCAATTAAGTTGGTCTGAATTTTTTTATAGTTTTTTACGCTGTGGTTATGATTATGGCAGCCCATCCCAAAAGAGGTATTATTAGGCCTCAGCCTCAAGATTCCCTCAAAATTGCTCTTGGTAGATGAGAGTAAAAGGAGATGGGAGACGAAGATGAAGAAGTGGAAAGACGGCCGTGTGTGGTGCACCGATGGGTGGAAAAGGATGTGTCGAGTGAACAACATTGGCATCAACGACACGTGCATCTGTGAGTTCGTGCAAGAACGGCCCGACCACCTCTCTATGCTCGTAAAAGTTGTTCGTGCTGCTGCTACTGCTAGTAAGTAGACTAGCTTTTCTACGTCTTAGTATTTATCTCTTACTTTAGGGTTCATTTGTCACTCATATATATTGCCTCAGACTTATGTACATTTATAATTTTCAACGTTAATTTGGATCACATTGAGTTTTATTATCTTGGATATATTCTGATAGTTATTATAGTTTGGAGATTCAGTTAGTTATATAGCATAGCAGCCATGTGTGATAACTACTTTCAGATATCTTGTTAGTATAATATGAAGATGTCTGGTGGTTTAAATGCCTTGCATTTAAATAAAGTATAGAAGGATACGGATCCTCTGCTGTGGCATCAAACACAGCATACTATACTTTGCTACTTTACGTCGTCGTTTTGGTAAAACACTATCTTGTTTTGTTTAACTCTAATAACGTGAAAGCTGCTTCATGTTTTTTCTTTTTTTTTTTTTCTGAGGTCATGTTTTAGTAATAATAATTATTAAGGTGCGCTGTTTTTTGTTTTATTATTACGAAAAATGGGTGAGATATTGTGATAAAAAAAAGTAATCCTATTTGAGGAGTACTTAGCATAATATAGTTTGCAACAAAAATCAATAATAATTTACTCAATTTATTAACCAAACAATTCAAAAAACCCAATAACGGAAATTGAAAGAGGAGGAAAAAAGAAAAGGATTATCAGAATTTTCTTCAAGTTGTCCCATATTTTGAGATAATCTTCATGAATGAAAATTAACAGCGTTTATCAAAAAAAGAAAAAGTCATATAGCAAAATGAGAAGAGCGGAACATAATTAAATAGTTCAACTTTATTTTTGCCAAAACGACGGCGTAGGAAAGCAAAGTATAGGGTGCTGTGTTTATACCACAACAGAGGATCCATATCCAAGTATAGAAACATATTAAATGAGTGAATTAGTATTTATTTAGACATAAACACAACTTTATGAAAAAATAACAATGCATGTATAAGAATATTAAATTATTCCTTCAAAAAAAAGAATACTAAATTATTCCAAGTACAGTCATGGAGAGTTATTTAGAGCATTTACAGCAAGGATCTAGTAAGACCTAGGTCTAAGCACTGGGAAGCGTGATTTTAATGATTGGTGGTGTTGAGTTAGACATAGGTTGATTTCTCCACATCAATGGGGTTGAGTAAGACCTAGGTCTAAGCACTGGGAAACGTGATTTTAATGATTGAATAAATTTTATTTTGTTATTTTTTTTATTTGTAATAAATTTTATAAAAATTAACTTAATTAAATTCAGAAATTAATAAATGACAATTTTATTGAATTTAAAAAAAACTACAACATACACTAATTAAAAAAAAAAATACAATAACAAAAAACTACTTCATTACAATAATTTAAAAAAAAAAAAGATAACTACTCCTCCCAATTGAATTCCCTTGCAAGTTTGCGGCGAACATTTTCGTACCTCACCTTTTGCTCGGGATTCATATGCGACGTGTCGGCAATATAGATATTGAACGCCCACTCCTCCCTCGATTGCTTGTTGAGGGATGCCAACTCTTCTGCCGCCTGCTCCCGTAGCGCACTTTTGCCCTTCTTCCCCTTCTTCGCCGCTTTCACTCCTTCGGGTCGAACCTGCAGAGTGTTTGCATCGCTCGCGGATGTGGTGGATGCGTTGCCGCTGGCAGACGAAGTGTACTCGCCGAATTCATTTATCTTCGTCCGCTTTGGAGCTGTTGGCTTCGCCGGGTTGGTGAAAGTCGGGATATGCCTCAAGAGCTCCCACGCAGCCCTATACGGGAACGGTTTGTTGAACTTCTCGGCGTACAAATCTTGGGCCCTCGTGTATAGATCGAAGTCGTTCTCCCCGCTTCCGAGCTGGTTTTCTTCTTGGATGTAGATGGCGGCGAAGTTCTGGATCTGTTTCTTGGCGCGGCCCCATGCGCTTTTCATCGCACTCTTCTCTCTTGGGTGGGCGGGAGCTATGAACTCGTTGAAACGGATCATTATTTTCTCCCAAAACGCGCTTGAGGTTTGGTAATTGCTGGTGATCGCGTCCATCCCGAAGTTAACGTAGCACCTTGCGAGGTATTCAATCTCAGCGGGCGTGTAGTTACGACCTCGTGCTGGCTTATTGTGCTCGTCGGATGAGGCCGCGGCAGCTTTCCCCTTGCGGCGTGCCTTGCCCTTCCCCTTGGCCGGAGAAGTGGCCGTGCTCGATGTCGCGACAGCTTTCCCCTTGCGGCGGGGCGGGGGCGGTGGTGTTTGCTCGTGTTCGTCCGATTCCTCTTGGTGGAGCCGTACGCCGCTTCCTCTTCCTCGTCCTCCACCTCAACATGGTCGTCGTCGTCGTTGAGGTTGAAACGTCTGAGTCGAGCCGTACCCACTGGGGGCTGCGAGAATTGGGAGTACCGGGATGTCGGGGGTACTTGAGAGAAGCTCGGTGACAGCGAGAAGCCCGGCGCAGGCGAGAAGCCCGACGCAGGTGAAAAGCCCGGCAACTGCGAAAAGCCATATGACGGAGGGACATGGGAGAAGTCGAGCGACTGTGGAAATCCAGCCGAAGGGGGGAATTGGCCCCCTGTGGCTGTGAGAACTGCGAGAACCCAGTGGCCGGAGGGAATGCAGAGAAACCCGGCGTCGGGGAAAAAGCACCAAACCCTGCAGGGGCCGAGTATTGGCCGAAACCTGGAATTGATGAGAATTGGGAGCTTGGATTCGCCGGATTGGGAGGTGGATTCGCCGGATTTGGAGATTGGTTCGGTGGGATTGAACCAAAAATTTGCGAATACCACAAATTAAACTGATCGTCGGCCATTTTTTTGCACAAAATATGATGTGAAAGAGTAAGTTTTTTTGTAGGGACGATTGGATGAAGAAAGAAATTTTTTGGTGTGTAGAATGAATGAGTTGAAGGGATATATATAGTGAAAAAATGGGATGTAGTCGTTGGAGTGTATTTAATTTTGTTAATATTATTTTTTTTTTTCAGAAAATTTAAAAAAAAAATGGACCAATGGGGACACGCCACGTGTCCCCATTTTTTGACGTGGCGGAGTCGAGGGAGGGATCAAACGATCGACCTCGCACTCGACACCACCATCGACACAGGGGGTGTCGGGGGTGTCGATCCCCCCACAGCAGCTTCGACACAGGGTGTGTCGATGTGGGGGTGTGTCGAGCGGCATCGACACCGGATCGACACCCCCTGATCGAAGCCCGCTGTAAATGCTCTTACAAAGGCCCTTGATTAATTTGTAACATTTCATCAACGCCAGACTTCTTTTAGTTCTGAAGGTAATCAAATATTTGGTTCAACTTGATCGAAGCAAACCATTTATAAACATAAATACTAATGTGATTTTTTTTTTTTTTTTGAAGGGTACTAATGTGAAAATTTAATGAGCGCGAGTTGAGGTCAGGAGGTTTAGATAATTCATTTAGGTAGCAGAATACTAACGGGGTGTATTGGATAGGGAGTTTGGTGGAGTTTAAAATATAGAGTTTATGTCCGTGGAGTTGAAATTTTAACAAACTCTGTGTGAGTTTGTAGGAGTGTGCGGAGAGATTTTTAAGGAGAGCGACGGAGTTGAACTTAAAATTTTGAGCGCCGGCTTCAATTCGAGCGATTGCTCGGCCTATGTGAGCGGCGGCTTAACTTCAAGCGATCGCTCGGCATGTAATTTAAGGGCAAATAAATCCCAACCCAGCCCTAATTTCTCCATCTCCCTTTTTATTTTTCTTCGCTCGCGGCCGCTCACACTCATCGCCACCCATCCCCCTCGCCCCTCCACCTCCGCCGCCTCCCCACCTCTTCCTCCTCCCGTCTCAGCGTCGCCTCCATCCTCCACCCGCCTCTCCTCCGCGTCGCCTCCATCCTCCACCCGCCTCTCCTCCATCCTCCAGCATCACTCGCCTCTGTCTGAATTGGCAAGCTCGCCCTCCTCAGCGCTCGCTCAAGATCAAGCGCACGGAACAACGGCTCCAAGTTCAAAGATGGTCCGCACGAAGAATCTTCCCCCTCAAGGTGACGGGCCTAATTTTACTACTCAATTTGAAGCTCCATTTTTTGTTGAGTGCGAACGGGAGGGTATAATTTTTACAAAATTAAAAGAAAAGGGGGTGTTACGACCTCGTTGTCTTGATTGGGGCTTGCTTAGGGATCTGGGTATTGAAGCTCGGGTCACAGAGTATTTGCAGGTTTTGGGATTGGAATATTTTGCTAGAAATATATGTTATTCTGCTTATGATGATTTATCCTATGAATTTTTGTCTACCATGTATAAAGTTGGGAGTAAGATTTATGCTAGAATGAATGGTACGAAGTACCCCATAAGCCTACAGAGAATGAAATCTCTTTTTGATTTTACTACCGACGGAGTAACGGATAGACCAGATAGGTATAATCCTGAAGAAGATTGGTATAATTTGTCTGGCTTTCATAATTGGCATATGGGTGGAGTCTCGAATGGATTCATTGTTGACCCGGCATTGGCTATCGTTCACAATTCCTCCTCAATTTCTTCCGCTTCAATTTCTTCGTGTAATATTTCGTTATTGTCCATACTGAAAAATTCCGAAAAAAGCAAAATGCAGTAGCGTTCATCAATAGCAACGTAATAAAAAGTACAAAATCAAAGGTTTCCAAATACAAAAAAAGAAAAATAAAACATCAAAATGTTCTGAAATCACAAGTTCAAAAACAACAAAATACACGAAAAAATCACTTATTAGGGCCGGTCTTGTAGTTAATCCACTTCGCTCGTTCCTCAAGAGTCATGGCCAAAAAACTATCCCTTTTTGACCTCGTATCGAGCAAGTCAAGTGCCTTCAAACGAATGTCATCACACAAATTTGGGACCTCTTTGATAGCATCCCATGCGGTAATGGATTTTTCTCACTCTCTCTCTTCTCTAAGATGCTTTGGACTCGTTCAAAGGTGCTTGTTATTTTTTTGACGGATTCCATAAAGTCATTATTGTGGTCACTAGAGCTAGAGTTGCCTTCATATTGAGATCTACTTCTCTTTTTGGATTGATTTTTTTTTTAGGTGGCTACATCAGACACATCAGGGAAACTCATTGGATCATTTTGAGACAATCCTACAAACATATCACTTTCAACATCATAGCTCAAATCTTCTATGCGTGGCTCTCTAGTTGCCTCTTCATTTTCAACATCTTCTAATGATGTCCTTGCATCAGTAGTGCCACTACCCAACTCAATAGAGTGTTTCCCTATAGCAACGCCATTTCCTACAGCAAGTTCCAAGGCATTATAATCAGGACCATCCCAGTGCGCAACTTTTTATCCTTTGGGTGAGCCTAAACATATAAATAAAGAACATTAATTATTAGCTATTAAAATAAAATTTTGCTATCATATTATAAAAATATTTTAATTAAAAGCTTACCGCTAAATATGAATCTCATACTTCATCAGGGGATGTGAATCTTTTAGTAGTTGAATCGTACCCAAAACCAGAGCTGAACTTCTTAATGTTTGAATAAGATTGCCAATATTGTTTATACCACTTGAGACGGCTTTGGTAATGAACATATGTCCGATTACACCTCAATTTTTCATTAAGAACAGGAAGTATTTTTTCTTCAACCGTTTGTTTACTAAAAATACCACTATTATCACGCCATCCTTTAATTGCACCTTCGGCCATTAGTGTTAACAGTAGGTCACTTTCTTCCCTAGTCCATGATTCATAAGATGATTTCTTTTTTGTATCTTGTGAATCTCTCATGCTTATATCATCAAATATTATATATGTAAGAAGAAATTAAATAAAATCCACCGTGAAACAAGAAACAGTGCGCAAAGGAGAAAAAAAAACAAGGTTTATCAAGAAGAAACAACCCAGAAACAATGCAAAGGAGAAAAAAACCAAGAAACAGTAGATACAAAATATTCTCACAAGAACACAGAAATACAGTAACTACAACAATTTGCATTACAAAAAATCCAGTAAAGCAAAATCTTCTGCACAAGAAAAAAGACATGTTTTTCCAATGGCACAGTAAAGAGAAGAGGAGTACCTTTGTTGGAGAGTGATGAAAGATCGATGATTTGAACTTTCCCAGGCAGAAGGAAGAAGACTCTCGAAGCAAACAGTCAAGCAATGAAAATGGAAAAATGAGATCTGACGAAGTTCATATAGCTGAATAGTGACTTCTCATATTCCAGCGATCGCTCACTGTCGAACGACCGCTCGATATGTCCAACGGTCGTTTGAAAACAAGCCGGCGCTCGATTACTGCGTTGCATTGAAATCGCGAGGGGAGCAGCCGGAGTTCAGGGTGTGCAATTTTGCCAAAAAAATCGTTCAAATACACCCCTATTAGGATTATTGAGTTGAAGTAGATGAAAACAAATCCGTATCCAATACAGCATGATTTCAATTCTTATTTTCAACTCTACATCCAATACCCCCAGACTTTTACTAATGATTTAAAATCTGTATCCAATACCCTAAGAGTTGAAATATGTTTTAAACTCCTATTAACTCTCTATCCAATTCACCCATAAGAATACTATTGAGCGAAAAAATAAAAGTTCCAAGTATATGATTTTATTTTCATGGGAACTCTAATCGCGATTTTTTTTTTGTTGCCAACTGCCAAGTATATCACTTAAAAAAAGGAAAAAAAAAAACTATTTTTAAAAAGTGACTATACTAAATTTGAATTTAAAAACTCTGCAAAATCGAAAAAATTTATGCGTTTGTAGAATTCCATCATACAATATCTATCTCCTTAAAAAAAGGAATCCATAATATAATGACGATGCTCACGCCATTACAGAGAGAATTCCATTTCTTGCACAAAAGGGAAATTAAAATTTAGTTAAAGTTTATAAAGGTCATTTTGGTCAGTGATTATCTGATGAATGATATTGAAACTAAACATGTTGATGATATCTCAACATTTATTTCTTCACAACCAACCATCAATCACAAGAGTTCTATCGACCATACTTAGTAGGGTTAATTACCTGTAAATACCTTAATTCTTAGCAAATTCACATATTGCACCTCAACTTTAGCTTCTATCAGGAAAAATTTTAAACTTTAGATTCTTCTCGATTTGCACTCCGACGAGGTAGCCCGGCCAAAGAATATGCTGATTTGGCTAATTTTAATTACGTGGCATAAATGTAATTAATAAAGAAAATGTGTCAATCAAATTGATCTAAAACTACGTCGTTTTGATCAAGAATAAAAAATAAATAAATAATTATTAAAAAAAAAAAAAACTTAATCATTGTGCTCCTCCCTCCCCCTAACTTCTCTGCAACTACTTCTTACCCCAAACACTCACTTCACCATTGTCACCCTCCTCCCTCTGCCACCACATAAATGGCTTCTTGTTCAAATCCATCACCAACGAGCACCCTTCTCCAAATTAGGGGAAATTAATTCAAGAAAAACAGCACACAAAAAAAAACAAAAAACAAAAAGAAAAAGAATCGGTTGAAAAATCTGAAATTGACTATAACCACCACTTGCCCAAGCATCGAGAACGTCGCCTAAGCGTAGGCCATCGCCGCCGCCTCTGCCGTCTCAAACATCCCCAAGCACACACTCACGACATTCCGCGTCGAACCCCACATCTCCGCCGCGAACTTCCCCCACAGCTGCCACCTCACGCGACGGTAGGGTTCTTCTTCGATGTTGTCCACTTCAGCAACGAGTTCTCCTTCCCCCACAGCCGCAGCCTTACGCGACAGCGGGTTTGGGATGATGGTTGCTGCTTTAGTGGTGGGGACGAAGATGGTAATGGTAGGCTGGTGGCAGGTGGCGGTAACAGGTTTGGACTGGTGGCGACGGCGGTGGTTATGATTTGGGATCGAGATGGTGACGGGATTGGGCTGGTGGTGGCAATGGCGGTAGTTAGGATTTGGGGTGTAGATGGTTACGGGGAGAGGAGAGATGAGAGATGTGAGATTTATTTTATTTTATTTTGTTTATATATTTATTTTCTTATAATTAGTGCAACAACGTCGTTTTATGTCTATCAAAGTGACATCGTTTGCTTTGCCGAAAAATATTGTCACGTAAGTATTCTGGAATGCCAAGTAAGCAACGATTTGGGGGGTTTTTGCTCTGGTGGTGCAAATCGAGAAGAATCTAAAGTTTAAGAATTTTCTTGATAGAATCTGAAATTGAGGTTTAATAAGCGAATTTGCTAAGAGTTAGGGTATTTACAGGCAATCCATCATACTATCATATACTTACTCCGTAACTTTTTTTTTTTTTTTGAATTTACATTACAAATATTAATACTTACACACCCCACCTAGATTTTTTTGTGGCCGAGAATACTCGAACCTCTGACCTATTGGTCAACAGGCAACCACTCCACCACTAGGCCATCCCCACTGGGACAAAAGGAAAGAAGCAATGTACTACTACGTGACACTCGAACCTGGGTGGTAATGTAAGGAGGATAAGCGCCGCCTCCCGTTGGACTACATTACCTATTACTCCGTAACTTTTTATTAAGCTCATTTTACCTTATTTGAACGTATCATTTCATTAAGTCTATTTCCTAAAATGGAAATGTACCATATGATAAATATTTCACTATAACTCATAAATTATCATATGTGCTCTACTAAAAAGCTATTTTATTAATTCTCTTTCCTACTTGATGTGCCAAAAATACCATTAAAAAGTTGTTTTATCTTTTCAATTTTATTACTATAAACAACTTATTTTGTTAATATGTGTGTCCAACCAAACGAGCTTATTGAACAGATACAAGGAGTATTCACAATGTTGGCAATGAGACTAATAAAGTTGATTATGTGCCATCATTTTTTTTTTTTGGGATGTTTTTGACTTGTTTGACAAATTTACCCGTATTTGCTAAATATAATTTGCGGTGTTTCTTCTTATAAGACAAAAATTAAGTACCCAGACGATATAGTAACATCAAGATTTATTTGATTTAACTAACCAAATATACTCAATAACACATTAAATTGGGATATAAAATATAAATATATCTAGCATATAAAGCAAATTAATCAAAAGTTAGAAATATGACTGCACATTGCAATCTAGCCAAAAATAAACGTAAATTTTATGCAGTAAATCTTGAAAGTTGGACAATAGTGTAAATATTTACGAAAAATAAAATCTAAATTGTGTACACAATTATGTTATTGATTAATAATTTGAAATTTCGTATTGCTAAGTACGTAGTAGGAATAGAATTTAAAAAACCGTTTACTCTAATTGCAAAATAAAGTGAAGGTGGAATGCAAATCCAAAAATGATTAGGGTATGGTTGAGAATGTCCTTAGATCCAACATTCAAAGGGATTTCTAAATATGATCTCTCATATACAAAACAAGATCATAACAAAATGTAAGTATGAGATTTACGTACTGCTACAAAAACGAAGTAACAGACATTTCTACATAAGCAGTAGTAACGAATTAACAAATCATTCAACCAAACAATTAACAGATTTATTGGGAAAAAAGAATCAGTAACAAAATCAGGTACTTAAATTCGTATATATGATTGACAATACGTAGCTGAAAATTTGCCTTCTACAGAATCTCTCTCCTGGCGGCGTACCCGTACTGTGACCGCTCGATATTCTGCTGCCGCTTCTTGTACACCAGTGCGCCGACGCCGACTATGCACGCTCCGGCGATGACTCCGACCGCCACGCCGGCCTTCTGTCCTCTGCTCATTCCACCGGAGGACTCGTCCTTGCTATCCAGATCGGCCGCATTGGGCTGAGTCTCGCGATTGACGTCTCCACCATCGGCGACCGGTGCGGGCGAGGGAGAGGGAGACTTGTCGAGGGGAGCTGGAGCAGGAGAATATGGTTTTGGTGCTAGATCTGACGGTGGCGGCGCCGGAGGAGAGGAGAAGGAGGGTGCGGGTGAAGGCGCGGAGTACGGGGTGGCAGGGGGCGGAGAGATTTGGTCGGCGGGCGGATGCGGAGGTTGAGACGGCGAATGTGCCGGCGAATGATCGGAGAGGACGGGGTAAGTGAAAAGGAGGAGTGAGAAGAGGAGGTGTAGAGAGAGAATTGAGGAAATCGAGGCCATTGATGAGATCTGGGAGGTGGATTGAAGCTTGAGAGTGAGTGGAATAGTATTTGACTGGATGAGAGAGAATGAGTTGGGTTGGGGATCTGAGAGAGGAGTAAAAATAGGATGAATGGGAGTTGAAGTGTCGAGAATGGAATTAAATGGGCGAGAAGAAGATGCGTGAGCGTGAGGTCCTAGTGAAAATGGAAGAAGATCTGAGAGATGTGCAAAAAGCACTTCAGAAAGCGGAGCTATTTCTATGTGCGCGTGAGGGAGAGAGAGAAATGGAGAGGGAGAAAGAGAAGAACGTGGGATGAGATGGGATGAGATGAGATTGGAGATGGGGGATGGCCGATGGGGATGGCCAGGGGACTGAGTGGTGGAGTCAGCGCCGGAGGGGACTTTTGTTTTATCTTTGCTTATAATACAGAACAAATATTTTCACCCATTTTTTCGTTATTTTCATAATTATGTTGGTTAATTATCCTCGGATAGAATCAATAATCATTTCGGACAATCCACCAATATTAACATGCGAAGAAATGTGATAATATTTTTTAATGAATAAAAAACTTAAAAATAAAGAAGAGATAGAAGCACAATATGATAATTTCCTTTTTATAGTAATAAATTTATGATAAAAAAATAAATAAAAATATTAATATTTTCTCATTTTATTATCCATCATTTTCCAATGAAAATATTTTCATCAAAGTAAAAACAACTTAATAATAATCCCAAAAAATACAAACACACAAACCCAAGTAAATTTGTTTCCCCACGTCTTTCTTCATTTTTCCTTCAAAAAGAAATACTATTATATAAATTCACAATATTGACTACTATTGTTATATAGTACTCCCTCCCTATTATGTATAAAGTCTCATTTTATATATTTCATATGTATTTTTTTAAAAAGCTCTACTCTATTTTTTGTACTATTATACTCTCTTTGTTTTTTAAAATTAATACCTTTATACCCTCTTTATCACTACCTTTTGTCAATACCACTACCTTTTTGTCATACCATTATCTTTTTGTCAATACCATTACCCATACTTTCTAACTTTTACCCCACTCAAAAATACTTTATTAATTTTTATAATATGCGTACTTATTTAAATTGAAACTTTATAATTAATACGGAGAGAATAATATATTATTTTTTATTCTATAGAGGAATGAATATTGATGGTTGAACTTGAGGATATCACTTATATTTTGGGTAATTTTGTTTTATCCATGTCTCTTCCTCCCAACAGCAAATTGGATATCTCAGTACATCTTATATTGGCTGATAGTATAGGGTGGAAATTTTGGGTATTTTTGTGTATACATACATATATATATACATATGGCTGATAGTATAGGGTGGAAATTTGGATATTTTTGTGTATATATATATATATATATATACTCTTTCCGTCCTTTTTATTTGTTTTCATTTATCTCTTTTTTTCGTCCTTTTATTTGTACTCATTCTAACACATTTACAAATACACCCTCATTCCTTAACCATATTTTATACTCCCTCCGTTCATAAACAAGTGTCTTATTGTGTGTTGGGCATGGAGATTAAGAAATTTAGTAAAGTTATTGTAAGTGGAATAAGGGTCATATTTAATGGGAGTGGTAAAATTAGATTGGAAGTAACATTATTGTGAGTGGAATAAGGGTCTCACTTGTTGTGGGTGAAAAGGATAAAATAAAGTTAAAGTTGTTGTGAATGAAATAAGGGTCCCACTTATTTTGAGTGCAAAAAGTAAAATGAGAGTGAAAATTATTGTAAATAGAATAAAGTCTCACTTGATGTGATTGAAAAAAGTAGAGTATGATACTTGTTTGTGAACAAATGAAATGTGATAAGTAGGACACTTGTTCTTGAACGGAGGGAATACCTTTTTTCACTATGGGCCCACCAATAATAACCTTTATTCTATCAACTACCACTTTATCACTACCTTTTTTCACTATGGGTCCATCAATAATTACCCTTCAAATATACTTAAAACACGTGCTAACACTCAAATGAAAACAAATAAAAATGGCCAAGGGAGTATATATTTAATGCACTTCAGCCTTCAAATCAATCTAATTTATTCGGTATATCAAATACTATGAAATACTGTAGTTGCTCATTTAGCTATTTATACTATAAAAATAGATCTCAAACTTTTTACTCTACTTTTAATTTTATTTCATTTATACAACTATCCAATAATAGAATTCTTATTTCACTCATATTTTATACTGGAGAGAGTATATTTCATGTTTTCAACCGCGGCATCGATAATTTCACTAGGATAACTTTTTGATACAGATATATAACTCCTTCCGACCCACAGTTTGATATTGTCGTCATTTTCTTATTTAAGTATCTCACTTATATTATTATTTTTTAAATAATTTTTTTTAATATTTTAAAATTCTCCAAAAGTGATAGAGTATACTTACTTTATATTTTTTATTTTTATTTTTAATTTTCGTGTCGAATAATAATATGACAATATCAATAGGTCGAACGAGGGAGTACAAAAAATGGAACGAGTTTATTTAAGTAGAAATAAATTTGAAAAAGATGTAACACTCTAGAATGTCCGAATCAGCTGCTGGCAATTGCAAATGGAGTTTCGGCAGTGAACAGCATTTAATGTGATTGGCAGCCATTTTCTCCCTTTTCTTTTTGGTGGTTTGACCCCACCATCTTTGACCCTCCAACTAACTTACGCATGCATCCAGTAAATAAATTTGATATTTGAATCTATAACTCATTACTCATAAATAAATGAAACAATCAATACTTAAAAAGAGAAGGATTTGGGTGCATAAGTTTGCACTCATTTGTACACAACTCGGCTTGTCCCGACCAGGATAGGGGCTAATTTTCAATTTTTGTCTAAACTTTTAATTATTAATATAATTCGATTTATTTGGTGAGGCTTTTCCTAAAAGTTCATTTAAAATATCAATATTTTAATATTTTTTAAGGAAAAATTAAAAACAACTTTTTTATTTTATGTGGGGCTTAAAGCCGGCTGCGTCTATGCTAGACTCGACCTTTGGTGAGTCGAGCCACAGATGGCTGCCACGTGGATGGCAAGATTAAAATAATAATAAATCCCAAACAGCTAGCAGTTTGGAGGAAATTTTCCATAGTTTCGCACTTTAGGGCCCACAAAATCGGTCTATGTGGATTAGGTCAATAAAATTGTTTATCGGTCGCCTCTCGTCTTCTTCATAGGCTATTTGTTTTTGAAAATTTTGCTATCGTCTCCACATTTTGTTAAAGCAGAACAGATTCTGCATTCAAACCATAATCGAAGCAGAAAGTAGTTGTGCAGAAAATAGTGTTTGTAAGTTGGAAACTCCCGTCTCGATTCCACGCCTATCATCTTCAGCTTCTCCCTTGATGTAGGTTTCCAATTTTACCCTTAACGTGTTAATTCAAGTTTCAAGTTCCTTTGTTCTTCTTTTTACACTAAATTTTGAAATTCGAATGGTGAAGATTTATGTTTTCTGTTGTAGATTAACAATGTCAGCAGAGGAAGTTATTAGGAGTGATTCCAGCGTCAACATCAATCCCCGCGGCGACGGCGACAACCACTCCGACCCGGAGTGCAGTTCTGTTCGAAAGAAAAAGAAATTAAGGCACACCGACATCATCTCCGGTCCTGGTCCGGGTAATTATTGCTCAGGGATTTTTTGATATTTGGGTTTAGGTTTTTAGCATATTTGTATTTGGGTTTTTGTGATTTCGATAAATTGGTATTCTGGGCATCTGTTTTTCATTTCTCTCTCAATGATTCGAAACTACATGAAAATATGATTTAATTTTGTGATTGTTCAAAAACTTCATTTTTTAATTTTGAAATTAATTTTACAATTTTCCAACTTTCATGATGATGATGTCTAAGTTTTCATCCATCTTAAGCTGAGACTTGGTTCCTAGATGATATACATACAATAATCTACCTGTTGATGCTCTTACGTGCTTAAATTTTGCATCATTGGGCGGCAAATAATTATCAGTTATGAGATAACTTTGTATGCTCTTGATATAATCCCCTTCAAATCTTTTGATGTCAATTTATACATGTTCTCTTTTATTTTCAGTGATTACCTATCCAACTAAAGTTATATTTTTATTTTTATTTACATGTTCTCTTTGCAATTAAAATTTTGAAGCAGTGCAAATGAAATGGGATTAGGAATATTGATGATTTTTTTTGTTCTCATGTAGTTGCAATGGTGAGTGTTAGATGCCATATGTCCAGCCTTAGCCAAATAACCCAAAAGTTGTCCCCGGAAAATAATGTTGCTCTTCGTGCTTCATGCTTTGGCCAACTTCTGGATGTTGCTGACTTCCAGTTTCAAGGGCAATTAATTCACCATCTACTTAGGTGTCTGCAACCTTGGTCTAAGGATCGTGGCACATTAGTTTTCCGTGTAAACAACGGATTCATTGAGTTTGGCCGTACTGATTTTGCCTTAATGACTGGTTTGAGTTTTACTTCACCAGCTAGTCCTCCTCCTGGTAGTAGTGAAATGCATGCTAAGTATTTTCGCTCCATGCGTAAAATTACAGTTAATGACCTCTTCAACGCTTTCAAGAAGGAGTGCAATAGAAGCAAAGGTAGATCGGTTGATTCGCTGAAGTTGGGAAGCCTCTATGTGGCCTATTATTTATTTTTGATCAAAACGACATCCAAAGGAATTGATATGCAATATTTCCACTTGATTGATAATTTGAAGGAGTTTTATGCTTTTGACTGGGGTCGTGTTGCCTATGATTACTTGGTTGAGTGTGTTCAAGCTGCTAGAACTTCACTCTTGAAGGATAAAGCTCCTGGTGGCAGGAAAAGTGACTATTTGAGGTGCGAGGCACGAGGCTTTATCTATGTCCTACAGGCCTGGAGTTATGAGGTAATTCCAGGATTGGGCAATCACGCCGCTCATCGTGTAGACGATACAGACGAACGGATTCCTCGTATGGTTCGATGGGTAGCACCAAGCTACTTTGGTTACCACGACCTTCGGAAATTCTTTGTGCCTTCTACTGGCTTAGCTCCTCTAAGTTTATGTTTATATTAAAGTAAAAGCTACATATCTAACTTTTGTTTGATTACAATATAACTGTTTGGCTACGTGTTGTCCAGGTGGCTATGGTACCAAGTGAGATGGAGATTGAGTATTTGTCCAACTTGGGGCTCTCTTATTCACCATGTACTGTTGAGCCACCAAGTCATTATGTTGATAATGATGTTGATGGCGATGGTAACCATCATGGTTTGCAAAAAAAAAAGAGTCTAATGTTGGAAAGACTAATGAAGAAATCAGTAGCAAGAAAGAGCCTGTAGGACAGACTGATCAAAGACTCCGTAAAAGTAGCAGGAATAAAGAACCTCAAGAAGCTTCAAATTGTGACATGGGAAAAGAGAAAAAATCATCTGACAGAGCTGTGATTTTATTTTTATTCCTTTCACTTTTTTATTATTATCAGTTTTAAACTTAACTAAGCTGTTTTTTACAAATATAAATTATGTTTATTGTTTACGGTATCAGGAGTTGTTGAATATGATATGTGAGCAGAACAAAAGAATGGAGAATGTTGAATGTCAAGTGCTTGAGGTGAAGCAGATGTTGGTGGAAATCTTGCAACGAATGAGAGAAATGGATGGGCGTAGCAGTCCAAAAGGAGATCAAGAAGGAGATAGAGAACATGATACGGCGGGATATGCCAATAATACATCACCATCTGCTTCACGGGAAGAAGTTTTGGTGATTGCCAAAGATATGGAAGCACCGAGGGAGCCCTCTCCTAATGTTTTGGATGCCAAAATTGATGGATTTCATGAAGCATGTTGCAATAATCAACCTCAACCTCAAGTTGTTCACCAAGACTTACGCAACATTGACTCTCTCCTTGGTGAAGGGCAGTTGAGCACCGCTCTCGATAACAGCCTCATAATTCCTGAGTGCCAATTTAACCCTTTAGACCTTACATACCTCCGTAGTGAATGCACAGATTTCGAGGAATGGCGTCGGGACTTGACGTCTGTTATTTAATTTAAACTCTACTTTTTAAGTAAATACAACTTCTATATATTGAATTCTTTTTTTTTTTTTTGGTAGTAACCAAACTATTGAGATACCAAATAAGCAGTTTGTTGATGCTGAATGGTTTGGACGTATATGGAAGAGTTCAGGTTGGCTACGGGATGATGTAAGTTTTGTTTTCATATTCCTTACTTCTTTTCATATTCCTTACTTTTTTTAAAAATCATATTTTTTAATATTAATCTGCAGCATGTGGACAACTTGATTTGCTTGTTGGTATGGAAATTTAATCGCTATGCAAATGCTGCAGCAAAGGAGAATAAGGATTGGGGTGTGTTGCTCCATTGGGCAACGGTATGTCTTTTATTAATTTCTGTTATCCTGGTTTCCACTGATCATATTAAACTAACAACCTGTGGTATTTATTAATATTAAGATGGACCTCACGAAGCAACATGAGAAAGACGTTCCCAAGCTAGTCACTCCGTACGTACATGGTATTTTGCCTGAGATCGATAAGGTTCCATGGGAAAGGCTGAAGCGAGTCATTGGGGTTGCTCATGTACAGATAGGTGAATTAGGACATTGGATGACATACCAGATTAATTTTTTGGAGCAACGAATCATAGTTTACGACTCGTATTCATACAAATGGGATCTGATCAGTACACCATTTCATAACATGAGTAGTAATCTTCGAAGGATTTTTAGTTGTGATGGGTTGTGGGAGCGGATGGGAAATAACACGGAGCTCAAGAGTGAATGGGAGGTTGTTCCTGCAGTGACTCCCCCGCAACAAGGGAACAATTCAGATTGTGGTATTGTTCCCTATAAGTCCTAGAATGTCTTGCTTTTAATGTTGATCCATCAGAGCTGAAGAAAAAAGAACAAACACCTGGTGTTATTTGGAGGAGGAGATTCTGTAAAGAGCTTTTTGAATATGCTTCATCAGTTTCATAATCTTTTATTTCTGCATTCATATGAAAAATTACTGAACAACTTTATGAGTTACTTAATCTTTTATTATGGTGTTAATATTATTATGGTGTTAAACAACTTCACCTGTTTGTTTGTTTTTGATTGATGAAAAAAAAGGTGATATTTGAACAATTCTGATTCTTTTTTTGAAGCATGTCTTAGAATAAGCCAAGCACAACATGACAAACTGGCAAATACATCATCCATCATCCATACGTACCAACTCCTACAGATATGAAAGTTACTAAAACAAACAGTCTGTATCACAAAACCTAGATGAATAAAGATAATATCATAGATATTCAAGAAACACATGTCTCAAATTTGTGAAGAACCCTAATCATCTGAATTTCCATCTTCAGAAATATTAGTAGTTTGAGTCTCCATCGTTCCAACAGTGCTGACGTTCGGCACAGATGATCCTCGGGCAGCTTGGTTTCCTTGGACACAATCAGAGAAGATTGCCTTCATTAATTTTCAGTTCACCTCTCCTTCATTCATGTACACACAAAGATCTGGTCGACGCTGTAAAGACAAATCAATTAGCTGAGGAAAAACTAACAATAATGAGAATTTGTTTTAGCTATCAAATAAAAAGTATTACCCGAGCAACATATTTCCAGAAACGAAGATCAGATATGAGAAATCAGCACATCGTTTACGCCACTCCTTTAGCTTCAACTCATAATGTGGTAGTGGGGCATCGAGTTGCTCGGTATGTAGCATATCACGCTGCACCTTCAGTAGAATCCTTTTTGTTTGAACTTCGTCGTTTGCTCTCCAACCGAAAAACAGTACCTCCATTTCCAATTTCTCCAATATTGATGTTTCAACTATACGAGTCCAAGGGTTGAAATAAAAGATTGAATCTTGACTTGTAATTTCTATGACTTAATTGTTTTCTTCTTGTTTAGATCGATTAGTATTTGATTCGCCAGTCTAGATTGTGAAGTCAATTTAGGCCTTAGGGTTTCACTGTTTCCATGCGAAGTCAATTTTGTGAGAGAGACTATTCTTATGAATTCCTTCGATTTCGTAACTAACTTGTGCTTCTTACTTCGTCGCTGTCCATGTTTTCCAATTTTTTAAATTCTTAGGGTTTAGGATTTTATTAAGTCCATTACGTAATATGAATATGCTTGAACTTAATTGTCGGGGGTGAAGTCTGAATTTCATAATTCTGGTGATTGCGTTCTTTGTAGGAGCTTTTATATCAGCTAGGTGTCATCTAGCTGATGCCGTCAAGCTTATTGAAGATAACTTAGACAGTGACAATCTCGATCGGTTTAAGAAATCTTGCTTCGGGCATTTGATGGATCTGGGACACAAGAAATTGAACTTTCAACTTCAATTAATTTATCCAACTCTACTTAATAATTTTAGTGATATAAAGCGGTCTAAGAGTGTTCATGTCTTCCAATTTAACAACCATATTATAGAGTTTAGCAAACAAGATTATTATGTCATGACCGGACTCTATTTCGGCGCTACTCAAAAACCCCCTATGCAGTCTGAGCTTGTTTCCTCCGTATTTGGTCAACGCGGCACCATTAAGTACGTTGATATCAAGGAGGCATTTGTAGATTCATGTGATGAAAAGCATGGTGGTGGAGACCGTTGTTTAAAACTTGCATTACTTGTTTTTTTATATGGTGTCCTTCTTCCTCGTGATAATACAGACAAGACTGTGGTCACGCGTTACCTACATATTGCCGATTCGATTGAAAAATTCAACAATTGGCCATGGGGAGAGATTAGTTATAATTATTTATGTGACGAGCTGTTTAAGTCATACGATCGCATGATGAAACAAATAGAAGCAGAATGCCAGCAGCCCGCAATTGATGTATTTGGCTTCCTGTTTGCATTACAAACATGGTTTCATGAGGTTTTGCCTTCAGTTTGTGAAAAAATAGCTGTCAGAGAACCTTCTTGGTCTTCTACTTTTCCTCGTGTATTACGATGGAAAAATAAGGGGGTATGGCGATATCCGAAAGTTAAGAAATTGTTGGAAGACCCTTACCTTGTTGTGGTAAGATTAAGTATAATTAAGCAATGTTTCATACAGTAATAAGTTGTTTGATTAAAACATTATTATGTAATGACTTGGTTTTATTCCATGTGTTTTGCAGAGGCCTATGGTTTTGTCAAGCTTGGAAAACTCCTTGCTTCCTCCCATTGCTATGTTCTTTGTGGAGGAGCCAGCATGCCCTTCCAATGTCCGAGAGAAAAAGAGAGTGGTTAAGAGGAAATTGTCGAATTGTTGTTGTGGTCCATTCTCTACTAAACCAGTTAAGAAAAAATATAGACTCCGTTCATTGGTGGAAGAGGGTGATGCTAGAGTAAATGAACATCTTCCTCCAATTCAGAAGAAATTGTTAGTCCGCGTGCAAAAGCTCGAACACACATGTGCCAACATAAGTGAGAAACTAGATTTGATTTGGGAATCCATGAAGGCTGCTCACACCACAAATGAGCATCAGGATGATGATGGTGGTTATAATTATGGTGAAGCTGTGTTACCAAAAAAACCAACTGTGGATGATTGTATGGATGTCGTGGTTGATAGTGATACACATTGTGTGGGCGACGATAAAGTTGTCGTGGCTGTTGATATTAAGGTTAAAGAAACTTTTGGTATGGATGATGATGATGATCATCAAGATGATGATGATGGTGACGATAATGATGATGAAGCTGTTTTACCAAAAAAACCAACTCTTGATGATCGTAAGGATGCTATGGTGGTTGATAGTGATACACATTGTGTGGGCGACGATAAAGGTGTCGTGGTTGTTGATACTGCAGTTAAAGAAACTTTTGGTATTGATGATGATGTTGATGCAGCTGTGTTAAAACAAAAACAAAGTCCAGATGATTTGAAACAGACGTTTGACACGTGGCAATGGTGGTTTATGGATGAAAATATATATTCATCGATGGTTGAATAATTTTTTTTGTAGTGAATTAACTATTTTTTTGTTTGAATTGGTGATACTGATTTGTTTATATCAAGATCTAAATGAATGTTGGAATAACTTTTTAATGCATTATTCAATGTTTGTTCATATTAAGATCTAAATGAATGAATGTTGGAATAACTTTTTAATGCATTATCCAATGTTTGTTCATCCTAACAGTAAGAAATTAAGATTGGATGGTTGCTTCGTTTGAGCATCAACTTAATTTTTATTTTTTATCTTATTTTTATTTTTGTGTTTATGTAGTGTGACGCCGTTTTTCGCTAAACGACTATGATTTTTACTGCATTTAAATCGGAATTACATAGACGAGATATGGGACTATTAATCAATTTTCTTTTATTTCTTGTCATTGCTGGTTGAAGTAATCGGCGAATCTTGGTCGGAATTGAATACATAAGGTAGTCGACTTATTCCATGATCTTTCATTTCTTGTCGGATTAATTATCAACTTTTCTGTAATGAATTGGGAAAAAAATCCCAGACATATTAACAACTAGAGGTAGTGCGAGAAAATTTAGTAAGGTTTCATGTGTTGTAGGAGAGAATAATGACCAAAAACGAAAAATGACTACTTTTAGTAGACCTTTCAAAATACAATACTATATCAGTCTAAATATGTTGGACAGAGATTATTATGCAAACCTCAACAGTAACATCAGCATGACAACTCTTCCTTTTTGGTTTCGATTTCATACTCCTCTTTTTTTTATTCTCTTATGTTTCTTCATTCCCCATCTCGCAAATACAGTCCGTCGTCGCGAACACCTAATCCAGTTGAAGAAGATGAGTAGCCGCCACCAGAACAGGTAAAAATTTGACTTCCCCTTTGTGATTTCGAGTAGCCCTCAACAATCTTAATATGTGACCGCTAATTTCTGTATGAATTTATGAATTACCGAATAATCTTGATTTCGAGTAGCCCTCAACAATCTCAACAATTTATGAATTACCGAATAATTTTGATTTTGCGCCGTGATTAACTGATTGATGGTGAATTTTACGAAATTGTTAATTTTTCTTCTTCTTCAACCAACCAATACTTAGCTGGCCCACATAAAATATTAAATCAAAAATTGCATATTACAAACGGGAGTTAAATTTCCGTCACGAATTGGGTTCGATAAATTGTTAATAATCATTTTTATTAGGCTTAATCAGGATTTACTAATATTTTCAATTTTCACATTTTTAGCTAATAATTTAACATATTGATTATTTATATCATAATTAACTTTTTCTAAAAAAAACACGAAAAGTAAAATAATTAAATTAAAACTTGCACAGCACATCACAACACAGCTCCTCTTGTAGAAACGGAACGGCGTCGTTCCTGATTTGCATAAATTCAAACCATTCGAATTAAATTGAGCCCTAGTACCGCAATCCAAATAGAAATCGGGAGGTGAGAGGATAAAAGTTGTAGAGACGAAGGCGACTGAGGGGAATTCATGGCTAGTTCAAGCGCATCGGACAATTCGGTCCAAATTATGAATCCCCCAAGGTTGTTGAAGACGCCCAGGTGGTTGAATCGGCCCATATTTTGCAAATGTGGAATCGCAAAGTTCGAGACTTCGCATACCCCGCAGGATCCCGAGAGGCGCTACTATTGTTGTCATCGCATAGGGGTGGGTATTTCTGTCGTGTAATTAAGATCAGGATTCTTTGTTTTGCTTTTATTTTTTTGCCCTAATTTTTGCACTAATTTTTGCCCTAATTATTGCCCTAAGTCAAGTGATCAATGTGGAATGTGGGACTGGTTTGATGCTGAACTGTCGGACTATTACAAACAATGTTGGCATAATATGAAGCTTGAGCTGGAACAACAGGTGAGACATCTCAACGCAGCAAATAAGGCTATTGAAGAGCTGCAGTCCACCAATGAGGAACTACATGCTATTATTGATACTCAGCAATTGAATATTAAGGCTCAGCAGTTGAAGTTAGGGGTTTTCAAGTTCCTATTTGCCTTTGTGGCATTGATGTGTGTTTTTATTTTTGTGAAGTAGATGGCTACTAGATGCAGTGGATTAGTGTAGCATTGAAGATTAGGGCTCAGCAGTTTAAGATCATGATTTCTATGCTATGTTTATTATCTACTTGTCCATTAGATTAATTAGATAGAAGTTCATGATCTTGCTTATTTCCACAGAATATTTGAGCTTCATGATCATGGACATGCTCCAATTAACTAACTAACATTTGAATTTGATGATGAAGAAGCACACATACATGACATTCAACAAATAATCATTCGAGCTTCAAACTGTCCCTACAAAATAATATAGATGCATCCTCACAGCACATCAACCATTAGCTGCATCTCACAGCTTCAACATATTAAGGATGCATCTCTAAACTAAACAGTAATGTAAATCAAGTACTTGTTTAGACATATTGACAAAATAGGATTCTGAGATCCTCCAAATCAAGTTTTTCACATCCAGTTTTTCAAAAGATAGATTGTATCCCTCAATCTCAAGGAGCGGCTAAAGGAGCAGCTTCGGGGATGTTTACTGGTGGCTCGTCGAGCGCTGCTGCTACTCCATACGCATGGAGCATAACACAGTACTCACGCCTATATTGTGTAGCGTGACCGAGCAGCACATCTTCAATCCGGCCGAAGTTGCAAAGGGACTCCACGTATTTGGCAGAGAGAACTCCACAATTGACTGCATCAACTTGTGGAAGCAAGTCCCTTGATAGCACAACCTCCCAGTAATCACGCAGAGGATTCGTCTCGTCCCACCCCTTTCTTTCCCACAGCCTCTCCTCCCGAAGGAGAGTTGGAAGGTGACCGCTCAAGGTAATGAAGGGTGGAGAAATATCATCCCATCCCAAAAACATAGAGTCATAGACAAAACCCGCTGCTTCCGTAAATTCAGCTCGTAAGCCACCCAATGATTGCCTTTAACGTGCCCAATGCCGAACACCTTCTCAGCCCAACGCCAGCTGCTAGCGCATAGAAGCGGGTAGTGTCCTCGAATGTAGGGGCCAAGGGCACCCCTTGCAACATCGATGTCCCCATTGATCATACCATCCTGCCAAAATTAAATAAAAACATAGCTTCAGCTCTCCACCCACTGCTTATACAGATGATGATTCACCCAAGTAAAGGAAAATAGGGAATGGAATGTACAAAATAGATAAACCAAATAAACTTTGGCCTAGTTATTTTATCCATATTCATTAAAACACTTACCCAGGAAAAGTACTCAAGAATTGACCAGTCACGCATGTATACACCGCGATCGATGTCAAATTTCACCGCAAAGTAATTAAGAAGAGCATCGATGTGCTGCATGGAAAAATAAGTGAAGATTACAACATGCAGCAAAAAATGTGACAAATTATCATGATTGATATATATACCCCTTCGTGGAGGCGTATGCTTGGACTCCATAGCTCATCAAACCAGTTGACGTTGCCAAATCTCACAATTTCACATGGCAACCGCATAGTCAGAGGCCTAAATGATTAAGAGGTCACGAACACTTATTCACACTTCAAGACTATATGTATATAGATATTTGAAATAAGGGTTTATGTGTAGACAGTTAATTTCAAATATCAACATTGATCCAGTGCAATATTTCAAAGAAATTGAACATACGGTTGGCCATTTCTGGCACTTTCCAGCCATTGCAGAAATGGGCCAGCATCCATCTCTAGGGGGAAAGCTGATGCTTGAGGGTCCATGGCACAAGGGTTGAATTTCCGAGCTTCTGGGGGGCTGCCCTTTATCCCTATGATTTCACAATCAGTCTGCGAAGCACAGTCTCGTCCCAATTTAGACTGAATAATGTGCTGAGACTGTATAATCTGCAGCAACATTTCCTCATGTTGTGCCAGCTGAGCACGCACATCAGCAATCATGCTCATGCTTTCACTCTCTTGTTAATACATATGATTCTCCGATTAATTTACCAGAACAACCTAAATAATTACAAGCTACAAAACAGACAAAAAAGCTTCATAACTGAGGAGATTTTTCCTTAGGCATCTCTTCTAAACCCTAAAATTCATCTCTAAACTGTGATACATAAATAAAGAAACAAACAAAACAGACATGAGACAAAAAAACAAAAAACCAAGGAACGAGTTTCACCTTTTGTTTATCGGCGCTAGCGACGGATGAAGGTGGTGACTTGTTGAGTGGTTGGGTTAGCGTCCATGGAAATTTTCCGTCGAAGCGACGACTGGCCACTTCCTTTCTTGAGAGTTGCTTAAACGGTCTTCTCTTGTTCACTCTGGCCCGCCGAATCTCCATCAGAGCAGGAGTAGGCTTCATATCATCGTTGAAGAGACGACGTGCTTTCAGGCAGTGAGTCTTGTGGATTCTTCGGCGGGGCTCAGTCACGAAAGGCTTACCTTTCTCAGGCGGAGTCACCCGCAAAGGAGAGCAGTGGGAGGAAGATGATGCCCCCTTTCTTTTGCTTTTGCGTCGGTTGTCGTTCACCTTATCCATTTTCGGTGCAATGTAAATGTGAGGGAGAAGAAGAACTGAAGAAGACAATAGCGTACAATATTATAGAAGAGATAGTAGTTGGGGTATATTTGTCCAGAAAAAAAAAGATTGAATCTTAAATCGAATTCTTCAATCTTTGCCTTATTACTCTCCATATATGGATAAAAATTGAATGGCGATAAAGATATAGAGATATCTATCTTCGATCTATAAGATCTTATACAGTCGAAACGTTGAAAGTTCATTCTTCGACCGGATTCTGCAAATCGAGTACTGGACGATGAAGAATAAATTTGAAATAAAAAAAAGACTCGACCGTCCAAGGGTCATGTGATCCCCTCACGTGCACATATCGGTCAAAACTAGTGAAAACTTCCAATACCGTTGACTAAACCCACGTTTTGTCTTGCCACGTGGCGGCCATCCGCTGCTCGACTCGCGGACGCTCGACCTAGCATTGACTTAGCCCTTAAAGCCCCTCCTTCCTCTTTACTGGCGGACGCCACGCGTCATTTCGATCCGCGTGTGAGATCCATGTGCTGCACGTGGGTCTCACGCGCCCAGTTTTTTTTTTTTAATTTTTTTTATTTCTAGATTTTTCTCCCCGGCGGAGCCTTCGGTTCCAATTTTACGGCTCCGCCTTCGCTTCAATTTACTAAAATAAGGATAACCGGCGGGCAATAATTTGAACTTTTTCGGCTCGCTTCGAGGCCTTCGACTCCCCTCGCTCGAATCTTGACCATAGAAGAAACGACAAACAATAAAAAAAAAGGGGGAAAAAAAAAAAACTGGTCAAAGGGGGAGTTGACCCGGGTCAAATCCAGGTCAAAGGGATCGGGTGTTTTACAGTGCAACAGTTGCACCAGAGTTTTTATCTACTTAAAATTAAAAAGTTGTATGAATAAATAAAGGAAATAAATGAAAAGAAAATGAAAGAAATAAAGAATTTAAAGAGAGAGAGAGATTGAAAATAGAAAGAAAATCAACGAAAATATACAAATTGAATGGGGTGCATTACTGACTGCACACGAAGAAAAAATTCCAAAAGACGTGAAGTTTGAATATTTAATAGTACTACATTCAAATAGTAGTACTCCCTCCCTCTCTTTCTATTCATCTCATTTGAAACGGAAACAGAGATTAAGAAAAAAAAAAGATATAAATGATGTGTTTAGTGTAGTGAATAAAGTGATATAAAGTATTTTTTAATTGATAAAGTGATATAAAATATTTTTGAAATGATATAAAGTGATATAAAGTGAATAAAAGTGAATAAAACATTTTTTAATTATTTCCTTAAATAGAAAGTGAGACAAGTAGATTGAAACACTCAAAATAAAAAGTGAAACAAGTAGAATAGGATTGAGAGAGTAATAGATATTATCAGTGAAGTGTGAATAAAAAGATTTTCGGATTCAATCTATACCTCTTTTTTTTTCTGGATAAAAAAAATCTTGACTATTTGTCTAAATTACTCGACGAATCAAAAAAATAATTGGTGGTAAAGTAACTTTAAACACGTATTGATTTAACTTTTTAATGGTTATAATTCTTGTTTGCCTTTGTAGATTTTTTTTTTTTTTTTTTTTTTTTTTTTTTTTTGATATCGTGGGAACCCGCAGCCGCTACCTTTGGTGCGCACTGGGTAAACCCCCGTCCCTTGTGCAGTAGCCTGCAAACCACACAGGGCAGGTAAACCACACTTTTCAAGTACAGGTGTGACAGGCTCGACCTATAGAGGCGTTTCATGAGGTTCGAACCTGAGACCTCTCAATCTCAAGTGCTCATTTTTTACCACTAGGCCATCCCCAAGGGGACAAAAATCAGAAATGCAGCTATTAGGAATAGAACCTGAGTTGCTGCCTTTTGAAAAGGATGTCGCCACCATTACAATAGATCTCCTACTTAAATAAAAATGATAAAATAACACAAAATAAAAAAATATAAGGTTAAATATAATGTATTATGTGGGTCCTATACTATAAATGGAAGTAGCAATCATTTCGTGGACGGACTTAAATAGTAAAAGTGACAATCATCTTGTAGATATAGTTTTAATATGAAGTGGTTAAATATCAAAATTAAAAGTTTAACGTGCAGCGCATCTCTTAAATTCCTTATCCAACGAATTCTGATGGCTCCATGAAGCCTCCATCTCATTTCTCGAACTTATTTCTCCCCCTTCTAATCATGATATTAGTTTGAACCTCAATTTAGGATTATTCAGGTTAGAAATTGCAATTTCCACGCTAAGTTACAAATGTACTTCCTATAATCTTATAAAATAATAGGGTCAATTGTCAAAAGTTAAAAATGTGTTTCGCTTAGTTCTTCTTCTTTATCTATTTAATTTTTTAGAAGACTCGCACTCATGTCGAACAAAAATTTAACTTTTATTTTATATCCAAGCACAGCACAAAATACACAGGTATCTAGAGACGACCAGTTTTATAAAAAAGCACTAGATATTAGGTAAATGCTAAAATAAATCAATATTCAAACCGTCCAAACTTTTAGTCTATATGTGACCTAGATTAATTTCGGTTAGTCAAGTTGAAGAAATGTCGGAGGATGCTGAAAATCAATTAGAACATAAATAATAATTCGATTTCATTTATTTTTTCTATAATCAATTATGTCGATATTACGTACTTACATTGTGTTCAATTCGGAACACAAAGCACCTGTGTATACTACCAAACAACAAATTTGATTATTTCTTAAAAAAAAAAAAATACTACTTCAAAACTGGATACTAACGTAACCAAGAAATGAAAATTATTATAGGCCTTTAAAGAAAAAAGAAACTTATTTTGGGTTTCCTAAAAAAAGAAAAGTATTTTGGGTTTGGGCCCAAAACATTTTAGCGTAAAAGCCCATTATACGATGACGAACAAAACAGTGATCAATAATAATCAATGAATTCTCTCTCCTTCATCAAAATCCCCTACAAAATCCAAATCAGGTTTTCCTCTTGCTATCTTAATCTCAATACCTGGGAACAATGATCAGCGTTCTAGCTCAGGTTTGTCTTTTTTGTTTCTCTTTCTTCTTACTTTATCAAAACAATCCCCTCAATTTGGGCGATTTGTGAATTCATTTTTTAATACATATCAATTCTGTATTTTGATTTGTGCGTATGCATATATGTATGTATATGCGTAGGAGCGTCTCTTAGGCGCGGCGCTGGGGAGCATCTTAACCGGTGTCGTAGTTTTTGAGCAGCGTAAAGGCATCTATCAATCCATTCATCACTATGAACCCCAGGTAAATACTTTTTGTTCAATATTTTCCATGGATTTCTTTTTTTTTTTCTTTCCTCTTTTTTTAAATTAATTATGAGTTGCTGGCTAGGTGGAATTTATTAATTGTGCGAATGTTGGTTGAACATACAGTAATTTGGGTAGAAAATGTAGCTGTATTTTGTTGATTGTTTGATTGGGTTAGTTAAGTGGATGATGCCCTAATTGTCCTTCTTTTCTTGGTAGATTGGCTTTAGTTTTGTGAAAATTGAAATGGGGGTTTCAAGTAACTGCTGAATTTTCTTTTTGTTCTTCTATGAAAAATTGAAATGGGAGGTACAACCATAATTCGGATATGAAGATAAAATCTTACCCTTTTGTGTTGTTATCAATCTTTTCTATGAAGATACTTATATGCTTTCCTTGGATTGCTAGAACCCTTTAACCTTCAATGTTTTGAATTTTACTATGTTATAAAGTATCAAGTATGTCACATTTAATACAAGAGACCATCTGACTAAAGATTAGAAAACTTAATTACAAGGTTGACTGCATATAGGCATCCCCTTGCCGCTTCAAATTGGGAATGGAAGAGAGAGAAAGAGTAGTACACAAAAGAAAAATTACATTCAAGTCAGGATTAACCCAAATTGGGGAAAGGAAAAGGAGAAATATAAAGAAAAAGACGGGTTCCAAACTAAATAAGTCCTTCATGCATGCTATGCAAGTCTTCCTGTGTTCATGCACTGGTTTCTAGCATGGTTGAAATTCTTTGTTGTTAATATTTCCTTAGACATTGCATGATGATACGCACTTCAGAGCTAAAGAGCAACAAAAGTTTCAATCACCTATTTGGATAGAAATCATAGAATATTTAATAGCAATATTATATATGCAGAGGAACACATTGGTTTTATTTGTACACATGCAATCGTTAATTTACCATTTATCTAGTTAGACTAGTTTACATGTGCTATTAATTATTATGTTTCGTGATTCAAAAGTCCATAACTAGTTAGGTCCCTAAGCTCTCTATGGGTGAGACATAGTTATGATTAGGATATATGCTAGTCTAACAGCTTGCAAAATGAAATGATGGTTATTCCTTCTCTCTTTTCTAGGGATACTGGTTATTCCCAATGGTGAGTGATTGCCGAAACTGCTGTTTGAGTGAAAAATGGGGATAGTTATAAGTTGACAGTATAACACGTTGTTTCCTATGAATTACGCCAATTTTTTTTTAATTGGATTACAACACTAATTTCTTGTTAGAACATGAAAAATATGCATGCTTTATTTATTTATTTTTAGTAAAATGAACAATTCTGTGGTTTCAGACTTTCAGTCTCTATATTGCCTCTAATTCTTATCTCCAATAAAATTATTCTTGTTGGGTCTGAATTTGAGTGCTGGAATTGATTTTGTATTATTTCCTAAACTTGATTGTCGCATTTAATTATGTTCATCTTGGAACGTAAAGCCTTAGTTCCATCAAATGCTATTTCCTTAGTATTTTGGTGAAAAAAATTCTTGAATCCACCAAATCACCTTAAACTTTAAAGATGGATTTTAGTAGTTAAACATCTTTGGCTTCTAAATGTTAGTTGTGGTGCTTTGCGCTTTAATATCGAATATGACGAAGCTACTTTTTGATGATCTTTGCAAAGAATGTTCTTGGATCTGCTTACAACACATTTGAACCTTCATGATGGAATCATGGAAATGACAGTAAGATGTCTCCTGCGCATGGATTCTGTAAAGTAGTTGTGGGGATTCACACTTAACTTTAGATTGAATCGTTACTTCTAAGATGATGTTGATGCTAAACACTTTTGAACTTGTCTTGAAAATCTTCGATTTTCCTCTGTAGTAGAGGAAATTTCTTCACTTCATTTCTATACTTCTGACCTCTGACTTCACTACTAATTGATACCTTCAAATACCTTAGGAACCTTTTGTTGATACTTGTTAGCTGTGGAAGTTTTCCATATTTGTCGATTTAACATTTCAAGTGCACTTCGTGTCTCCCATCTTATTTGCAAGGCATGATCTTTGCCTTCCTACCTTTTTTGGAAGGTGTAAATTGTTACAAAATTGTTGGAAAAATTGAGTGTTCATAGGTTTCTTGGCTTCTAATTTCATATGCATTCTCCTTTTAGAATGGAAAGTTTTCATTTCTACAGGATTCATCTCTAGTTGCAGAATCTGGAAACATGGAAGTTTTCGATTGGTTGATGAAAAATAGTTAAATTATTATTTAACTGTGTAATTTAGAAATTAAATCTGATTAACTTGTCATCATTTTACTTGGTAGAAATTTGATTGTGTGTGTGTGTGTGTGTGTGTGTGTGTGTGTGTGTCAACTCTTTTTTTACGGTGTTGGACATGCTACCTCTTTTTTTATGAACATCACCCCATTGGATTTTGGACTTTGCATATACAATAGTCTATATGCATGTTTGATAGACATGTGAAAGATCCAATGGGCTCAGGTAAGCAGCTGTAAGGGCAGCATTAAACCTTTTCTTCCTTTTTTGAGTGATTTTATTTTTTTTATGTGACTTGAACTTCTATATAAAATACTTTTCAGCCAACAGAGCCTATTTTTGGCCGGAAGTCTCGCCAAGAGTTTGCGCACATGTGGAATAAATCTGTGGATAACACATTTGGACCTATGATTGAGTATCTAAGCTCACGTGGGTGGTAGGAATACTCCCATGCTAAGAACTGTCTGAAGGTTTTCTTTGTTATCTAAGATATTAACTGCCATGGGTCGTTCCATCTCCGGCTAACTTGTTGTTTTTCTTGATTTGTTTATTGGGTGGACGAGCATGGATGTAAGCGTGCACATGGTAGATCATGTAGCAATATGTACAATTTTTTCCAAATATAAGTCTTTGATTGAGATTGAACATGTGTTGTTCTAATGTTTCTTCATTGTTTTTGTTGCATCTCTGGGCCATTTGGCTTTCCTTAGGTTGATGCCTTGGGTAATTGCAGTCTTCCCTTTCTTGATCTTGGGGGCTATAGTTTTGTTTAACATTGCTGTAGATGTTTGTTACCTATCCTGTTTATTTAATCAACTCCAGGTAATGATTTGTGCTTGTTGCATGTATCTACATTATATATATAAAAATATATTACTCCCTCCGTTTACGAAATGGTTGTTATATTGTGGGCGACACGGGTTTTAAGAAAATAGTAGATAGTAGTCGATAATAGTGAGTTTTGTTGTGAGTGGAGTGAGAGTCTCATTTTGAGTGAAGTACTGAGAAATATAAGGTTAAATATAATGTATTATGTGGGTCCTATACTATAAATGGAAGTAGCAATCATTTCGTGGACGGACTTAAATAGTAAAAGTGACAATCATCTTGTGGACGGATTTAAATGGTAAAAGTGACAACCATCTTGTGGACTGAGGGGTATGTGTTTATGAATGTCGGAGATCATGGATTCATATTTCTGGGTTCCTCCTTTATTGGGCTTAGTTATGATGTCGTGGTGAGTTGGCTTGCGTATAAAGTTACAAATTTCCTATGCACTAAATCATTGGTTTTCTGTTTTCCTGACCAGAAACATTCCCTCTCAAAACTCCTTGTTTTCTTGTCTATATGACAATGTTGTTATTGGTGGACGTGTCTGCATAGGCTTTCTACTTTAAAATAAAATATCCTCGAGTACATGTCATCCAACTTCTCATTTTGCTCTTGTTTGGTTTTTTATGCAATCATCAAGTGTATCAAGCATAAACAAGAAGCCCATTTTTATTTTATTTTTACTCTTATTGGATCTTTAAATTATCATAATTTTTTGGAAATTGTTGTTTGAAAAATCTCATTAAGGAACCGTGTCACGTCACGTGAAAACAATAATTACAAAGCAAATTTAATAAATAGTCCCCGTGAAATATCTCTATACACGGACAACTTCATACAAGAACGAGAAGGAGAATGTGGTAGAAATGTGGTCATACAAATATTTCATATGTAGTAACAAAAAAAGTTGCATGAATGGATATAAAGAAGGGAATTGAAGGTGCAAACAAATTATCTCAAGCCTGGGCGTGCTGCTCGGGTTTGGCTCTCTCAAGGTTAGCTTTCCTCTTGCTCATCACGTAATAAACTCCCATTCCCGCGACGACCACGAAGAGGAAACTTATAGAGATTCCGGCAATGCCACCAGCTCCTAGCTTGTGGCCGCCATCTGTGGTGAGGGTCTGGCTCTGGTGGGCTGGAGCCGACTTCACGGTGGCTGCTAGAGGCAATGTGGAACAGTGTGATGAGTCGCAGGGGTGTGTTGTGCCCGGGTGGAAGAATGCGAATGCTTCTGGGGAGACCGCGACGGGGGGCTCGCTGTTTAGACCGTGAGCTCGGTCGTCTTCAGCTGTGGAAAGAGATAGGAATGAAATTAGGACGTATGCAAGAAGAGAAGCCATTGAGGAGGAGTAGGAGCTGGGGCTCACGTTTTTCTAGAGGGGGTTTGGTTATGAGCTGAGTGTTATTTGATGTGGTTAACTATAACTTATATATAGTATAGATTGTAAATTGAGTTAGGTAGTGTTGGCTTTATTTGGAAAATAAAATTGAGAATTGAAGTTAATGGTGTCACACTTTTTGTGCCATATTCCCGTGCTTTGTACCCTTTTTTTTAATTGTGTGTTGAGGTCCCTCTTCTTTTATTGTTGTTGCGCTACATTTTGGAAAATATTTTAGTACTAGCTAGTAACATTTTGGGTCACGCGAAAATTATACCCTCATTTATCCTCAAACACAAGACACGTATATACGTTTGTATTGAACTTTTTGTGTGCATATGTTGTTTTGGAAAATATAGTATATTAGTTTTTTTTTTAATCATAAGAATAATTTCTGAAGAAATAAAAGAGATTATATTTGGTCCAACCACTCACAATTTATGTACTGGATTTGTGGTACTACTCAAGTAGGTAAATCATTGACTAATTTGGTTGAACGAACTCACATTCCCAATTAATTAGTGCTACTCAAGTAGCTAGTTAATCAGAGATTATTGCCCATATCAATAAATAGTATTACTACATTATATAATATATAGATATCATTAGTTGTATTGATATCATTCGATCTTCCTCCTTAAGACTCCTCAGAATCATCAATTCTTCCCACATATTTTTGTGTCTTTTTCATAAAAACAGGGCTGTGGCTAGCTATAGGATTCTATGTTTTATTTGTATTTTCTTCTAAACATTAGTAATATTTATTAATGCATCATATATGCAAAACATTAACCGACAAAAATAAAATACAAGATGAAACAAATTAAATTTCTGGGCCGAATGGGAAATGGGAAGATGAAACAGTGAAAGCACAAATTGTATGCAATTCATGCGTAAAAACTTGCATGGACCGGCTTGTAGTACCTATTCCATATAGTTATCAGTAATACAATTGGTGTAATAAATCTCTTTCTCTAACCTACTTATTGAAAATGACTAGTAGTAGTAATTAAGTTTCATTTCCATGCACTAACAATTTCATGATTGATTGATTTTACAAGTACTTATTATGTACAATTGAAATATGTATATCGTTCTAAATAAAGAGATCAAGTGGTAACCAACTAATCAATATACTTGTCTCCTCAATTAATACTCAATTAATTGAAAACTATTTGAAGTTGGAGAATTACAATAACAAAAGAAGCACATTTGGCAATGCACTGTGTGGACGATATGGAAGGCGAGGAACGACGTTATTTTTAATGGAATGAACACGTCTTGTACTAAATTAGTAGAAGGCGTGAAAATCAATTCGTGGAAATGGTTACGAGCTCACTTCCCCGTCTCTTTTTGTTATTCTTTAAATGATTGGTGCTTAAGTCCGATAGATTGTATACCTTCTTCATTGTAAACTTTACTCTTGTAAGGGCTGAGTACCCCTTGTACTCATTTTATTTATTACATTCATCTTTACCTTTAAAAAAAAACAAAAGAAGCACATTTATAATAATTTGAATGTCATTATGATCCTTTCTATTAAAAATAAATAAAAAGAATTAAGCAAGTTATACACGTAGCTTAAAGGACCAGCAAAGGGTAGTAAAAAATGGATGGAGATGGTGAGTGCAATTATAAGAGGAACTGCTGCACCATTTTCAAAGCAAAGTGTATTCTCACAATTATTACATTTATTTTTGGATGCACACATTATTAAAAAGTTGCAAACGCATGCTATATAGCACAAATCAGTGAAATCACTCCGTCCTCTTCCCCACCCCCAAATGTGTGTGTGAGAGAGAGAGAGAGAGAGAGAGGCTTCACAAGATTTATGCATCTGATCAATTAATGTTCACAGATCTTTTAACAAATAAGTACTACTACTCTACGATTTAAAGTCTTATTTGGTGTTGGGCACGAAAACTAAGAAAACTAGTAAAGTTGTTGTGAGTAGAGTTAAGGTCCCACTTACTGAGAGTGGAAGAAGTGGATTGGAAATTGTTGTGAGTGGTATAAGGGTTCCACATATTGTGAGTGGAAGAATTTAGATGAGAGTAGAAGTTATTGTAGATCTCACTTGATGTGAGTGGAAAAAGATAAATAGGATTTTATTTCGTTGACAAATATTTTGGGGTAAGTAGGACTTTAAATCGTGGACGGATGAAGTATTTGTTATCTGCCAAAACGGGTAGATCAGGATAATGGCCAAAAAAATATTTTACATCTAACTATTGTATAAAAATTCGAAAAAATATGCTCCCTCTGTCACGTTCACTACATCTATCTTTTTTCAAATTGACGTCTCACTCATTTTCTCTATGTTCAAATAATGAAAGAATGCACCATTCAAAACATTATAAATGTAACACGACCTATTCATTTTTTATCTTTTTACCATTTATTTTTAATCTCTATGTACATCACTACATAGACATAATAAGTGTGGTTTACCTGCTCTGTGTGGTTTGCAGGCTACTGTACAAGGGTCGGGGGTTTACCCAGTACGCATCGAAGGTAGCGGCTGCGGGTTCCCACGATATAAAAAAAAAAAGTGTGATGGAGAGAGTATTTATTTCTTTGAGTGAAAGGATCTGTTTAGAGATCCTTGAGTATCAATTAATTTGTCAACTTGTGGAGTTAGAACAAATCAAGCACTTGTTACATTCTACTAAGTACAGGTTCATCGTGTTTGGATAAAATAAAATTAACATAAAATGGCAACTCGCTATTCAAACTTTTCTTAGATGGACATAATCAATTTATAAACAAATCATTTTATTTAGTTGCATTTATCATGTGGTGGCTGGCATGAGGACGATACAATTTACAAGAAATGAAAAGGTTGAGTCATACCATAGAGTGATATTGTTTGAGTGGGCATTACATACATTCAACATTTTATTGTTTTTCCTTTTTAGAGCAAAACATTTAATTGTTAATACAGCTGCACCAGCATTATAACTAGAGTTAGTAGTTACTCAATGGCCCAATATAGTAACCAAATTTTGAAATTTAACAGCTTAACAAATTGGTTCGAACTTGATTACAGAACGGATGAAACATATATCTTACAATGTGTTGACAAAATTATAGCCCGCTAAAGCTAAAGGCCCATCCAAATTTTATGGATATAAATACTCCTGTGTGTTATAACACCAAACAAACGGTTGCGGGTTGCGCTCCATCGAATTTTATATTAAAATTAAATTACTTTTTTTACAGAATAATTTTTTTTTAGTATTAATTAACTTTAGTTGCATCTATTCAAATATTAATTAACTTATTTTTTTTAAGTAAAAATAAATACAAAGATAAAGGAAATAAAGCAATATCAGCTAAAATTTCATCTTGATTTGGTAGTGTTTCTGGAGACTCGAGTGAAGGAAAGGAATTTCAGGAAAATAAGTGGTAAATTGTGTATGAATTGGGAATTCTTACACAACTATGCACCTGCAAGAAATGGTAGAATTTGAGTGAGTTGGAATCCCAAAAGAGTAGATGTTCAAGAGGTAGAAACTCATGAGCAAGATATTTTATGTCAAGTTACAGAGTTATATAGTGGAATTTCATTTCGTCTTGTTGCTATATATGGCTTGCATACTATAGAAACTAGAAGATCTTTGTGGCAATTTATATGCTCAGTTTGTAAAAGAATTCGGAGTCCTATTTTGTTAGGGGGAGACTGCAACGTTGTGCTCACTATGGAAGATAAATTTCAGGGTAATCCCATAATAGAAGATGAGACTAGAGATTTTGAGCAGTGTATTAGACAAAATGAGCTTAGTCTCATAAGAATGAATGGAAATGACTATACATGGTCAAATAATCAGATGGGGGAAGCTAGGATTCTCTCTTTGATTCACAGGTGTTTTGGTAATGCAAATTGGTGCAGAGAATTCACTAATGTTCAAGTTGAGATCATGGAGAGGAATGTATCTGATCACTATCCATTACTGCTGAAAATTGGAAGTGCAGAGAGGATTTCATCATCTCAATTCAGGTTTATAAATGCTATAGCTAACCACCCTGAATTCATGCCCACTGTTTCAGAGATTTGGCGATCACAACTTCACAAACAGAAACTGCTTGATGTGTGGTATAAGCTCCATAAATTGAAGAAACCTCTCAAGAAGATTAGCAATTGTCATTATAGAAACATTCCTGAGAGATTGAGTAAGCTGAGAGCTGAGTTGAGTGAAATTCAGGAGAAGGTGGTTATTGACAAACTTAATCCACATCTCCTTGCAGAAGAAAAGAAAATCTTGGAAACCATAGAGAAATGGAGCAATGCAGAAGAAAGCATTTGGAAGCAGAAATCAAGAGCAGATTGGGATCAAACTAGGTGATTCAAATACACACTACTTCCATGCTTATGCTAAAGCAAAGACAGAGTCATAAGGACATCAAATTTCTCATATCTGCTAATGGAGATAGATGCACTACTCAAGCTCAAATCATGAAGGAAGTTATGGAATTCTATAAAGGCTTGATGGGAAGTGCAACAGAGACTTCACCCATGATTGATAAGAGAATAATTTCTTTGGGACCTAAGCTCTCAAATACCAATCAAACGAACTTGTGCTGTGAAGTGACAGATCAGGAGATTCAGCAAGCTCTATCACAAATGAATTCACTCAAAGCTCCAGGACTTGATGGATTCAATGCTCACTTTTTCAAGAAGGTTTGGGGTGTTATTGGGACTGAAGTGACTGCAGTAATCCAAGATTTCTTCAGGTCAGGAGTTCTCCCCAAATCCATTAACACAGCTTTAATTACTTTGCTTCCAAAAACTACAAATGCTTGTTCTATTAAGAATTTTAGACTGATGGTCCCGGTAATGAGTAACTGGTGTATGGAAGGGGGGGGGGAATACACCAGTTGCAATTTTTTGTTTTGCTTAACGTCTTTTCACTGAGATATACTGCTCATGTCAGTTTACTCACAACTGGAAGAGACAGTTGGAGTAGCTCTACAACTGAGTTGCTCAGTTTGAGCCAATCACAAAGTTGGTAGCTCAGCTGACTCCTATGCCTAAAGTTCAGCTGCTTGCACCAACTGAGGTTTTAAACATTATGCAATGCGAAAGATGGTGGAAGAGAAGCTCGTTACAATAACTGAAACCTTAGTGAAAGGGGAAGGTTAAATTCCCCAGTTAGTGCAGTGCATATGTTAGGGTCAGTTGGTTAGGTACATAAATTAAAATACTGAATGTAAAGTATAGAAAGTAAGCACACAATATTTTAACGTGGTTCTGAGATCGACCTCCTACGTCCACGACTTCCTTTTCGGGGAAGTAATCCACTAGTTAAGCTTACGTCTTAACTTTGGACACAACTTCTCTTCATGCCAACTGTATGCCTTCAGTTGCGTGGTTCAGTTGTGGAGTCAACTGAGCTGCTGTCCAACTGAGTACGTGCTTCAGTTGGGATTGATTTTCCAATTGACCTTGAGTCTCAACTGAGTGTGATCCCCCAGCTGAGTCTGGGCCTCAGTTGAGTTTGAGCCTCGATTGAGTTCTTCACGAACCTCCTTCTCTAGTCCGGCTAACTTTTTTTGCTTGACTCTTGTAAATATAAAATTTCTACGCTCAAACAGTGAGCTCTAGCTAAACAGACTAAAGGCAATCATCTACTCGGTCAAGGTCAATTGGGTTTTAGGCATCTTTCGAAACCTTTATAATTTTCCCAACAATTTTTTTCCTTTTTGATGATGCCAAAAGCCTAACTAACATCACCATCCTTTCCTAACTGATACCACAAACTGATACCAGCAAGACTAAAAGATAGGCTCGATTTTAGTCTTTAAAAGGAAAGTGTGAGCACAAAAAAATAAAAAAAAATGCTGACCTCGAACTTGGACAATGTGATGTTTGTCAACAAGTGAGGTCAACTACCGAAGACCTTTTAAAAACCAGCAACTTGTTATAATAGATAACAAATTGGGGAGAATTTTAACAGCAACTTGTTATAACAGATAATAATTGATCTTGCATGAGATAATCAGTGAAAACCAATCTGCATTCATCAAGGGTAGAGTAATCTATGACAACATTTTGTTAAGTCATGTGATTATTAAAGGGTATAACAGGAAAGGCATCTCTCCTCGCTGCATGATAAAGATAGATATTCAAAAGGCTTATTATACTGTGGAGTGGCCTTTTTTGAAATTTCTGCTGCTAGAATTAGTCTTCCCCTTTTTCTTTGTTCGGTGGATATCGGAATGTGTGACTATTGTATCTTATGCCTTCAACATTAATGGGGAAATAACATACTCTTTCGAAGCTAAGAGAAGGGTTGAGACAAGGTAATCCTATCTCTCCATACTTATTTGTTATATGTATGGGATACCTCCATAGATGTCTTACTGAACTACGGAAAAATTCTCTATTTAAGTTCGACCCTCGATGCAAAAAATTTGGACTTGTTCAGGTTTGTTTTGCTGATGATTTGCTTCTTTTTGCTCGAGGAGATATTGCTTCTATTAGACAGCTCATGAATGCCTTTAATAAGTTTTCTGAAGCATCTGGTTTGAAAGCTAATCCCACTAAGAGCAGTATATACTTTGGAGGAGTATCAAGCCAGGTTCAAGATCGGATTCTGAATGAGTTTGGATTAACTAAAGGAGAATTACCCTTTAAATACTTGGGAGTGCATCTGTCCTCCAAGAAGCTGGCCATATTGCAATGTCAACCCTTGTTGAAAAGGATTCTTGACAGAATAGAGTGTTGGTCTTCTAAATTGCTATCATATGCAGGTAGAATACAATTGCTTTAATCTATGTTGTTTGGAATTCAGGCTTACTGGTGCTAGATATTCATTCTTCCACATAAAGTTCTCTAAGTAATCCAAACAGCTTGTAAGATATTTCTATGGAAAGGTAAAGCCAAATTCAGAAGAAAAGCATTAGTAATTTGGGAACAACTTTGTAATCCTAAGCAAGCTGAGGGTTTGAACATCACAAACATCTGCTTATGGAACAAAACAATAGTATGTAAGCTTCTTTGGTGTTTGGCACAAAAAAAAAGATAGAATCTGGGTGAAGTGGACTCATGAATACTACATAAAGCAACAAGATTTATTCTCCATGCCTATCCCAACCCAATGCTCTTGGGTTTGTGAAGAAAATTTTGCAAGCACGGGATACACTTTTGAGGATTTCACGAGGTTAGTCTCCATGCTTTGATACTCAATTCTCCATTCGAAAAGTATACTTGGAGTTAAGAGGGCAGCCGCCACGGGTGGAATGGGCAAAGATGATATGTGACAATATTGCTCCACTCAAATGCATGTTCATTCTGTGGCTTGCTCTCTTGGGAAGGATGGCAACATGTGACGTTATTAGGAGATTTGGCATCCAGGTAAATGAAACTTGTAGCTTGTGTGATAATGCAGTTGAGGATATAAACCACATTTTCTTCCATTGTGAGTTTTTGGCTAAGGTGTGGCATGATGTGACTGCATGGGGGAAAATTTCTACAGTCTCAAGACCATGGAACGAGGAGAGAATGATGATCAATATGCAATGCAGATCTAATGCGGTCAAGCAAAGAGTTTATAGGCTTGTGATGGCAGTAGTTGTGTATCACATTTGGAGTGAACGGAAATCTTCAAAGGTTTCAAGAGAGAGCTTCTCCAGTGGAGGTAGTTGTGCGAAAATGTGAAATCATGATAGCTTTGAGCAGTCGAGGAGATCGAAAGATAGCTCGATACATGGGTATGAGTGGTCAGTAATTCGATTTATAGAACTGTGATGGCAGTCATTCAATTAGGTGAAGATATTTCCTTGCATGGAAAGTAGTAGTATGTAAGCAGGGTTTTGTGTTTGAGAGATGTTTGAACTGTTTTGTAACTCTAAGTTGGTGGAATAAAATTATTTACCAAAAAAAAAACAAATAATACAAAGATAGGGTGGATCAAGCATCCGTACGACGTGATCCAATATACGTGAGGTTTTTGTTACTTCCGTAAAAATGACGCGTTGAATTTAATTATACTAATACCATTTGCATGTATTATTCGAATTGGCAAATAAACATTATTACTTTAATTAATATATAAAAAGTATCATGCATGCTTCTTTATATATAGTAACACATTAAATATTTAATAGACTATAGTGATTCTTCTTTTATGATTATTAAAAAGAATTAATATCAATCATCTTGTAATTTTAATTTCTCTTTTAGGAGGAAAGGGCATCATTAATCAAATGGCTAACCATCACCAGCTGCAGAATTGTTTCTTAAAGTAATAGGACATGATAAGATAGATTAAGGCTATAACTCTATGAAAATGACATAAAACGATGTGTATTCAAACTTATTACTTTTCATTTAAGGCAAAGCACTAGTCGATAACTTAATTTATTGCATTTTTTTCAAGCTCCAACTCAAAATTCAATTCGTAGCATGCTAATTTACAATTCCGATGACACGTGGCATTGGCAACTATCCATTGATGTAATAAATATTTTCTTTTATTTTTTAATAGAAAATATTGCCTAATTATGCAATAATGATCTAATTCGAAATGGCTAAACCCCCACCCCCCAAAAAAATGCATAAATAATGTCGGACATGATAAGATATGGATTAATTAAGTTCTTACTCTATGAAAATGACATACAATGATGTGTGCGTAATTAATTAACTTTATAAAATTATAGCTTTTCATTAGGATGAAGCACTAAAGGGGCCCAATTCAGCTAATTAACATTTTTTATTCTTTAATGCCTTGTAGCGGAGTTGATATTTGATAATTTGATGTATACTTAAGCTTTAATTTAATGCATCTAATTTTCAATCTCCACATTGCAATAGTCATTATTATTTTTTAAGTAAAATAAATTAAAGGTTGCTGATACAGTTGTCATGTCTCTTGGTATATAGTTGACTCGTGGTGGTGGATAACATTTACAATTAATTTGCAGAAAGGGATAAAATTCGGATTAATCCAATATATAATATTCAATTATTTGTTATCATTAAAAAATTTAAGATCAGAACAATCAAGTGATAAGAATTTTACTTTAGTACATATGTATACTAAATAAATCCCAAACTAAACGAGAAAGAAAAACAGCAAGTGGTGTAAAAAAAAAAATACACAAACGATTTCTTAAATTTAAAAGATGAGAAGGAAATTAAAAATACACGGGCATTTAGGGCTTTACAAGAAAGAAGAAAGAAAAATTAAAGATAAAAAGCGAAGAAGAATTGAATACATGAAAGAAATAAAAAGATCGATATGATCATGCAAGAAGAAAATATACATTTGATGATCATGCCTGCCCATTCATTTTGATAATATATTATTAATTAGGCATTGCTCCTGAAAGATCCGAGAGCTTTTAGGGCTCCTGCCCTCAAGATGAATTGATGGTAAAATGCAGCAACGGCAGCTCCAATAAATGGTCCCACCCAGAATATCCACTGCAGATAAATTATAGAGATTATAATTGAGAAGATTGAATGAAAAATAGTATAATACGGTAAAAAAGAATAAAATTACATGGTGATCCCAGGCTTTGTCGTTGTTGTAGATGACGGCGGCGCCGAAGCTGCGGGCAGGGTTGATGCCGGTGCCGGTGATGGGGATAGTGGCCAAGTGAACCATGAAGACCGCAAATCCAATGGGAAGTGGAGCCAACACCTAATGCATGAATTTACAATATCACATCACATGCATGTCCTTAAATAATTAATCATCTTATCTTATCTTATCTTATCTTATCTTATCTTACAGGGACATGGGAGTCTCGGGCGCTTCTCTTGGGATCGGTGGCTGAGAAAACGGTGTACACAAGAACAAAGGTGCCGATGATCTCAGCTCCCAGACCAGTACCGGTGTTGTAGCCGTCGGCCAGCGAGTTGGCTCCGCCGCCGTGGCGGTTGTACAAGGACTTCTGGAAGGCTTTCACCAAACCCACACCGCAGACTGCACCCAAGCACTGACCCACCATGTACATCACCGCTCTTATCAGCGACACCTTCCGACCCAAAAATAGCCCCAATGTCACCGCCGGGTTTATGTGCCCACCTTCACGTACCACAATTTCATATTATTTTTAACTCATCTCCATAATTTCTACTTTTCACGAGCTCATGAACTCACCAGAGATACCGGCGGTGCAGTAGACAAGGACGAAAATCATGCCGCCGAAGGCCCACGCGATGCCGAGGATGCCGACTCCGCCGCACTCGTCTCCGCCGTGAGCGGTGTCGCTCTGGCTCTTGTACCCGATAACCGTCAGCACCGTTACGTACAAGAAGAGAAGAGTAGCAATGAACTCAGCTATGACGGCCCTGTAGAAGGACCATTTGGTGAGCTCGTCCAAGTCGAAGAGCGGCGCCGGCGGCGGGTCGTGGTAGTCCTTGGCGGAGTACTCTGCCGCCGGCTCCACCGCTTCCACGTCCTTGGTCATTTGTGTGAGGTGTTGCTAGAGAGGCGATAGTGTGTGTGAATGTGAAGGAGAGGATGGTACCTGTGAGTGTGTGGACAGGTGTTTGGTATTTATGGTGGAGGAGAGCTGAGGGACGTCAACTGATGAATGAAGACTCACTACTACTGCATGGATTAATTAATTAACCAAACCAATTTACTACTACTATTTTATTTTGAACTTTACTTAACCAAATAATTGATTAAATAATAATTTCGGACACCGCCCTAAAAACTAAATTACTAATTACTACTTACAGAACTATTAATCGGAAATTAGTAGCCGACCAACAAAGATTATTGCCGATTTTCTTCGCTTCATTTGCCCCACCCTTGCCACCGATGGCTCTCCATATTTTTCTGTTATATTAATCATCGTTCATTGACATTGATGATATAAACTTTTAAAAAGCTCTTTCCACTTCAAAAAAATTTATTATCGAGTCAAGATTTTTATTTTATGTTATGGAAACTTACAACATATATCTAAATCAAGTGTGTACGAGATAAATTTATGTCCAGTTCATACACGGTGTAGATTACTTTTCTATCAATTGTGTTGGTTTTCTATGAGTTACTCAAACTTAATTGAATTTCAAAATGATTATTATTCTAATTTGTTTTATTAATAGATTGTAAATATTTTACAAGCTTCCTTTAAAAAAATTACAAGCAATTGCTAGCTCCTATGGCTCCAATCGGTAGCCTTTCAAATTGCTCTGAAATTTCAACATATATATAATAAGAGAAATTCTATAACGCTTCATGAAAATATGTAATTTTATTAATATAAATATACTCTTTGGAAAGAATTACCAACTCATAATGAAGAGACTTCATCTACCAACCTGATCATATATGGCTATTTAAGAGATGAGGGGCGCCAGATAGAGTATCAAGAAAGCGATTTTCTATAATAAATTTTCGTTTTGAGTGGCACAATTGTATTAGCACTATATAATTTAAAAAAAAAAAAGAATCATGTTTATCAAGAAACTAATTTTTCTACGAAAAAGTTGTGGGCTGAATATGCTGTACCCATATGCGAATCAATTATGGTATTACAAATATAACAGTACTCCAAACTGCTTTCAATAAAGTGCAGTGATTAGTTGTTAATATTATCTTAAGCACCTCACTAATGATTATCAGATAATATTATTAATTAAACTTGTAAAACACTATTAGAGTTGTTAATTATCTGTATGTAATATAAAATGGGACACTGTTACGTTGTCATTTTATAAGGTAATGAAAGGAATAAAGACTTTGCCAGATCAATTTATCTGTCTTACACCTAAAAAGTTTTTCAATTATTCTAATATCTAAACTTGTGGTGCTGCTTTAATGTATTTATTTATTTATCATGCTTTAATTTAAAATATGGCGCAGGACTTCAAATGTGGAACTTACATGTTTCTAAATGATGTACTTATGATTCATTATTATTATGTACTATAATTAGTTGGCTTTTGTTGTTGTTGTTCCCCCCACCCCTTTTAGTTGGTAAAACGAGGTTTTTTATTTAATAAGTTAATTTCATACATAATATGCGCTCACCTTCAACTTCACGTACTGACAAAACCAAATTTAAAGCGTTTATCGATAAATTGCATCTATCAAACTTTAAAGGCCGAAGTGCAAAATTATTCCTCACATTTACTCAAATTCTGGTTTAAAATCAAACTTTTTAATTTTTGTGAAAAAATTCTCCACCTTTTAATTTTTCTTAATTATCTCTCACGTTCAATTTTTTCTTCAAATTGAAACTGAATTAGACGCTGAAAATGCTTACATGGCGTTGTGAGTGATTTCTTAAATAATATTTCAAATTATTTCCTCAATTTCTCAAGTTAGGAACGCTGGAAGAAGGAAGAAAATGATGGATAAATATGAGAAAATTATAGTGTGGAATCGATTTGTACCTTAAATCGTATACATATAAGTGTTAGTTTGTCATGCAAACATTTTCGGCGTCCAATTCAGCTTCAATTTGGGGAAAATTTTGAACGTGGGAGATAATTAAAAAAAATTAAAAGGTGAATATTTTTTTTGAAAAAAATTAAAAAATTTAGTTTTAAACCAGAATTTGAGAAAAAAGGTGGGAATTATTTTGCAATTTGGCCAACTTTAAAAGGAATGTATTATAAAATTTAGAAGTCGAAAAAAAATTAAAGACTAGTTTGCATTCGTAAATTTTAATCAAATAATCCTGGATGGTTTTTTACTTTTTCGATTTTATATTGAGCTTATACGTTAAGCGAATTATTGATTACATCATATTAAATATTGGTGATTTCTCAATGCACAATTTAAAATTATTATATTCTTTTTTGCTACGTTATTTTTCAAGGGGTCGAACTTGCACAGCTGGAGTAAGAATTTACAGCCTCAAAACTGAAATATATATATATATTATTTTCATATTCCTTTTGTTTGTGACGCTTAATATTTTTCTAGAGATTTTTTCTGATAAGTTATGCCTTCGAATAGTTCACTATCATATAGTGGATTTTAAGAAATCAACAGTGGGCAAGTGATGCATGGAGAAGCGTGACATATATTTAATAAGATAAATATACGAACTCCGTTGATAATCACTGTATATCGGAATACGTACAATAAGGGTTAATTCGTTGATTCTTGCATGAATGCCGGAAAAACACCACGAGAAGGGAACAATTTCAAACTCTACATATCAACTCAAATTTGACACCCATAAAACATAACAAAAGGTCCTATATATAATAAAATCCTACACAACTAAAAGGAAATAAATAACTTGATGGACAAGACAAATAATAAAATCCTAGAATTAAAGAGATAAATACTAATATATTAAACGAATCTATCTCCATTAGTAAGTCTAATTTGCAAGATTCTTTTTTTGTTTTATTTTAGAGGAAGATTAGTTTACAAGTTCTTTTTTAGAGAGAGATCAAATTTGACCAAAAATAAATGTGATTACCCAATCTATCGTTACTCTATGTTATACATCTTCTTTCATTATTATAGCGAAAGATACATACATGTATAAGTATATTATAATAAACATACTAGTATTTATTTACAAACCATTATTCCGTTCATGAACATGATAACTTTTTATTTGATGGATCGAATCACGTTAAACTGAACTATACTAGTATTATTTATTCAATATCTCAAGATAAGTTGAGTGTATTTATTTTTTTATACATTAATTCGTTCATAATTCATATGGATACATGAGGAATAAAATAATATTTTAAAATTACTTTAGGATGAATTAGTCCTCTGAATCTGATCAATTTGATATTTTAGGTTTAGCATTATTCTTCTTCAAGTATTCGTCACATCATTTAATTTTTGCTTGGGGGATGAATTGAGAAATGATGAAATGTTGCCGTTGCCGCCACCCGCCAGCTTAGCGAGCCGACCATCCAATGTCAGGGCCCATCTGTCACTCTCATCAATCATTAATCTTTGCCACCACATTGTTTTTATTTTATTTAAGTAGATTTACGTAAGTTGTTGATTAGGCCAAGCCTTTTGAAAGAAACCCGTTAAATTTCAGAAATGGACCTATTTTTTGGCAATTTGTAACTTAAAAATTAAAGAATGCAAATAACCTATTTATAAAAACTAAAAACATGCTTCCCTCAAGGAAAAAAAAAAAAAAAAAAGAACCATGCCTTACATAAATTCCTTCAAAAGAAATTCTAAGAAGAGTTGTCCCAAATATATAAATTTTCGACTTGGTAATATTTTATTTGGACCAGCTAAATGGATTAGGCCTAAATAATCTACATAAGACAACAATAAAAAACTAGTTAGTTTGGGCCTAATTTTCCTTTCAATGTGAGACGCAATCAGTAAGTATTGCATTCAATATTGCAATACCACTTCCCTCAAAAATAAAAAATATTGCAATACCGCTCTCGTTTTACACAAGGGATGAGAGGTGCATTGTACTTTGATAATAATTTATGTTTTCCTTATTATATTGGAAAATTATATAACTGTTTTTGTAATAACTGAGAGACACCATCGCCAAACAAAATAATACTCTAGTAAGATGAAAATGGATACGATGATTTTCAGCAAAATTTAGAAAGACACAAGACACAGCAAACTCTGCCACATAAAAAAACCAAGGCAGTTTGCTAGCTACAATAAATCACTATTACACAGAATGACTTCCCCAACTAAGCAAGAGAGAGAGAGAGAGAGAGAGAGAGAGAGAGAGAGAGAGAGAGAGTGTGACGAATCCAGGACAAGTTCAACTCCTTACAGAAAGAAGCAGTAGTTTGTGAGCCAAAGCCAGAGGAAAGTGAGAGACGATTTGGAAGAAGCAGGTGAGATTGAAAGGAGCATCTTCATGGCCTTCTGCCCCGCCTTCGATAATGGTATCCAGATTTGGAGAGCGAGAAGGCTTTAGATGGAATAGCATAGGCCTCGGCGCCACCTCCACGCTATAACTATAACTCGTCTTTGCCATTTTTCATATACCACTACTATATCTATATGCTAGCTAGTACATTATTTTTATGATACCTTAAATAAGCCAAGCATGAGGGAAAATATCTACCTTAAGCTTTATCGAAATTGAATTAGGAATTAGACATGTCTGTACATTTGGCACATTATCAATATGCTCTCATTCAATATAGTAGCTCTACCACTTACCTCTAAAATAGGGCAACCTCGTACCTCGACACATGGACCGCCCAAACCTAACTCTAACCCACCCACCAAATCTCCTCCTACACGTGGATCGCTTACTTGTACTAACAAAATATACATTTTTTTTACATAAAACAAACATTTCATTAAGTAAAAGGTGGATCGTCTGCATCCAAGCAGGAAAAAAAAAAAAAAAAAACAGGTTTGAAATGCAAAGTCCTTCAAGAGATCTAGGATGCCAACAAAGTAACTCTTCCCAACTCCAATTATGCATAACAAAACCAACATTGGAAAACATTTATATTGAAAATTAGAGTAACATGAAAATTTTCCCAGTCTTTTTTCAAAAAAAAATACTCTCCTTAAAATGGAACAGTAATTAAAAAAACATGTTCCAACCCTAACCATCACCACAACGCATTACCGATTTGGGAGCTCTTATGAATCAACAAACAACTTGAACAAGGTTGGAGGCAAAGAGAGAGAGAGGGGACAAGTTAGGCACAATTTGGAGCCTCGGCGTAGGACTTGAGTTGCATATTATTTACGAGGATGTAAATGAGTATGGTTATCTGGAAAGCTACTCAAGTCAAAGTCGAACTATATCAACTCTGTCGCCAGTTCAGTTAGACTCAACCACACCCCTATTTCCGGAGAGCACCGCCTTAAAAGGAATTTGAACTTTTCTCAGTAACGACGGGGCTCATACCCACTAAAGAAATATTTAGGTCAAAAAAGTAATTCGCGCATATGGATTTGATCCTCATCAGATATTAGCATCCAAGTATTTGCCATATTATCCTTAATTTTCTTAATTTGAATTCCCAATTCCCAAGTGAAAACTCTTCATACAGTCACAACCATCATCATTATTCATTAATAACCCCATAGCTAAAACAACCAAATGAACTCCATAGATATAGCATTTGAACAATATAACAACCGTGGAGCGCAAACATAACCTGTTCAACAGCTGCTGATTACTACTAATCAACACTTGCATTTCAACAAACTAGACAGCTTGGTTTGTGTTTTGATACATCAAAGGCTAATGTCCTCAAAAGTACCATGAGAACGCTTCATATCCTAGATGCGCTTTATTTCTTGTCATACATACACATGATAAGTTAAATAATGGCTTCAAACGGGACGAGGGTTAAGCATAGCAAATAAATTATATCCAAACCTCCCAATTTGAGCAATACAGAACACACAGGCAGAGTGCCATTCCACAAGATTTCATACCTCGCACTTTTTTCATAATTAGCTATACCACCAGTTCATTTTCCGTCTCAAGATCTAGATGACAAATTAGTGATTAATACTAATAGTTGTAACAAAAGTAATGCAGCAATTTGGAATATGTTACTAGAGGCATTTAATTGATTGGTCATATCTTATGCCAACACTGAATATCAAGCTTCAATCTAGCAACAACTGTTTCAGCTCATCTAAGGTCAAAATCAAATAACAAGATAGATAGCTAGACACACCCTCTTTTTGACATACTTTCATCGTCAATCACCAATAATATATTCATGTTCAGCTAGGACAAAAGACGCTCCTTCAATTCAATCCACCACAATCAGCATGCTCAAAAATAAGTTTCCAATAGCCACATTTCCTTGTAGGTGCATACAATACTCAACAAAAAGTTGGCGCCCGAAACAATCAATTCCTTCTTTTCATCTCAGGTAAATTTGACAACATTACTACACTGAGATATTGAGAGCATAAATTCAGCAGAGTAAATAATAAAACTGATACCATAAATAGCACATTTGAATCCTCCTCAGCATTAAGAAAAACCATCCTCGTGATTGTTTCCTCCACAAAACTAGTTGTAATCAGAACAGCAATAAATAAAGAAAACTATATAAAATGCTCAACAACGAAAATAACCTCACGACGCTCAATCTTCAGGAACTTCGACGTCGCCGTCGGTAATCTCCTGCTGCAAATCCTTCGGATCCTTCCCGTCGACCGTACAGCCAACAGAGACGCACGTGCCTAAGATCTCCTTCACAGTGCCAGCCAAACCCTTGGCCATGGAGCGGGGACTCATCACCTTCGCGATCTCGATGACGTCATCGAGAGATATATTGCCATTATGCTTAATATTTTTGGTTTTCTTGCGGTCGCGCTCCGGCTCCTTGAGCGCCTTGATGACGAGCGCAGCGGCGGACGGGACGACGCTGACCTTCGCCTGCCGGTTCTGCACGGTGAGCTTGACGGTGACGCGGAGGCCCTTCCAATCCTTGGCGGTCTCTTTCGCTATGTCTTCACCGATTTTCTTTGGTGAGAGACCCAGGGGACCGATCTTCGGAGCTAGGGAACTGGCAGCGCCGACCTCTCCACCGGTGACGCGGACATAGACGTCGACCACCTGTGAGGGATCAAATTTCGGCGGCATCGTCGGGGCGGTGGCGGCAACGGCGGTTTACTGATTGTGTAGATGTTAAAGGAGAAGAATAATGAGGTATAAATGAGGAATATAAGCTAGGGTTTTTGGCGGGGATTAAATGGTAATTACCAAATCTGGTTTTATGCTTTGGGCCTTTGAGGCGAAGTATTTCCAGAGAATTAGTCCAAGAGCCGAAATGGACCAACAATGATGGGCGCTTATGACCCAAAGTTTAAACATAAAAATTGTAGTATGAATTTTATCGATATACACAAGTTATCCATTAATCCAAATATACAAGACTCTCAATAAAGGCACTATAGCATTTGAATTGATACTATTTGATATTTATGTTTGATACTTTTAGGACTTGTTTGATATTAATATATTAGTATATCATATATCAATTATGTATGGGTATGAGATTAAAAGAGAAAAGAGATGGTAGAGCGTGTTTTAGAAAAATGAGAGATATGGATAGTATACTATCAAAAACTGGTAGATCAAAATGTTGAAAATGAGTATAGCAAGATATCAAAGATATCAAATTTGAGATTCATTTATTGATATACGAAACACAAGGTAAGGATATGGGTCATATCTCATGCCTATATCTGAAGTACTATGGATACTAAACAACCCCTAAATTGATATCAAGTGGATAGTAAAGTAGAGATATCAGTTATACCATATCAAAAATTAGTATAGGGAAATATTGAAAATAAGGATATAGTATATCAAATATATCAATTTAATATCTATATACTTTTTTTGTGCGAGGGAAGGCGGCATAATTTCTCACCTTATATGGTGGTGTAGTAGACCCACATTTAGGTGGTGTAGTAATTTATTTGATTGAATGTATATATCTCGTTGTAATTTAAAAAACAATATTCTCTTGAACAATTTGGGAAAAAAATTATTTAATAAATAAATTTTAATAAAATTAATAAGCCCTAATTACCAATAACTTCCCATAATTCTTTTAAATACCCATAATTTCCCTTAAATATATCTCTTATTACAACCAACCTTAAAAATGAATTTGGTTGTACCCAACTTTTCTCCTAAAAGCAATTGGCAAAGATTCGAGCGAGGGGAGTCGAAGGCCTCGGAGCGAGCTGAAAAAATTCAAATTGTTGTCCGCCGATTATCCTTATATTAGTAATCGGAGCAAAGGCGAAGCCGTAAAATCGGAGCCGAAGGCGGAGCCGTAAAATTGGAGCCTTAGACGGATTAAAAAAAATCTAAAAATGAAAAAAAAAATTGAAAATCAACAGGTTTGACCGGAGTTTAATTGGGTCAACCCGATTTCTTACTAGAGACCGGTCTCATGAGAGACCATCTCAAAGCAATTTGGTCAGAACTCAGAAGTAGAGAAAAGTCAGTCAATTCGAATATGCTTACCAATATTTGTGCAAGTGACTAATTACTAACTAGTCTAACTTAGACAAGTCAATTTCGCAATTATTCTTTTCGATCAATTATTAAGGTGCTGTCTCGTGCAATTATTTGAATGGATATATCCGTCCGAGTTGTGGGAATATCAAAAACGGTAAAGCAAGAAAGAAAATCAATGGCAGCGACTAGAAAAAAAATAAAACCATTTAACGTCAAACTGAGGCGTTCTTCTAATAGCAATGATAAAATATCAAATCGTCGATTGGTCGATTTTCAATCGTATACATACACAATTCTCAACTTCTTCAAAAAACAAAAATGGTATTTTCATGCATCATTTCCAATTTGTCCTTCAAATCATTCCAATTCAGTATAAAAACAAATTAATCTAAGCAATATCACTGATGTTTTCAAAGAGTCGTAAATTACAAGTTACTGTACAACATAAAAAAATGGTCTTTATTCACGAGAAAAGGAAGAGAATAATACAAATTAATAATGGTCTATATTCTGTCAATACTAAAATATTTAACTTCATAGTAACAAATTAACACAAAATATTTCAATAATGCCACAAAAGTCAAAATAGTTAATATTGTCACTAGACCCAAATTTTATGCGGCATCACCCTACAAACACTGTACATGTACTACTTCCACACAAATAAGACGTGTCATGTGGAATTTCAGTGTTATAATCTAAATTCATGATATTACTAAAAAGGATAAATCTCTTTAAAATTATCTAATTTTATAAAAGCAATGTGTATGTTGACTAAAATATCCCTATTAAAGTTTATGCATTATAAGTTGTAAAATAACTTAATTTTGTAGTTTTTCTATAAATCAAACTTCCAACAAATATTAATTATTCAATCTTAGATGGGTTAATCATTACTATCTTCATTTCCATTTTAATATTTTATATGCATTCCAAAAATTTTACATGAATATTGAGTTGTTCTAGAATTATTTAAAAAGTAACTTATTAATTTGAAAAGCAATTTGAAAATAAACCTATAAAATAACTAACTAGTATTAATTTTGAGGTTGTAAAAAGAAACGAATATTTTATTAAAAAAAAACAAATATAACCATTTTTTTCAAACTTCTTATGTGTTAAAATCAATAAATTATAGTTTTAGTAACGATCAGACTTTTTAGATTATGATTTATAAGTAAGTATCATGTATACACATAATTTTTATTTATTAATTTTTCTATGAATATTTTTAGAAGATGAGTATTTTTACACAATTTATAACTATTTATACAAATGAAAAAATATTGCAAATTTTGTGTGTGCGTCATGAAATAAAAAGAAAAAAATGGCATATAATACGCAATGACGGGATATGGATGTAGTCGTATGAAGCTCAATTGCCCATGCTTTAAAAAAATTGCTCTTTATACAGAAGAACCTCTATAAAGTAATACTTTTCTTCGGACCGTAAAATTTTATTATTTAAGAGAAATATTAATTAATTAATTAATTAATTAATAATTTATTAATTAAAAGAAGTTCTTCACAATAAAAGATATGTCAATCATCTATTGGATTATCCAAGTAAAATTAAATAGGGGTGAGCATTCGGATTACGGATCGGATTTTTGCTCAATCCGATCCAAATTCGAAATCCGAATTTCTAAAAATATGGATCCGATTCAATCCGAAATTCGAACAAATCCGAACTGAAAAATCCGAAATCCGAACGCTAAATCCGATCCGATCCGAAAATCCGAAATTCTAATAAAATATAAATAAACAATTCAAATATTCAAAATATATTAAATTTAAAATAATAAATTGAATAAATATATTAAATAATTCATAATTCATAATCAAAAATATTAATAATAAATTGAATAGGAATATTAAAATATTAATTATTAATAATAAAAATAATAATATATTATATATAATTCAGATTTCGGATTTTTTGTTCGGTTTTTTAAAGCACCGATCCGATACGAATCCAAAATTCAAATTTTCCCAAAAACTGAATCCGATCCGATCCGAAATCCGAACCAAAATTCATATTTCGGTTTGGTTTAGTTTGGATTTTCGAATTTCGGTTTGTTTGCTCACCCCTGAAAATAAAGCATATTTAGAGATACAAAGTGTTGGGAAATTTAAGTAAAGTTTTGATTGATTCCAAAACCAATTGACCCCAACCGAGTAGATGTTGCCATATTCCAATGTTAGTATTTAGTCTCGCTGTTTGAGAAAGGTTCTGATTTTATCTTTACAGGACTCCAGCTGAAGATGGCAACATGGCGTTACTCGGATAGAACTACAGATGGATATTCGGATGTGTAACATCAGTTGTAAGAAAGACAACTGAGCGTTCAAGAGATAGAACATCAGATGTGAAGAAAGACAACTGAGCGTTCAAGCCAACTGATCGGATAGAACATCAGATGTAAGAAAGACAACTGAGCATTCAAGCCAACTGTTCAGATGGAACATCAGTTGCAAGACTCAATCCGATAGATCGACAACATGAAGTTCAAGCAGCTGAGAGTTCAACTGTTCCTCTTCAGACAGAAAGTCATATGAAGATAGAGATCAGATGGAACATCAGCTGAAGACCACTCAGATAAAGACCAAACTTCTCAACCGACTAACAAAGGTTGAAATTTGAATTTCGAAAATGAAGTCACGTGAAGGTTTGACGTTCTGTCATTACCTCATTTGGCCCAACACAAGGTTGTCTCAGAAGGAAAGCAGAAGTTCACAGTTGCCAAATCGGGAAAATCTGCAGAGATGAGAGACAAGCCATCGCTTTCACAGAACAGAGATCAACGGCTCCTCCAACGGCTAGTTGATTCTCTCCGCCTATAAATAGAGGCCTTCATTCATTCACCAAGACACCAAGAAGACAGACAAGTGCGAGAAAATACTAAAGAGCGAAAGAACAACGAAAAACTGCACACAAGCTAAACTGAAATTAATCTCTAAGAACATCACTAGTTAAGAGTTCATAGAGTGTTAGAATCTGTCTTGGTGTTTTTTAATCTTAGTTTGAGTCTTCATTTGTTCAAGCTTAGATCCTAGCTCACTTCCTTGTTCGAGCTAGTAGTTGGAAACCCCACCCTCATACACATCCCCTAAAAAGGTTGTTAGGATCCTACTCTTCCCGAAATTGAGTAGAAAGGTTGATAAGTACCCGTAAACTTATCTGTAAGGTTGATAAGTACCCGCAAACTTATCTGAACGGTTGCAAAGCCCGCGCAAGCTTTGTGGTTCCAGTCCTAAAAAATTTGGACTGAGTTGTGTGGACTCACAACACCCCGTGGACGTAGGAGTTCTCTCTGAACCACGTAAATCCTTTGTGTGTTTGTGTTTTATGTTCAGTTACTTATTGCATATCCAACTGACCAACTAACCAGCACTCAAAACTGCATCTTTACATTTTCAACTGATTTGGTTATTGACCGACCTTGCATCTGAGCGTGAGTTATTTTATACGAGTTATTTTTTTCCACCACATTACGCACAGCACCACTCTTACAGCTGAATTTTCTTACTCAGTTGTGATTCCAGCTGAGTCCTCTTACTCGGTTGTGATATTTTTCAGGGGGTTGTTTTAAAATTCCTAACTGGTGTATTCCCCCCCCCCCCATACACCGGAACTCGTATCGGGACCATCACAAAGCTTAGTAGAAATTGTCGATACCATGATTGAATATAGAATTGAAGATAAAACTTAGGATGATAAAGTGTTATGAACCGGTTACACGAAAGAAATCAATAATAGAGTAAAAAATCCTTCATGATTTATTATTGTTGTTCAAGAATGCCACTACGGAGCTTTCGAATGTCGTGAGAAAAGTTAGAGATGAAATTTATTTTGATATAAATTTTAATCTATAGACTATAGGATTCAAACAATAACTAATTCATATTTTCCTAAATTATCCTAGCTATATTTGATATATTAAGAAATTATTTATTTATAATTTTGTTGGGACCATATATTTATATAAGGGACTTCCAAAAAATCATTATCTTATTAATTTATCAAAATTATTAGTTTACGCCCAAGCTCAACTCGGAACCGGAGAAAATTATTATCTTAGAGAAATTATTAATTAATTGAGTATTAATTTAAGGAGATTATACTAAACATTAATTAAAAAGTTATATAAAAAAATTATGAATTAATTATTGTTTACTTTCTCTGTCCCGATAACAAAGTCTCTCTTCCTTTTTCTTGTGTGTCATTTGCATAGTCTTATTCTAAAAATAAAAACAATTAACTCTACAAAAATTATAAGACATACTACTTTTTATCTTTTTACTATTTTTCTTAATAGCCGTGCCTCAAGCAAATTAAATATTGTTATTGGGACATGAGGGAGTAATATGGTTTATTTCATCAAATTACTTGATAAATAAATAGAAAACTACGACAACTACTTTAAAAGTAAATTTATTCTTTTAAAGAAATTTAATAATAATATGTCATTAAAATTTTATTAGAATCTATGTTTAGAGGCAAACTTTATAATTGTTAACAAAGAAGCTCCACCTTTTTGTTTAAAATGCTCTTATTTAAATTTGGCCTTTTATTTTAAAAATATAAAAAAAAATACATGGAGAGAATATGGTTCAAGCTAAGACGATAATTAAATAGAATTTTGACATGTTGAATGAAAAAACAAACTTTACCACTAAGCTAATAGACTAATTGATAACCATTTCAATAGTTTAACTATGAATTGTATATTTATTTGTGGTTATTTCTTTAAAAAATATTTCACTTATAACAAAAAAATGAATCAACTTATAACAATATATATATATATATATATATATATGTGTGTGTGTGTGTGTTTGAAAAAGGAAATATATCCTTATTGTGAAATCTAAAGGAAAATGTGATTATTTATGTTTTTTATAATTATTTTTCATTTTTTTAAAGAGTGTGGCCGACCACATTGTGTCCGGATAGAATTATTATTTCAGATTATACTTACATTAATTAGGGCAGTCTCTAACTGAAGTTATTACTAATACAATACGTGATGAAATTGGAATTTAATCGTAACAATTGGACTAGAGGTGACTAAATTAGTTAAAATTTGAACTTCAATAACATCAATTGCATTAGGGGTGAACAATTAACCAAAATCGAATACCCTTACCGAATCAAACTGAAATATTACATTAACTTTGGATTTTCGGTTCACTTTAGTTTTTTTTTGTTTGGATCCCGTATCAATTCTGTTTGGTGTTTTTAAAATAAAATTAAATTAAAATTTGAATTATGTTTTATAATTTTATTTGAATAATTTAACATAGTTCTAAAAATGGAGTATATCTTAATTAAATAAATTACCATTTTTTTTTTTAAAATGCAAATTCACACTTAATGATGTTTTTTTAAAAGTAAAAATTAATATTATGAATGAATATGCAATTAATAAAAATATATAAATATAAATATACAAGGTAGTGGTTGTGATACTCTGAATTTCAAAATCAAAAACAAATTAGAGGTATTATTTAATTTATATTATATGCTTGGAAAGAATCATACATGAACGAGAAGGTGGATGAATTGTTCACCATTTAGTTTACACGATAAAACTGATCGAAATTCTCATTGAAATATACTAACATTTAATGATTTTTTTGTTCCCAATATACTATATTAATATTATGTATAAAAATTGTATAAAGGATATAAATATCTATTTTCATTAAAATTTAATTATTTATTGCATTTGATCGGGATCAAATTGATCCAAATAGTATCACCCTACTAAAAAAATGTTAAAATACATCATATATATATTAACTAACCAGTGTTGAAGAAAAAAAGTACGTACTATATGACATTGTTGAAAAAAATGGCAAATGTCATAAAATGTGCACGTTTTATGGTCCCAAAATGAAAATCCATTGGGTTGGGGTCCCCAATCTCCATTTCCAAAAAGAAAAAGACGAAATATCTTCTTCATACCTTTATTTATTTATTTATTTTTTAGAAAAAAAAGAAGAAATTTATTTATTTATTTATTTAGGGCTCAATCAAAAAGTTTTGTTCGATTTGAAGACATATTTTGTGTTTGAAGTTTGAACTCCACATAAATTTATATATATGTATATAGTTTTTTAAGGAACATATAACAATTAATCTCTTATCTTTTTCTTCTTTTTGATTTGGTGAAAAAAGAAAGTGGTGAAATTTGAACCGTAAATTGTGTGTAATTCACTGCCTATATACTTTTTTTTTAATCTTTGCAATTGTTTCTTGCTATAATTTTGCATAACTATTTTAAACATTTAACACGAAGAACTTCATCTGGAACATCCAATTCTTTTTTCCCATCTAAAGCAAGTCACTGTCTAAAAATATTTGCGTTGGCTCTAATAAACCCCAATTTGATGCGGCCGTTCGTAAGTTATGAAGAGTAATTATGATAAATTATGTGCATCAAATTCGACCTATTATAAAATATGGAAACTTTAACATTTTGTTTTTCAAAAACCAATATTTCCTTAGTCAATCAACATACGCATGGAGCATAGAGAAGACCCTCCATAAAGGTCGGAGATTTATCCCAAACATACGTACAATGAAACTCTTTAGATATTTAGCAAGTCTATGAGTCATATCGTTAGCATCACGTCTAACATGCTTTATTCGAAAATTAGGAGAAGACTGAAAAAGAAGACGGCAACTATCTATTATAGCTCCAAACTCAAAGCTATTTTCATCGTGAGAAGATATAACGTCGACCACTAGCTTGATATCTAGACGAACTTCACCCACTCAAAATCTAACTGCTTAATCCAAGAGAGAGCTTCATGCACTCTCATTGCTTCTCCTTCATCGACTCTCATTAAACCATGTAATGTGATAGTCTTTGCTGCCACATAATCATCTTTCTCCTCTTGCAAAGTAATTCTAATCCTTGTCAAATTTTCACTTGCAAAGAAAGCAACATCTATTTCACATCTGAACCGACCAGCATTCTAATTGTGCCACCCATTACAAATTCAAGACGAAGTGGAAGAAACATGGAAATTTTAACATAAAATTTCAATTTCGAGCATGTAGTCTTAACATCGTCATTATTTTGATAATCTTGACTTCATGTGGATGAAGGATTATACTCTCATGAGCAATTCTATACTATTTTCAATATGTATTCATGCAACTTTCCTTGTGAAGTTTTTTTTACTTGTGTATATATGTATGTAAACATATTATACGAGTAATATTTATGATGATTATTTCTGGAAGGCATAAGGGCCTGTTTGGTATTCACATACGAGTATATCACATATCAGGTATGGATATGAGTATCAGATATCAGGTATTGGTATCAGATTTATATTTGATATTCGTGTTTGATATTTTGAAGATATCGATTAATATCAAGTGGGAATGAAAGTAGAGATATGAGTCATATACTAGCAAAAATTAGTATATGAAAATATTGAAAAATAGCATATAAGTATATCAAGTATATCAATTTGATACTCATATACTGATATACCAAACACAAGGTATAGATATGGGTCATATTAATACTCATACCTTATATACATATATGGATACCAAACGATCCATAATATTTATTCAAGGACAAGGAATATTCTTAGTACCATTCGCTAGTTACAAGAAACAGAAGGAAGATGATTGGAAGTTGGGTTCAAGGAAATTTAATATTTTCCTTTGTCTGAAAACTTTTATACTTCCTCCGTCTCTACTTACTATGATAAGAGTGTCGTGCATAGGTTTTGAAACAAAATTAAATAAATATTTGATAAGAATATTTTAAGTGGATGAATGAATCAATTTATGATGTGCTGTTAATTTTTAGTGGATGAAGAAATTTTATATGAGTAAATATATTAAATTTTTAAGGGTAAAACAAAGGTAAAAGACATGTCCTAAATAAGAAACACCATACTAAGTTCGGACGGCTAAAAAGGAAGAGAAAATGTTGCAAACTAACACTTTTTCTAAACAAAAATGTAAAATGTCATCTCCAGTCTTTTTGTTTCAAAATAACACTTTGAGTTTTGAAATGTCTATATATAATGAGTATACAAGAAGACTAACTTTCATTTAAATCATACACGAAGACTAATTTCTTGTATGAATTTACGGCGAAATTTTCGACCATCAATTCCGGCGAAAATTTAAATCATACACGAAGTCTAACTTCATGTATGCATCATATATGCATTACACATGAAGACTAACATTCATGTATGCATCATACACGGAAATTCCAGCGAAAAAATTCCGGCGAAAATTTTCTGACGAAATTTTCGGCGAAAATTCAAATCATACACGTAGCATAACTTCATGTATGCATCATACGCGAAGATTTTTGCCTCAAAATTTCAAATTTGTATCATACATGAAGATAAGTTTTCATGTATAATATATACAAGAAGATAAGTTTTCATGTATGATGCATACATGAAGCTAGGCTTCGTGTATGATTCAAATTTTCGCCGGAAAATTGTCGTCGCGATGGCACCACCTAGCCATTGTCGGCGTCGTAAAATTTTACCGTCGAAGATTCATATAAAATATTAATCTTCGTGTATGATACAAATTAAATGCAACCTTCTTGTAAACATGAAGGATATAAAAGTCCTAAACAAACTCAAATCACTATTTTGAGTTTTTTTTTTTTTTTTTTTAAATGACATAATTTTTTTTTTATCTTTAAAAATGACTATTTTAAGTTTTCCCTCAAAAAAGAAAGTAGTCATGCTAACTTAGGATAAAAGAGAGCAATAATTATAATTGCCTTTTTTGTTCTTATTAAGTGGAATCATCTGATCATCTTCTGTTGCTTTGCATTTTTTCGTTTGGAACAATATTTTGCAATTGGTTGTAGACCTCCTTCATTTTCTTCTTCTTCTTCGATTCTGGATTACTTTTACGAGTTTGCATAAAAATTTCTAAGTGGTTAAAAATTCCCTTCTTGTCTTCAATTACCATCTTTGACCATTTTATGAGTTCGTCAGTTTTTTGGGCAAAGACAAAGTTGCAAAGTCGATGTTCAATAGTATTTTAAAATGTGTTTGTTGGAAGGTTTGGAAAATTAGATTTAAGAGAATTTACAAAAATTGGAGTCTATGCATTGATAAAATTGTGGAAGATATTATCATATGCACATGAAGATGGTTCAAGACGGTTAACTCTCGTAAATTTTGCTTCTCGTCACATGATTGGATCTTAGATCCTGTTAATTGTTTCCCCTCTTCAATTAATTAAGTTGGTCGGCGACTTTTTTGCGCTTTTTTATATTGCTCGAATTTGAGTACTTCTTGTAATCTTTTTTGTTTGAATAAAATTTTTCTTGAGCTTAAAATGAAAAATTCATCATGGAACCATGAGCCAACCTTCCAAATACAAAGTTCCTTACTTCAGTAAACGTGACGACGCAGCAACAGTCAACAAACAATCACAAACCAACTCTTCACTCAATTACGAACATAATACTAATAACTATAAAATCAGTACTTATAATAATAATTAATAATAATAATAATAATAATAATAATAATAATAATAATAATAATAATAATAATAATAATAGAATTGGCTAAACAAGTTTCATTTTTTTTAGTCACTCTCCTGTGTGAGACGCGCACGCCCCGATTTTTTTAATATTTTTTATTTTTACTTTTGATTTTATTTCTTATTTACTTTTTTTGCTGTTAACTTATATGCACTACACTATATAATGAGACGCACGACTAAAACTATCGAGATGCATCAATTTCTTATTAATTTTCAGATTTTTTTTCGGCTCCGTCTTCGGTTCTGATTTCAATCTATAAATAATCTTAATGACAACAATTTAGATTTTTTGGCTCGCTCTGAGGCCTTCGACTCCCCTCGCTCGACTCTTGACAAAAGAAGAAGAGACTAACAAAAAAATGAAGAAGCAAAAAAAATTATGACCCTATGGTTGTGTATCTCATTATACATGGTGGTGCATATGATACACTATGCGGTACATCTAAAAAAATAGGAGAAAAAAATATTAATAAAAGTTAAAAACTGGTGTATCTCAATATATTTAGTGGTGCATCTCATTATACGGTGTAGTACATATAAGTACACTTTGTGATGCATATAATCTAATCCTAAAAAAAATCGAAAAAAAAGTTAACGGGTTTGACCGGATTAGCCCGAATCTGACTCGGATACCGAACAGATCGACCTGGTCTCACATTGTGAGTCTCGTGACTCCCGTCTCACACAAGTATTTGCTTTTTTTTATTTTCTTTTCTAAATTTGGATTGGATTCCGGTCACCCGTGCGGCCCTGTCACCACCATTCACCGCTCAACTGAAAAATTAGAAAAGCTGAAATCGGATGGCATTTTGAACTTTTGTTTTTTGGCCATTAACGAGAAGCTTCCATAATTTTCGCGAGGGCACAGTTCCCCTGGTCCAGAGAAAAATTTCTTATTTATGCGACACGTGTCCAATATTCGATGTAGCCACGCCTCATCACTACAGTTCAAAAAGGCGCGTGTTGGCACGTATTTTAGATCTAGTACGCAGCTTTTGCTTTCCACCTTTTTATACTTTATGAAATATATTTATGGTGACAAACGGTGAGTACTTGCCGCATACTATCATTATACTCTTATTCTTCAGAAAAAAAATAAAGTAATAAAAAATTACTCTTTTTTACCTTTAAAATTATACACTTTAAAATGACACGAGTTGTAAAAAATCCTAAAAAATAAAATGTAAATGAATAAAAAATTGATGCAAGTGAAAAAAAAGTATAAAATTAAGAATAAAAAGTGATAAAAATAATAAACCAATAAAATAAAAAGTGTAAATATATAAAAATTATAAATGAAATAAGTAATAGGGTTATTTTCCAAAATAAACTAAACATAAATTTAAAGAACAGACGAAGAAAAAATATACATAATTTTAAAAGTTGAAAGAACTGAATAAAATAAAAAAATAACGAAAATGTCGTCGTAATGTCAATCAAAGGTACGTACTCCCCTATCCCATCCATTAAATATTTAGACTCCTTTTTCCTTTTTTTAGAGTTCTGTATTTAGTATTTAGAAATATGTCATTAAGTATGTTTGGAATTCAGTAATATTTTAAGTACAAGAGTTGTTTAACTACTTTAGAAGAAAGAGAGATTAGCTATAGTTTAATGTAGAAACCAATTGGTGGTACATTGAATTATTGACCCACCTACAACATAATCAACCTTCAACATTATCTTTCAGTTCAATAACATATGTAGTATCTTTAAGTACGTATATACAGATTCAGATTTTTCTAATTTGTCTTCCTCTTATTTTTTTTTAAAAGGGAAGTCTTTCTATTAATTAAATCCGGAGATACATTAAACTGTAGTGTCTTGTATTAGTGATACTACATGCTACATTGAACACTCAATAGTGTGCAGCTAAGAAATTAACACCACTGGAAACTAACACTCGATATTTTTTAGAGTAATATTTCTTGAGAAATTATGGAGTCGGGCCATGATTAGAGTAATATTTCAGGGTAACCAATTTTTTTCTTTTATGAAAATATTACCATGGTGGAGAGCTATATCATATACTATTACTCCGGAAATTTGTTCTTTATGAGATTTTAAATTTTTAGATAATGGTCCTTCTATTTATGAGCTAATAAATGACTTAAATGTGGTACTTAAAGGAACAACTACTTCAAAAAAAAAAAAAAAAAAAAAAAAGGTACGGACACCAATTAGACTTCAAGAGTTTAAGTCTCTCTAGATCATTCAGAACCCAAATAAACTTTGAGGAGAAAATTATCATTATTATTTGTATACAATCCATTTATTAAAAAATATTTATCTATTGAGTGGGATATGAATTTTTTTCCTCTAAACTCCAGATTTATTATTTCAAGAAACCTGAATTTGCTGTTAAAAAAAAAAAAAAAAAAAAAAAAACTGAATTTATTACCTGATATGTGCTCGCTATTAAATTAATTGACCCATATTTTTTGTTTCTTTCTATTTTGAAAATTAAAACAAAGTTATTATACGTCTACAAAATACAGTAATATATAAGTCATAACCGTGCCTAAATTTTAATGACGTCTATCAAATGTACTACTAGATTAAAATTAAATATCCAATACACAGATCAAATTGACAAAATTCCTCCCCCACCTGATTTCAGTGTATAACCACTAGAGCTAATCTGAACCAACTGCGAGTCAATGTTTTCAAACCCGGCCCGACCTGGCCGGCCGGACCGGAAAAACTGCGAACCGGTCATGTAGTCGGGTCGGTTTGAATAGAAATTAAAATTTGACCCAATCCGAAGAGAACCGCTAAAAATCAGCGACCCGGCGATCCGATGACCCGTAAAAACCCGGCCAATTAAAAATTTTGAAAAATTGACGCTCCAATTCCAAATTTCTGAATTTTCATTTTTCACTTTCAGTTAACCAACTCCATCCCTACTTATACAACCTCTATCGTATGCAATTAGATGAACTAAGGTCCCGGAAAATAATGATGAGGATGATCTTTGGAATTGAATAAGATTTGTAATTATTCTTCCATTCTAGTATATTAATTTTCTTTTAAAACATACTATGATTTGCTAAAGACGATTGAACATTATATTTACTTTTGAATTTGGATAGCTATAATATAACTATGCCTTTTTATTTTTATTTAACTTTGATCTTTAGTATCTTTTTTAATTTAATTTACACACACACACACACACACATATATATATATATATATATAATATTAAATTATAATTGATTAACGGGTTGTCCGGGTTTTTTAACGGTTCAACCGGTCGAACCGGTGACCTAGTAACCCAATTAACTGACCGGTTCGTTTGCCGGGCCGGTTTTTAAAACATTGCTGCGAGTATTATTAACTGAAATAAACCGCAGAGAAATTTTTTGTTTCTTATATATATATATATATATAGCTTAGCTTAATTATAAATATACGTACATGCTTAAAGTTAACTGAGCTTGTTTGTTCAAAACGAATTTAATTATTAAAATCATACATTTATTATTCACTTCTGTACTTTTGTAAATATATTCTAAAGATTAGCCTCAAAGCTTTGAGTTGTGAGTTGTTCTAAACACCTCTAGCTACATTTCTTCCTAGTTAGTTTAGCTTTGTTTTTGTTGTTTCTTCTATTTTAACAGTTTGTAAGGTGCTGGTTTGACTGATATATCGGTGAAATAAAAAAATTATTAATAAAAAGGAAAATATATTTTAAAGATGTACTCCCTCCATCCACGATAAGTATGGTCCGGAGGGAGCGACACAGATTTTAAGAATGAAAGAGAGTGGAGAAGGTAAATGTGATAATTTTAGTGGAATAAATGATAGTGGATGAGATTGGGAAAGTTATAGTATGTGTTAACTTGAGAGATTTTTTTAAAAAATAAAGAAATGTTGAAGAAATAATTGGAGTAATATCCATTTATAGTTAGATCATACTTATCATGGACAATCAAAAAAGGAAATCGAACCATATTTATCGTGGACGGAAAGAATATTTTATTTATTCCTTTGCAAATGGAATAATATAATTAACATTATTTTAATAATTTTATAGAGTTTAAGTTAAATAATTTAAAACGGTAGTACAATAAAACATCTATGATGAAGCTTATCTCCTTGGTGCAAATGTGGGGGAGCTGCACATTTTCCCGGTAAATGTATGCTGAAATAAAAAAATCTACTCTTTTTTTCATAAGCATGTCTGAAAAGTCGTCATCTATTCCATTAATCAGATTATTAACACTAATTATTTGAAGATAATTATATATTCGATTTGGATGGAATAGATTATAGTCATTTTATTTAAGTAATAGTAGAATACAAAATGAAACACATATTGAAATTAGGAAATTCAATTGATATATTAGTATTAACAATTTTAGACCCGACACCAACACATAAAATTAATGAGTTTATGTTGAAACTTGTATCTTTGTTGTGCCTATATGATAATTTTGTGTAGTATTTTCGAATTTGTGATGTTTTGTATAATCACATTATTTATTTATTATTATTATTGTATTTTCTAATTATGGTTTAAGTTTAAGATTGGGACTTTGGAGCTCATTTTGCTCATACTATGTCTGATGTCTTCCTCAATTAGGACTGACAAATCGTGTATGTCATGTCATGTCATTAATAGTATACAAATACAAATTAAAGTCATATCCGTGTAGTGTATATATTTGAATTTTGTTCTAATTGTATTGTGTCTATGAATTACTATGATGGGTCTTATTGTATTGTGTTGTTATTTGCGTGGACACGCCTTGCAAGATTATGCATAAACTCTAAAATATATTTCCAACTTTTTTTTTTTGAAATAATAAAAGTGCACTCAATGGAAATTAGTTTATAAAATATGCTAGTAATATATTTGTTAGTTGTTAAAGACAATTATAATTATGTTAATTTGCCGATGAGTCTTAAGTCAAGTGGTTGGTTGAGGTACCTTAAATTCTGCTTAGTGAAAGATATGAGATTCAATCTCGTCAGAGTACGGCGTAGTATATTCTCACCATATTTGGTAGTGTAGTGGTTCCCTGCGTGAGAATTACTAGTCTCATATTTGGTGGTGTAGCAATTTATTTAACAGTATATATATATAATTTCCTCAAAAATTAATTATGTTAATTTAAACGACTAATGAAAGAACTAACCACACTCGTTTAAGAGATAGACTAAAGTTAGGTGAGATCTTTTCTTTTTATGTTGTGGACCAGAAGCATCTAAAATTTTGGTTTATGAAAAGAAGCATCTAAAAAATAAAAATATTGAAAGAAGGATTATGAAAAGATAACTACGCCTATTTCAATTTGATTTTGGCTGAATCTCAACATCTTTACTTTCGGAGATTTTTTACCGTAAATTAATCCGGATAACAGTAAAACTGACGTGGCATCATTTACGAGTTAGCAAAGTACACACCATCATAGACGTTGCAGAGAGAAGTTTACTAGCAAAGAGGCAGTTTAGAGAGAGAGAGAGAGAGGGCATTAGAAACCTTATCCATTTCGTCCTATATAAAACAGATCAAACCTCCGTTTTGGAGCATATCAAATTAACATTAACAATTCCCATTTTTTCAACAGAAAAGTGTGTATAAGGGAAGATAGCACAAAAGGAGGCAAAACTGTTGAAATCAAAATTCTGATCGGTCCAATGGCTGCGTCAAAAAGCTACTTCCCGAGAGCAAACTTCAGATTTCTCCCGAGCGATCGAGAAATGAATAACAACTCAATGATCTTCGAGCTCGAGGAATCCGACGTCTGGAACTCCGCCGTTCGCTCGCAGTCGCCGGAGTTCCCTAAGCAGTGTTCCAGAGTATCCAGGAACAGGAAGCCGTCGGCGGCGGCGAGGGGACCGGTGAGCGGCCCTGCTTCGCTGCCGGTTAACATTCCGGACTGGTCGAAGATTCTGAAGGACGAGTACAGAGATAACCGCCGGAGAGACAGCGACAACGACGACTACGACTACGAAGAGGATGACGCGGCGGAGAACGGCGGCCGTGTTCCGCCGCACGAGTTTCTGGCGAGGACTAGAATCGCCTCCTCCGTGCAGGAAGGAATCGGGCGGACGCTCAAGGGTAGAGATCTCAACATGGTTAGAAACGCGATTTGGCAGAAAGTTGGGTTTCAGGATTGATTCATCCTCAATTTTATTTTTGATTAATTATTTAACAGTGAAATTTTGTTATGCGGTTTTTCCTCTTTTCCGTTTCCTTTGTTTTTGTAGCACTTTCGTTTTTTCTTTTTCTTCTTTCGGAGGGTGCTTTTCTTATTATATGAAAAGCCAGATTTAAGCCTGAGTAATCGGCGGTGATCAAGAGGTGTGTTCCGATTTCCAATTTATACTTATCAAAGAACCAAAGTTATTCAATCTCTCTCTCTTATTCTTCATCATATACAGATATACAGGCGAAATTCAAAAATTTGAATTGACAACGCCCTCCGCCTAAAATATTCAATGTCTACCAAACTCAATAAATTTTTCTAGATAAACCAAATTCAAATTCATTAGTTTAGAACATGAAATTGATAAATTCCATAAATAAATTAATGTATACAGTATACACTTAGATTTAAATTACAAGGAACGAAAATATTTTATTATGATAAATTAGGGTCGAATCATTTAAACTTATGAGAATTGAATGATTAACTAGAACAACTCCAAATAAATATTGTAACTTGTAATAATAATAATAATAATAATAATAATAATAATAATAATAATAATAATAATAATAATAATCGAACAAATTAGGTGGCACGAATTGAAAATAAGGCGCTGTTTGGTCGATATTAGGTGGTATTGGAGAGTATACTGTATAGGGTGGTGGCCGGTGGGATAGGTGAGAAAAAGGCAGGGGCTATGATTCTGCTATATGCTTTTGATTTAAATAATTCCCAACTTACTTTTAAGTAATAATAATAATATCCCACTTATCATATCAAATCATTATTATATCAAATAATAATAACTCCTGTTTTATTCTAATGGATCAATGTCTTTATCCCCGTACATAGAGTATCATAATGTAATAGATCCATATTCAATAAAATAAAAAATAAAAATCATTATACTCTTGATTATTTCACACCGTGAAAAATAATCTTAAGATAAAATTGAAAATATTTTTAATTTATTGAGTACGACAGAATTTTGTGTATCGAGTTAAAAACATGATGTCAATGAATCCTAACTTAACCGTAAGCAAACAAATTATAGTACACAATCTTTTTACTACATTTAAATTTAGTTCAAGTTATGAATTAAAAACATTATTAAATTCCTAAGTATTTAATTTGCTTAAAATGTTTTTTTTTTTTTTTTTGAAGTTACTATCTCATTAGATTTCAGAGGAAACAATTGATAGTAACTAAAAGAAAAAACAACGGTAATATTTTTATTAAAAAGCACATAACAGAAGGCATGGGGGGTATGAATTGGGCCTTATTTACGCGTCAGGTACATCGAAGTGAACTTCCTTATCTAGCCATCACATGACCGCTGCCTTTTCAGCAATATTTTATTTTGTTTATGTGATATACTTAGAATTTTATTATACTAAAACTAACCCATATTTCTTTTGTAATTCGGATCCCCTAAAAACTTGGATTTCATCTTTCGATTTTGTTCTTCTAATAATAATAATAATGAGATAAAGTAAGGCTTTAAAGCTGACCACGTTCTACAATTTATTTCTTTTGTATTTTCTACAGTATGTTATCATTTACATCAATCATATGTAGTATGCAGTTTAGAAATTTAGATATGCTAAAATTATGAAATAGGACAAACTATATATAACCACTTTATATCTTACATCGGTTTATGAAATATTATATTGTTTACATTAAAATATGTAGTTATTATATTAATGCTATAAAGTATTTAATATAGTAGAAGTTCATTATTTTATATTTATTGATAACGACAGGCCCAAATCCAATGTATAGGTATTGCCATGAGAAATTTCCACCACAAAATGCCACCATAATTGTGTATGGGAGTGCATACAATATGGTAATGAGCTCACTTTAGCTGGAATTGAAATGGCTGGTCATAATATTTATTATCATTTGGGATAAAAATGGATATTCGAAATGAAATACTAGTACTAGTATACAAAATTATGATTGAGAATTCTTCGACCATCTCAGTTCTCACTCCAAAAAAGGAGCTACGTACTTACTACGTGATGTGGACTCAACTTACACACACATATATACATAATTATATTATGTTGAACTGGTGTACAATTGGTGTTCCACGTTATCCTTGTTCCTATTCATATTTCATTAATATAATATGTAATATAGTTTTTTTTTAAAGTAACATTATATGGATCTTGTTTTGTTCGTCCTATTATTTCTTGACATCACGTAATTTAGCTAGGAGTCTATGGCTGTTGTAATTTGTTTTCGACATTTCTCGTTACGTTTTTTGCACTACGTAGTTTTGGTGTGGTTTCTTGCTAAAAAAACAAAAAACAAAAACGTTGATGTTATTTTAGATAAGCTGTTGATGCTGTTATGTGGATTTCAAGTTGTTAGTACTGAATGAGATTGTAAAATTCAAATCTTAAATTATTTTCATTCTAAAGAATTACTAGACCATCGTATTTTAGTAATTAAAAAAAAAATTGGAAAAGAAACAGCAAAACAATTATCTGAATATTTTTTTTTAATTATCTAAATAAATTTAAACGCTTGTCAATTCAATCAAATACTGATTTAGAAATAGTTTCGGAACTAGTTCTTTTATAGCATAAAAAGCAAAGTTAAAACATAAATATAAGGACGATGATGATGGGAAGGGTAAGGATGAAATGGCCAAACCTATACATAAAATCATAGTCGATTAAACTACTTCCAGCTAGAAAGGCTTATTGACTTTGGATACTAACCAACATATTTTGTGTAATTGTGAGAAATAAAGCTCTTTTGATTATTCACTAACTAATTCTTAGAAAAATCTTGTACATATTCACTGCATAGACTAGATAAGGCCTAACAATCTTGCTTTTGTGAGGTAAGGACTAACATCTTATAGTATTATTATTAGCATTAACTTACGACTGGATAAGGTAGAGAGTGTCATTACCCTTAAAAAAAAGAAAAAAAGAAAAAAAGGGTAGAGAGTGTCGCCATATGAAATGGTTTTCATTTTTTCATGTAATGATGCATATCCCTTAGAAAGTAACACATTTAGTAAGCCACAAAAATTAGCAAAATTAGTTAAGCAACAAAAAAAAATAAAAATAGTAAGCCCCCCAAAAAAATCTAACCCTTATAACAGTGCAAGTTGAATACATTTATTATCGACGGTTGAAATTTCCTTCAAAAACATGATACATTTTATATTCACAGCACAAAAACCCATCAACGTAATCATCGTTATATAGTTGTTCCACATTTATACTACTCCATATACTTAAAGCGATATTCTTGTGTGAAACAATTTCATTTTAGGATGATCCAATTTCGACCCATTTATCTTGAGACCTTCTCATTCAACTTCCATAATATCTAATTGATTCGTTCTTGGATATTCTATTTGATTTTGTTTTATTTTTTTGGAAGGGATATACGTTGATTACTAAAGTATCAATTGTTCGAAAAGACATATCCATTTCTTTTTAGAAAATCTAGGAATTATCTAACTCTTGGCCAATCCAAAGGGCCATTTTCGATAAGCGTAAATACGGCAATAATAATAGTATATGTATCTAGGGATGACAAGGTACCCATCCATTAAGCATTTTTAAAACTCAAATCCATGAAAATTTTCTATACCTAAATTCATTCTAAATTTAATTAAAAAATAATTTTAAAATTCATATCCTATCCGAATCCGTTGAGCAATACTCATTTATTATCCGATAAAAATCCGAATACTAAAAAGTAAACATCAAATAACAAAATATTATAAATATGATTAAAACATAAACATCAGTAGAAAAATTCACTAAAATTAATCGCAAAGCAAAGTACTACGAACTTACAAATCTTAAAACATGATTAGAAGATTATGAATTATTGATGCTGCCGTTGTGTCGTCATATTTCGGAAGTAGATTTATAAAAGTAGAGGAGAAACATTAAAGACTTGACTCTTATGGAATGCGTGTGTGAGTTAAGAAAATAAGATAAAATCCTAAATCTACTAATATTTATACTGATATTTATAATTATATAATTAATTATATATATAATAATATCTTCTATTATATATATATATATATATATATATATATATATATATAAATGGGTTTGGGTAGCGGGAATGCGAAGGTAATTGCCCAAACCCGATCCAAATCCGTCTCAAAACTATTTAATATTTTCCAAACCTGTTCTCACGAAAACCCGATCCATTATCATCCCTATATGTATCTCGGATGTATTAATCAAACGTAAGAAAGGACTGATACTTGAAGACTCTCTCTGTCTCTTTTTTTTTTTTAGAGTTAAGATACTTGAAAGACTTGTGTACTAGTTTAATTGTTTGAAAATGTGTGGAATTTCTTTTTCAATAATAACAAACGGACAATTGTTGTTCGGACAACTATCGATTTTAGGCTTGAAAACTGATTTAACTAATATTATTTAAAACCGTCGGTTTTTTTTTCTTGAAAATCGGTCCAACCAATTCCTTACACCCATCATTTTCTTTTTTGTAAATAATTTTATTAATTGATTATAAATTACTATATTTTAATCGATTTTAGCATAATCTTTTGTTCGAGCTTAATTAACGGATACAATAGTAAAACAAGAAAATAAAAAAACCGACGATTTTAAATAATATTGGTTGGACCAATTTTCAAGCTTAAAATCGACTAGTTGTCCGGACAATAATTGTCCATTTATCATTACTTTTTTTTTTATAAGTTGATAAGGATTGTTATGTTTGATTAGATGTATTATATTGCGTGATATTTATTTGCTTGATTCCACATACTAAACTTATCCGTTGAACTAAAATTCCTAAAATATTATATTGCATTTATAAGCATGAGTGTGAAAAGAAAGATAGGTTAAGTGAAATAAATAAATAAATAAATATATGGTACGTTTATTTTGTTGTATTAGATAATAGTTAAATATGAGTTAAAGGTGAGACACTCAAGACTCCCTTTATTAAGAGATCTTGGGTTCAATACCATGTTTAAGCGGTGCATCTTTTTTATATGGTGATATAGTAATCATACTTTAGGTGATGGTATAATGAGCTCATATTTATGTGATGTAAATAAGGACATAGTTATATTACCCATTGGGGTACCTCTAGTATAGATATTTATATATTTCTATATGTATTTAACTAATTCATATAATAAAATAAGTAAATTTTAAGGTGTAAATTTCATAGACATTATCCCACTCCACTCACTCCTCCATATATGAAATCTTAATACGTGCATGTCTCGAATTCTTTATCATCAATCTTCAGCTTGAAACTTTCATTTCATTCCAATTTTCAGGTTTGATTATATAATTTATATTACAATATCAATTAATTAGATTGCATTCTTTCAGAATTTCTACTCGCTCATAATTTGTAAGCAATTAAACCAGTAGGGATTCCAATTCTAGTATTGATTTATTGAATTGCATGATTTTGATTTTAGGAAATAGTAAGACTGTAAGAGATAGAATTGTGTATATTAGGATTTTTCAGTTGTTTTTTTTTTTATTCAAGAGATTGTGTATTATTTTGTAGCTAGAAACTTAGAAAGTATGACATTTTAATTTATTTTGTAGCTATGGAAATTTTTTATAAAAGAGCATCAGAACCACCAATTGTTATTGAAAACATGATGATAGGGTCAAATCAAATATGGAAAATTTTTATTGCAAAAGACCTCGTAGGTTTCGGTTGTAATAGCCTCAGATTATTATACGTAGTTAAAAAATTCGTAACATATTTAATATCTATAATTATTTTGTGCCCCCAATACAAAATTTCTGGATCATCCCTAAATGTAGAGTATCAATTTTGTGGTGGTGTAATGATTTATTTGTATATACCTTGTTGTACATTTAACAAAAAATGTTAAATATCGAGTCATTACTTTATTCGAAGCAAATAAGAAGATATTAATATATTATTATATTACTAAAATTAAAATGATTCTTGCTTTGAAAAAATTCTACGTAGTACCCCTCTTAATCTTCTATTCCTATTTATCTAAATTCTCAAATTTTTGAAAATTTTAAATCTAAAATAATAGATTTTAAATATCTACCAAAATATTGTGTCCCACATCGATTTTTCAATGAAACTCCATCTATTGAAAAGCCTATAAATACCTAAAATTAATGTGTATTTCTCATCTTTTGCTCCACCAGTATTATTTAGTCAATTTATTTATTCTTCGGCCGAATAAATAACTATATTTTTATAATTGATTTTCATATTTTAATTTAATTTGGCCGATTTATTAGTTGATCAAATAAATGGTTCCAAAATAATTATAATAATTTATGGTTGAATGAATTAAAATTTGAAATAGTCTAATAAATTTTTATTTAATTTGATAAAAAATAATAAATTTTTATTTGACCAATTAATAAGATAGACATCCAATTTTCAATTGACGAGTACCTAATCTCACGTATGTATGACAAGTAAATAGTTTTTGTCCTACATCAGTGTTGAGAGGAAAGAGCAAAATAAATGGTTCCAATATATTTTTTTTTTACTAATTTATTGGTTGACCAAATTAAAATTTGAAATAATTTGATAATTTTTTTATTTAATTTGATAGAAAAAATAATTTATATTAGTTTACCAATTAATTAGGTGGACGGGGAAATTTCCAACGGACGGATACCTCAACTCGTGATTCCACGTCGCATATTTCTATTCTTTATTCTTATTTATTTTAAAATTTTCATTTTATGCATTTTTCATGTATTTCTAAACTCTAAAATCATCATCCATTAATTTATTTTTACTTATTTATTGGGTTTCCAACTTTGCATAATTTTTAATTGTAATTAACCAATATTACTATATGTCAAGGACGATAAATAATTGTACAATCATTTTTTTTTCTTAAGTTTTGGGTTTATATAAGAGTTAATCCCCTCAAAAGGCCACTCCTATAAGAAAAAGAATATAGTTGTCCAGATTTTTAAATCACAATAATTAAGGCCATATTTTATATGGTTTGACGAAAATACCCTTAAATGTATCCCTCTTTACTTTTAGTTTTATTTTCTAATTTTCCTCTCACTTTCTCTATTTCCCTTCTCTCTCCTCCCACCCCACGTGACTCCCCCCTCTCTATCTCTCGATCTCTCTTTCTCTCTTTCTCTTCTTTCTCTCCCATCTCACTCTACTGTCATCCTTCCCATACCACCTCCGTCGCCAAAACGGTGACGCCGTGCCTCTCTCCAGAGGCGGCAATGATTTGTACAATGAGTACGTCAAGCACAACGACGTAGCGGCGATCGGCGAGAGTCTACCTGTCTGCCTCCGCCGATCGCAGCGGACACAATTAGAGATCGCGGCGGCAGATCTACTGTTGCTCCTCGACGACGGCGATTCGGCATCCTCTGCCTCCATCAGCGGAAATCGCGCCCCTCTCTTCTCTCTTTTCCAACAGATTTGCTACTGATCCTCGTTAACGACGATTTGACGTCCTCCGAGTGAAATCAGAGGAGTGGTGGTTGTGCTCAGGGGAGAGGCGGGGATCGGTGATATAGGCCGAATCGCAGCGGCAAATCTGCTGTTGCTCCTCGACGACAGCGATTCGGCCTCCTCTGTCTCCATCAGCGGAAACCGCGCCTCTCTCTCTTCTCTCTTTTTCGACAGATTTGCTTCTACTCCTCGACGACGGCGATTTGACTTCCTCCGAGTGAAATTGGAGGAATGGTGGTCGTGGTCAGATGGGGATCGGCGATATAGGCCGAGTGAAATAGGAAGAGTGGTGGCCGTGTACGATTTACAGATGCTACGATTTTCATGGACTTCGTACACTCATATCGTATATCGTCTGTTATGTACGATATTACATATATCGTAACTTCGTAACATGTATTTCCAAACTAACTGTGTTATATTTTGTCTCGTAATTTTGTACCATATTTTTGTGATTATTGTGATTGTAATATGGTACGATTTCATGAATTCGTACTCATGTACGTTGCTAAAATTGCAAGCGCCTATACAATTTCATGATATTATATTCATGTACCTTTGTGAAATTTCTACGATGGTTATGAATTTTTAGAATCTTATTGAGTTGTATTTTCGTGTTTCAAATGAATAAATGATTGAGAATATGTTGCACATGTGTTTTTCGGCTGAATTTGATTTATTTTGTCCATTTGATTGCATTTTAGGTTTTCTTTCCTTGTACTTTGATACAATAGATAAGGCTAAAACAATATACCGTAATGTGCGATACTACAAAATTCCATAAATCATGGTAGTATGAAGTTACGATGATACGATATTCCAATACGATTTTGATATAATCGTACTACGGTGATGATAAAATGTGTGTTACTCTAATACGATTTTGATAAATTCGTATCAAATGTGTGTTTCTTAATACGATATTTGATATAATCGTACTGCCGTGATGATCAAATGTGTATTACTCTAATACGATTTTGATTAATTCGTATCAAATCTGTGTTTCTTAATACGATATTTGACATAATCGTACTGTCGTGATGATCAAATATGTGTTACTCTAATACGACTTTGATAAATTCGTATCAACTTGATGAATTGAATGAGCAATCTAATACGAATTCATTATTTCAAAATTCGTATCAAATATGTGTTTCTTAATACGATATTTGATATAATCGTACTACCGTGATAATCAAATATGTGTTACTCTAATACGATTTTGATAGATTCATATCAACTTGATGAATTGAATGAGCAATCTAATACGAATTCATTATTTGGTACAGTACCTACAAATCACTTTAATATTAAGTCAGTACAATTTCATTAAAATAATATCATTTGTATGCAATGTTTGAGCTATAAACTACGATTTCATTAAAATTGTATGACCTTTGTGTTGTGTGAAGCCAAGAAAGAAGGAATTGCAATTAGATTACTGGAAGTCACTTGAGCAAGACCCACAAGGCATGCCCTTTGCCTTTAAGTATGACCCAAATGACAACAAGAAGAAAAAACGGCATCATAATGATGGTAACGACGATGTTGAACCTACAGTCAATGCTAATACTTCTGCCCATGCTTCCACTTCCACAACTCCCATATTCCATGGCATATATTGATCCAAATAGGGCTGCTTTAATCGAGGAAATAGGGGACTACGCAGGAGAAGTTGCTGCCAAACAAGCAAGAATTGAAGTTGAGGCATATTTCCAAATTTATATCATAATAGCTATTTCATCAAAATAAGCGTAAATTCTTATCAGAGTATCAATAATTGTTGCTGAT